>BLFK01000656.1:754968-764508 GCA_014634185.1 Astreopora myriophthalma | reverse complement strand
GGGGGGGGGAGATGAACACGTGAGCCAAATGACTCATGCAGTTAGTTTTACTGTTTTTGCATGGCAGGTTTTCCGTTCGGCATCAAGATGGCGCACGTATTTCTCTCCTCTGCTTTCTACTTGGCCTTACTTGCTATACTTGCCGTCTGCGCTTTACTCGTGCGATTGATAGGAGCAACACCGAACCCCGAACCCGACCCAAGGAAAAAAAACACCAAATCCGATGTCGCCAGGTAAGCGTGACAAGTTTTTAATTTTACTGGATTACACATCAAAATTAAACACCCCCTTAACGCGGACAATTCAGGCATCAATGAAACAATTTTAAGCGTTCTTGTTTTTACATTGTTTATTTTTGTTTGTTTGTGTGTTTGTTTGGTTGTTGTTGTTGTTTCTTTTGCGACAGTCATTTGAAATCAGTCAGAAAAGTTCGCACCTCAGCAGTCGATAATAGCAGTATGACGTTGTCGATTTTACACGTGACAGTTACGACTTCGGACGTAGAAGTTACGCTTGTTCAAAAGATAACAAAGACGCTCGATTTAAAAAATCTGGTAGGATCGGCGTGTTCCACTTGCAAAATTCGTTAAAATTTATAGAGAGTCTAGGAAGTAACCATGGGGAAAAGCGAATGCAACACACATTTTCCATTCAGAAATTCTGGTTAGAAACTCTGGTGAACCGCCGGGCGCATCAAAATAGCTTTACCATTTACAGTGTAGGCGAATTGTAAATAGTACACAACTAGTGTGGCAGCCTCAAACCCAGGCCCCCCTTTCTTTCTCTTTCTCTCTTTTTTAATTTTATTTTTTAAATCGTTGAGAGAGAGAGGGGTGTTAGAACTGTGAAATTGTTGCTGGAAAAAAAACCCACTAACCCTCACGAGACATTGCTGTACCTATGTGGTCAAGTTACCAGCTGGAACCAGGAGTTTTTCTCGAAGACAAAGGCGGAAATCGAAAGAGCCTGGGCTGGAAGTTGACGATGAGCAGTTCGCCAACTATAACGACAGTGCTTATTTAAGTAGTACTCAAGTAGTTCTCTCAAACCCAGATTTATCGGGTAATTGTACTCGTACCACTTCATTCATCGATCCTGTTCCGAGACCAAGAGAGGAAGAGGTAATTAAGAGAACATATTCCCAATACATAGCCCTCTATCATTGATAATTTTTTTAAAATCTATTTTTAGTACGAGGTCATTTAATCGGTAACGCCTGTTTGCATAACAATCGATGTAAGTAAGATGTACATATATAAATCATCAATCTGATATGACCGCACAAGTTACACTGAAGCACGACACATACATCATTAGCAATAACACAAATCACATCTCTAAATGATAGTAATAAGTAGACAGTAAATAAATCATGAAATAATCAATTACAGTAATAAAGTCGAGGCAATTGAGGTCAGACCACTGAGCAACTTCGCCACGCATTCACCCCAGAACTAAAGGCCAGGAGGTTTGGGGAATGAACAACCTCTTGAGGGAGGACGTTCCAAACAGGGATAGTACGTGGGAAGAAAGAAAATTTAAATGTATCTGTTCGGGGGGAGAGGTCGTTGAATAGCATGTCATGAGATCGTCTTGTTTGAGAATGAGAGAGAGTCACATAATTTGAGAGATCCACCACATTAATGTTATTAGAATTAAAACACACGACGCACAGAAAGTAGTGGCCAATCCAGGACCTTAACCATGTAAGAGACACTCGAATTACGAGTCTCGAAAAACAAAGCGGGCAGCCTTCCACTGTACTTTATCAAGGTTTGAAATATTGCGCTAAGTATAGGGATCCCAAGCACTACAAGCATATTCAAGAGACGGGTGTACGAGAGTAAGGTACAGTTTGGCCTTAGTTTCACGAGTACAACGACAAAAATTACGAGAAATAGAGTTGGAAGTCTTTTATCTCTTTTTAACGCCATAGTCACAATGATTGTTCAGGCGAAGGTCAAATGAAATGATGACTCCAAGATAAGGGTGTGCATCGGTCCTTTCAAGAGCTTGGCCATTTAGGAAAAAGGTAGTGATGACTGGGGATTTATTACGAGTAATATGCATAGAATAACACTTGCTGCGAATGAAAGGAAAGGAGAGGAACTTTATTGAAGTGTCTAATCTTCTAGCGCTGGAGCAATAATTACGGACACTGTAAAATGAAATCAACAAATTAACGCAAGTCAAACCAAATGTTGGTTTTTGAGGAGAGGGGAAAACCGGAATACCCGGAGAAAAACCTCTCACTGCAGAGTAGAGAACCAACAAACTTAACCCACACATGACGCCGAGTCTGAGAATCGAACCCTGGCCACATTGGTGGGAGGCGAGTGCTCTCACCACTGCACCATCCCTGCACCATTCCCTGCAATTGAAACGCATTTGCCATTTGTCTGCCCAGGAAGAAAGCGAATCTAAATATCATTGAAGTATAGTTCAGTTGATTTAGAAGATGATCCCGATATAGATGATGCAATCGGCAGCAAACAGGTGGATTTTAGAAGAAATGTTATCAGGAAGATCAGTTTGTTAGTTATGATCAAAGTTTGAAGTGAGGTCGTGAAGGGTGAGAATCAATTGTGATTCGCTTGATAGGCCTTTTCGGAAACCATGCTGAGGAGTTGAAAGCAGTGAGTGCTTTTCCAGATGAGATATAAAAATTTTGGATTATATAATGTGCTCAAGAGTTTTATAGAGAGCACAAGTCAATGAGAATGGTCAGTAATTTGAGGGATTTGAGCGAGATCCCTTCTTCAAGACCAGTGAGACTAAAGCATGCTTCCAGTCAAGAGGCAATTCGCCGGTATCAAGAGAAGACTGATAAAGTACCTGGAGGACTGGGGAAATGACGTTACAAGATATCTCTAGAAATAGAATGGGATTTGGTTAGGGCCAGAGGCCTTTGAGGATTTAAGGTTTGAAAGCAGTTTGGAAATACCTGAAACACTAACTATAATATTGCCAATTGGGGCAAATGGAAAGGGCTCAGTTTCTGGCATGTCATCAAGATTTTCTTAGTGAAGACAGAATGAAAGAATTCCTTGAGAATACTGGCCTTGTCAGAGTTTGAACTACAGTGCTTACCGTGTGCACTAAGTGTTGGTATACCAACCCTATCTTCCCATTGTGACTTGACATACTTAAGCGGCCTTCACACGGCAAACTTAAAAAAGTTGGCAAACTCGTGCGTTCACACGTCAAACTCGCGTCAAACCACAACACGCTAAATTTGCTAAATTTTAATTTAAGTTCTTCCAGTTTCTTCTGCTTGTTTTTTTTGTGTCTTTTTACGATGCAGACGAAACGTCCCACAGATCTGGACAATTTTGAATTTCCTCGATGAATTGAAAAGTTGCACATTCGTCTTCACCTCCGTCCTCCATTTTGTTATGTGTCACGCAAATCACGTGAATATTGCGCGTGTTTTGATTGGTTGACAATCACCAACACACGTTTGCCAATCGTTCACACGTCAAATACGAGTTTACCAACTCGAAAAAGTTGGCGAAAAAGTTGGCGAAAAAGTTGGCGAGAATAGAGGCAAGTTCTATTTGTCGCCAACAGTTTGCCAAGGTGTTTGCCTACTGTTTTTTGTGCCGTTCACACGCACCAACTTGAGTTTGCCAACGCGAGTTTGCAAACTTAAGCTTGCCGTGTGAAGGCCGCTTTACAGAACCTCTTAGGGTTTTCGTCATGTTGTAAGATGAAATGGAGGAAGTGTAATTTATTATTTCTAGCACGATTTACATGTTGTTTAGTCAGACGCCGAAAGTTCTTAAAGTTACCCCATGATTCTGCAGTGTTCTTTTGTTTAGCAAGATTATGAAGGCGCTTTTTTTTTCTGACCATACGCTGAGGCTCCTATCAAACCAAGGATTTGAGTTGTAAGACTTAATAGCCTTCATTGGAAAGTACTTTTTTGCATTCCTCCTCATCATTTCTTTAAAGTGCCTATCACCTTAAAATACTTTTCCGTTACAATAATTCTCTGCAATTGTCACAAACATATTTTTTGCCTTAAAAACCTTTTCCTACAGATCCGCTGATTTACACGCTCTCAAAAGTTGGAAAAACCAGCTGTAATTTGATTTACGACCGAGCAAGTAAGGGGAATGGGTTCAATACCGGGTTGACGTCACAAAGTACTTTGCATTGGGATTGTTCATTGAAAACAGCCATGCAAAGTAGTTTTGTGACGTCAACCCGGTATTGAACCCATTCCCCTTCCTTGCTCGGTCGCGGATCAAACCATGTCCGGATTTTCCACCTTTGGAAACCAGTAAAAAATGCGAGTCTTCAGTAAAAAGGTTGTAGAGCAACAAAATATGTTTGCGAAAAGTGCAGAGAATTATTGTAACGGAAAAGTATTTTGAGGTGATAGACACTTTAAAAGAAACCCACAATTGCTCAACCGACGGCATGTTTATGATAATAGAGGAGGGGAACTCCTCACATTCGTGCGCAAGATCTTGAAGAAAGTTCTCAGAGTTTCCACGCTTAAAAGCAAACGCTTCCCGTGGTTTGGACTTATTACGTGGGATGTCTGTGGCAGACCACGTTGTAAATTCGGTCTTTCGTTTTCTCCAGAAATCGACACTTTTTTTTTTAATTCTTGAATTTTTTAAATGTTTGAAATGCTTTGTATCGTCCTTAGCTGCTAGTAACAGCCGGAAACAACAAAACAATGAAAGCATTATGTCATAGCTCTAAAGAATTTACTCTGCGATTTGATTGGGTGCGAGGAGCAATCACGTTCAAGGTAACGTCGTAACATGATAAAACTGAAATGACTGTGAAATTGTACCGTGCGACCCGAAAATTACTGAACAGACTTTTACCGAGGTTGTGACCAACTAACTGAGTGTGCACGTTTGTTTTTCGGCGAATACATAAAGGTAAGTTTCCTTTGGAATAAGTTGCCTGGCGTCTCGTAATAAAGGACAGGTTTGTTGAAAAATATTTCACATTTATTCAAATGCTTTGTATTGTCCTTAACCGCTAGTAACAGCCGGAAACAACAAGACAGCGAAAGCGTTATATCATAGCTTGAAAGTATTTATAGCCAGCGATTTGATTGGGTCCGACGTGTAATCACTAATCTTTCCATCAAATAGTGCATCCTACGTAAACGCCAACAGGTGTCTTGGTTATGTAAGTTCTATGAAGTAGTTTAGCAGTCACTATGTTTTAATCGCCAAGACCAGGTATAATATCAACAGCTTGAGCAAGCGAGGGCTTTGATGTAAATAAACGGTCCAAAATATTGTATGTTGTTCTTGTAGTACGCGTAGGTTTGTCAACAAGTTGATGAAGATGGTAATCCTGCATAGTATCAAATAACAGTTGAGTGACAATGGTGAGGACAATGGATGGTCATGAGACCAGTTATTTAAAGAACGGATTCTGATTGGTCAGTGTTGTGAAATATGAACTTCGAGTTCATGGGGCTGAGATTAAAAATAGGCTCCACACGTCGAGAGGAATGTAAAAGTAGACTGGAAATTACTATCAGTGGACATGGGCATACGTTCTCTCACCTCATCCTCTCTTGCCCAGACGAAAACAATTGCTCTGCTACGAACGTTCCATCAATTTTAAACACCCCTCGTTAGTCTTGTTTCAATGGCTTTACTTCAAAGTGGCCGCCATTTTAATGGGCCATTTCCGAGTTCATTTCAGCCTCTAAGTGCGAAATCTTCCTTGGCATACAAAGTAGAAGTAATAACCATCACCAATTTTTCGCACTTTAAAAGAGGCTAACCTAATTATAAACTCTAAACTAACCTAAATGGCCTATCTGCCTTTAATGAAATTAGGCCTTTTTGCCTAGTTAACGTTCAAGGTAATTTTTGGCTTAAAAACAGGGCAACATGAGCTAGTATAATACTAAAATGGTGGCCATTTTGGAAGGTGAGGCGTGTACGTTTCGTTACTATTGTGTAACGTTTCAATAATGTTATAGCTTCTTTGGTCGTGTTTCCATAGTGCCGTCTTTTAAATTAGCAGTAGTCCGGCAGCCAAACGCTTATTTTCCACATAAGCTTGCAAATGCTTCCATACAACGTTTTTTTTTTTTTTTGCATTTTATTGCAGTATTGGGTATTGTCTTTCATAATCCGTTTGATGACACCCCACCAGGTTTGGGCGTTAAGAGATATTAAGCGTTTAGTTTCCCTTTACGGACAGTCTTCCAAATTGGGTTCCCTGTGGTAAATAACACCTGCCATGTCATTGGTGATTTTTATAAAATTCTGGGTGAATATTTTCCCAAAAGTGATTACTTGAGCTGCACACTTTAGTATTATCAAGGAAACAACTCAAAATGATGCAAGCACTACCTGGAATTTACTGACTATTGATTTGTGGCCTGGAGACTAGTGCCCAGGACCCAAGCATTATTCATCATTCCAGATGGCGACTCCTTTGCTCCTCTGTAATAACAGTAAGTATTTTTTCTTAACAAAGGCTCGAACTTTGACTCCAATGTGTTATTTACTGATTTGTAGTAAAGAATGGAAGATTTAATTTATTTTATTTTAAAACGAAATCTAGTGTTTATCTTAGAAATGAAAAATTGTCTTTTGCTGTAATTATAATTTTGGCAATTATGTGAGGTCTGTTGCAGCCTGTAGTGCAGCCTTATTGCGGCTCACAGTAAATGTTCAAGACGCAGTAGCAATTGGTACCAAGCAAATGCAAGAATTCAAGAAAGGCTGGCCAGAAGGTTTCCGAAGTACAATCTCAAAGAAAGTCAAGACTCTTTCAGACAGTAAGAAGCATAGCAAGGTTGGGTCGCAGAAGGTATACGATACTTCAGTGATTTACAGTTGAGTGATAGGCATCCAAGCAAGTTCAAGGGACATT
This sequence comes from Astreopora myriophthalma, assembly GCA_014634185.1. Classification (NCBI taxonomy): domain Eukaryota; kingdom Metazoa; phylum Cnidaria; class Anthozoa; order Scleractinia; family Acroporidae; genus Astreopora; species Astreopora myriophthalma. Next base: position 757,638 of record BLFK01000656.1, on the reverse strand, counting down.
GATATCAAGAAAGTATTAAGTCATGAGCTGGCTCCTGTGCTGACGTCGATGTTTCATGATTCTGGTGCAATGAGAATCTGCAAAGCAAAATCGGACTTAAAGAAGCGGCTTGCTAAAGAAGTGTCATCGCGATGCAGTACGTCCAATGTTGCGGCAAGTGTGCTGGATGGCTCTGCTGTCCCGTGGGTTGTCCATTGGCCAGCTAAAGGTGTCATCGCCGACTTTGTGGAGAATTTCAAGGGTTTCCTATCGAAGAAATTACTTGATTCAGATGTTTACTTAATCTTCGACAGATATCGCGAGTACAGCACCAAGAGTGTAACAAGAGACGCAAGAACATGTGAGGCAAGCAGGGTGTATCAGCTCACAGAGAACACGCCCCTTCCCTTACAGAAGGCTGTGTTAACCGTTTCTTCTAACAAGAAGCAGTTGATGTCCATCATTTGCAGCAGCATTATCAACGATGAGGAATTCCATGCTCAACATACTACCAGGAACAAGCTGGTTATCACAGGCAGCGACGATGTCCCAACCGAGATCCACAAAGGGGTTGTCATTGCAAGGGAAGATATTGCAACATCTCACGAAGAGGCAGATAACATCATTGCCCAACAAGCTGTCCTGTTATATAGCTGGCGTTTTTCCCGCTACAGCGCGCCCATTCATTGGCTAGTTCATGGTCACATGACATCTAACAATGAAACTGTTTACCGCCAAATGCCATGAGCGGGCAACATTGCGAAAACTATGACGTCAAACGGGAAACAGTTCACTGTTACCCGCGAAATGTTGACCGCTGCTGAACGTGATCAGAGCTTGCAGTTGATGGTGGCCTGATGTTGTCGCCGGAATATCAGCGCGTTTTTCAAAATTTGCTTTTGCTTTTATCAAGCGACTGCCTACGCAATGGAGAAAGTTCAACGCGTTGCGGATTTGTCCCGAGAAGAAATTGCTGGCCTTATTGATGTTAAAGATTCCAAAAATACGCAGCTGGTGACAAAAACTGCCTTGAATATATTTAAAGCCTTCTGTGGCGAAAAACATCCTGATAAGACGCAAGATTTTGGCGAGATTTCCAAAGAAGCCTTGAAGAAATTTCCCAAAAATTCCAGAGAATTTGAGCTATATAACAAATCACTTAATGACCCTCGATCCACCTGCTCTTGATCCAGTGGAATATGGATATGTGAGACATGAACCTTCCAACTGTGCCAGATGGTGTTACATAGGCACCAGATGAAATCATGACCCTGATCAAGTGCAACTGTGAAGGCGCCTCAGCATGCAGAAACGTGACGTGCAGCTGCAGCCGCAACAAATTGCCGTGCACTCTGTTTTGTAAATGCAATGCTGGAGATGAATGTCTAAACGAACTTACCAAGACGGTAGCTATACCAAGAGAGGTCACCGATTAACTGTTAAGTCTTATGAGATGCAGACGTCTTCAAGAATAACGTCAGAATCAAGGAACGGTGCTATCGACTGATGACTTAAATTAGAGTACTATTTTATTTACTTTGGCAAAATGAGGTCAACAGGAACCTACGACCCAAGTCAACACACAAGTACTGTGACGTCATCAAAGGGCCCCGCAGTCCAGTAAATTTACAAACTAGTAACTTGTTATCAGATGACTTGCTAGAAACACTGTCTTGTGAGTTTGAATCATGTGCGACTAAAAACAAGACAGAAAATTGAATATGTTGATTACTTGCTACTTTTATGACATTGTGAAATATGTCCCCACCCCTCCCCCCTGTAATTCCTGATGCCCAACAATTACGGACTGTCATCACTCAGAATATTGCTAAGGGGTATGTTTTTGATAAGAATTCACAAAAAAAAACATTGTATGGAAGTATTTGCAAGGTATGTCACATTGGCTGCCGGACTATAGGTCTTGTTCTAGTGTAAAATTCTTTATTGTCACCCATCTCATGTGTTTTCCTTAGTTTTGTATAAATTGTCCGCCAGCTTCATGTAATTTGTTGTTACATTGGAGAAAGAGAGAGTTTGGACTTTGACATACGACAGCTCTCCCTTCTAAAGCTTCTGGAACGGAATCTTGTTTCAAGTAAGCCGATGACCTTAGGAAAAAAAATGTAAACCGCCGGCTAACGTTATTATGGAAGAAAAGCTTTTGCTCCAGTTTATTGATTTCTTTCTTTGTTTTATTTTATAGTAGCGCACGTCTATACAAAATAAACAAAAGCAATGGCTCTGTAGTATATTGCTTTGCCGTCCCGGCTGCAAAACGGCGACTATAAATGGTCCAGTTGCTGTGGAGACCGTGAGCAAATGAGGAAGAGCTTCCGTTCTCTTTATAGATCCAACGCAGTTCATACGACTTTAATGATTGGACAGTTTGCACGCCTGCGCATTTTACATAGTCATCGATTTGTAGTAGTCATTTGTGATTCTCTTTTACACGCAATTTTTCTCGGTGTTTTCATGCTTTCTCTGAAATTTCCATCTTCGAATTCCCTGTTCCTGAATGTTCACAAGACAGACATAAGGCATCCACTCGCACTTTGTAAAGGACTGGCTCACTTTTTTTTTTCCGCCGATTTTAAGTAGGTAGGTTGAGACGGAGTCCCGGAACAAGACTGCCATTGTAAATCTGAGCTAAATGCCTCTTTCTGACAGATCGGTACATCCCAAAGGTATATC
>BLFK01000656.1:747468-749968 GCA_014634185.1 Astreopora myriophthalma | reverse complement strand
TTATCAAAGAATGGACATCAATGCCCCCTCTCTAATTCCAGAAACTGTTTAATACATTCTGGATTTCTATTAGAGATTTCAGGTCGCATCGTTGGAAATTATTGGCTCTGTCGTTCCAGGATATAGTGATTACGCTTGCGTAAGTGAAATAAGATTTGCCACGTGTGACCGCTCTAGTATTATAGAAATCGTGTATGATGCTTTGCTTTTTTTCCCTTGGAATTTGGCCCCTGACAACAAAGCATACTAAATATGGAGTTAGATAAGTGAGCCGTGAATTATTTAGTAGGATGACCGTCGGTATATTTCTTAATCGTGCAATAATCCCTATAATGGTTTTGCTAATTTTAGGTGCTATATAATCGATGTGCTTCTTCGAGGATCAAAATCGAATTGGCTTAGGTATGATAGGAAAAACGTTGTTTGAGTAAAGCATTTCTAGGTGATCGTCAGTTGATGAGTGTATGTTGCATTTCATAAGATCAATGTTCATATCACCCAAAACATAAACTTTAACTTTCTTTGGTTCAGGTTTTTAATCAATTTATCTAATTTATCAGTAAATTCTATGTCCAATATTTGCTGAAGGGTGTCTATAGATACAACCGATAATTACACGGGCTTTTCCATTGCACAGGTCAATCTCAATCCAAAACGTCAACCAGCTCCATATCTAACTGTAAATCAGGCTTAGGGATTGATTTAAGGTTTTTGGAAACAAAGAGTCCACTCCACCTGCTGCTTGAGTCGTGGTGAAAGAAATTGTAATGGGGAAGTTCAATATTTGAAACTGAATTCATATTTAGCATTGTTTCAGATATTACAGTAATATTAGCCCTGGTATCAAGGCAATATACATGTAACATATCATAAAGTAGGGTCAGATTCTTAGGTAAGCTCCTAATAGCGGAGGGTGTAATTTGCAGATTGCAGGTTGCAGGTTTATACATTAGGGTTTACCTAAAACCAGGAATCCAGAATCCGGAATAACACTGGAATTAGGCCTAAAAACTCTTGTTTAGGCCTAATTAGGCCTATCCAGTGTTATTCCGGATTCCGGATTCTGGATTCCGGTTTCCGGAATCACAAATAACACTGGAATTAGGCCTAAAAACTTTTGTTAAGGCCTAATTAGGCCTAAACAAACGTTTTTAGGCCCAATTCCAGTGTTATTCCGGATTCCGGGTTTTAGGTAAACCCTAATGTATAAACCTGGAACGTGCAGCCTGCAACCTGGGACCTGCAACCTGCAACCCGCAACCTGCAACCTGCAACCTGCGACCTGCAAATTACACCCTCCGCTCCTAATAGTCGGGTGGCTAAGTGCAGAAAATTGACCGGATCTACATAGAGAGAACAAGAGTACCAAATTTGGCACAGAGCTTCCTTAAAGTATACTGAACATTTTTAGGACCGGTGCCCAACAGAATCTTCTTCTCTCCTTCGCTGGTACGACAAATAAATTTAAAATAACCCAAATTGACATTGCCTGGTTACCAAGCATAATAGGAAAAATTTGTTTTCAGGCAAAAGGATGAATGAAAGCTTGTTAAAACTACTTACACGCAGGAAAAATAAGTCAAGCAGCATTGATGCCACTGTCACCTACTGCTTGACCAGGGTGTCGTCAGCTCCAATGGAATTGTGGGCCCTTTCGCCATGTCGCATGATTGTACCTTCGCGCCTTTTTTATCTTATGTATTGTTTTTTGCTTGTCCTTCATATTAAATTGTGGATATTGAACCCTAGGATCCTTACGGTTATACAGTCCTCGATTAGAACCAGCCTCGAGCGAAATATCTCGCCGCCTTCTCGTACAGCCACATCTAATATTTATTTTCAGTAAACAAATGGTATTCCATGATACTTTGCAAGCCTGATTGGGAGCCATTTTTTTGTAATCGCTAAGTTCCTTAGGCATACAAAACAGATAAAAATTCTGTTTCTCTGACATGTTGCAAGCAAGCTCTAGACTTTTACTCACTCTTTGAGCAAATGAAAACATTTGAAAACATGTTTACCATACGTAACATCAGAGTGCTTGTCGTGCTATAATTGCTTCTGGGTTGCATAGGGCAAGCAAAGTTGAAACTTTTAAACTGTTCACCTAATGCGGACCTAGTTAAACACCAAAAAGTCATAACCTTACACTACGTGCTACATTACTGCTTTGTTCCGCATCACACGTTTACATTTGGTAATTTATAAGGCTAACTCCAGCAGTAGGTTCAGACTGACTTAGATGTATTGAACATCACTACTGACGTCACATTTGCTTTTGCAGAGCAGTGTGCAGGCCAAGCTATACTTGGCACATGTACATCGAGTGCATTCCTGCTTGCATGAACACTTGATTAGCTCTTGACAAGCCTTTGAGACCTCTGGAATGGTTATCAAAACTGGTTTCCACGTGTTCCCAATCTTCTTACATCCAAATCGATCTGGATAAGGAATACCCTGGTTTCTTGCATCACTTGTCCAGATTCCTGCTTGTAGGACG
>BLFK01000656.1:745259-747458 GCA_014634185.1 Astreopora myriophthalma | reverse complement strand
CTGTGTGGCTTCATAGCTCAGTTGGTAAGAGCACTGCACCGGCATCGCAGAGGTCGTGGGTTCGAATCCCGTTGGAGTCACTTGAATTTTTCAAGTGCATATAAGGGACAATTGCTTAAATTGTCCAGAAAGTGCGAGGATCATCTCTTCAGCTCATTTCTAACCCGCACTTCATAATCATTTCTTTCATTTGAAAACATGTTTACCATACGTAACATCAGAGTGCTTGTCGTGCTATAATTGCTTCTGGGTTGCATAGGGCAAGCAAAGTTGAAACTTTTAAACTGTTCACCTAATGCGGACCTAGTTAAACACCAAAAAGTCATAACCTTACACTACGTGCTACATTACTGCTTTGTTCCGCATCACACGTTTACATTTGGTAATTTATAAGGCTAACTCCAGCAGTAGGTTCAGACTGACTTAGATGTATTGAACATCACTACTGACGTCACATTTGCTTTTGCAGAGCAGTGTGCAGGCCAAGCTATACTTGGCACATGTACATCGAGTGCATTCCTGCTTGCATGAACACTTGATTAGCTCTTGACAAGCCTTTGAGACCTCTGGAATGGTTATCAAAACTGGTTTCCACGTGTTCCCAATCTTCTTACATCCAAATCGATCTGGATAAGGAATACCCTGGTTTCTTGCATCACTTGTCCAGATTCCTGCTTGTAGGACGGTCCTCTCAACGTGCTTCAGAAGAGCATTCTAACACAAAGGAGCATTTTTAAAATTACTTTTCATAGCGCTATAATAAATCCTTATTTAATTACTTTCCTTAATTTACCTGAGTAGGAGGGAGATTTTCGATTGCTCCGCTGTGTTTACGAAACAGATTCATTCTGGCCTCGTTGACGGAATCCAGTGGGCCTCACTTGTCATGCATAATGATGACAAGGCCCTCTAGATTACGAAAATGTTCTGAGTCTTCATCAGGCTGCTGGAATGGATGGGTCGATAGGAACTCTAACGATGGTGTCACAGTATGGTTGCAAAGCTCCCACGCTTGCTAGGCCGACCGCTTGAATTTACCATTGAATGCAGACGTTGTATCGCAGCCACTAAAAGCATGGAAGACAGGGAGGGAACGTGACTTCTGCTCATTGGGGGAAGCAAAGATTTTGTTGATGCTGATGTAATTGAAACTTCTGCCCATTCCAAATGCAACCCATATATCAACGTTAGCATTGACTGTTTTCAGATCATGAAACATTCCCACACGAATTGCCACCACGTCCGTATCAACAATTCTGACAAGAATTGTGCCTGTACCTTCAGTGCGGAAGGTACGACCCAGATGAACAACAATTCGCGTATCTGCTTCCTCGTGTTTACAGTCGGGCATCGAGCTTGCTGATCCACAAGTCATCACGGACTGCCCCAGGAGATACACAAAAGTATATTTATAAGGCGTTCTAATTATAATTATTTAAACAGGTGATACTTCACGGCATGTAAAACAGTGTACCTGAAGTTATGATCAGGCTATTATCTGCTGGGAACTCAAACCGTGACACCTTTTGGGTAAGAAACTGAAACAGCTCTGTCTTGTTTGTAGCATCTCGAAGAAACTACATCCAATTAAGGGGCAACTTCACTTGACTTGATACTTTCCATCTGATGCCTATTCCTCTTCTGTATCTCGTGGACTCTTTCAGACGGTCTGCAACGTGAGTATCCCACACGACATCTACACGCTCGGAATTTTGCAGCTGGTTAACTACAAACCCAGAAGAGATCAAGCAGGGCACCGGTCAAAATATTAACTTCTGTGCCCCAACCTACGTTCACACAAAGTTGGTGCTTTTTTCTACTCTGTATAGATCTGACCACTAAGCCACCGGACCATAATATTAGAATGAAATAGGGTGAGGGCATTTGATCCAGTCTTTTCAAAAATGCTATTCATCTTGGGTATCGAATAGTAGTCAGAGGATGGTAAGGGAAGAATGTGATCCGGATCACAACCATCAAATTTACCTGGATTAGCAATTAGGTCAAAGAAATCAGTAGTTGCTAATTTACTTGGGTCAATTGAGCAAGACCCAATTACAAGTGGAAATTCACAGTCATGTAACTGATGACTAAAGAGAAGCAAGTTTCCTAGGTAAACGCAATCATTGTTGTTATTTATTCTAGATATACTAATTGTTATAAACAGATTTCATAAGTAGATACCATGTTTTAGCTGTG
>BLFK01000656.1:725259-730259 GCA_014634185.1 Astreopora myriophthalma | reverse complement strand
TTCGCTGGACACCGGCTTTATGTTTAGAAATCCCGACATTTGAAACACTGTAGTGGGATATGCTATTTAGACAGGGGTCTATTTACTTATTCGCAAATAAATGTTGTTGCGATTGATACAACTTTTTGTTCATCTCAGTGTCGCTCGGGTCTATCTGGAAACAGCATTCGATCAAGAGAACAACTGTTATAGTACATGTCCTGATTTACGCGTACACATTACCGACTTCATCTTTCGCCTCCCAAGCATACTTTAACTTGGGGGTAAAGATTGCGTGACGAGCGAAAACACTCTTCATTGTGTTGAATCCATCCGGCCATCCTGGCTCGAACTACAACATCAACAGTCAGAGGACGCTAATATATACGAAGAGTTGAAGTTTATGCCTAAAATGCAATATTTTGACACGGAGTAAGAGGACCCAAGGCCTTGTTTTTGAAATACGTATCTGGGCCAGTACCTAATCCACAGTCCGCGTTTTATACCTAGTCTGCGTTTTATACCCGGTCCGCAGTCCGGGGCCGCAGTCCGCAGTCCTCGTTTTATACTGACCGCTTTACTAACTATTGTGCCCGGCAGTTTGACCCCCAGCAATTTCACCACACGCACAGAGCATGAAATGGCGTCCTGGTATCACGTGCGCAGAGACTTCCGATTAACCTTGGCGAAGGGCAGACAAATAAGAAAATGCTTCCGTAAGCGCTTTCGAAACTAAAATTACCTCAAAGTAAGGAGCTTTGTCTGAACCAGTCATCGCAATATTGTTTTATGGCGACAGCTTGGCGCCATCTTGGCGTGTGATTTGAAAAGCTGCTTTCAGCAACGAAACCGCAATTCCGGTATTTAACAATCAGCAAAAAAAAAAAAGGGCTTTTTATTCACTTTCGACAACGCAAGGCTCGCTCTTATTGCTTGGGTGTGCAAGAGAAATGACTTTCAGTTTCCAAAGAATTAAAAACCCGATTTCATTTTTTATTGAACACAGGCCAAAGTTATTATTACGATTATTTTTGGGCCAAAAATGAAGACGACCATTTCGATTCTAGCACTTAATGATTTTGCCGCTTCAATAGTTTTAATTCTCAGACTGACGACTTCTATGAGTTTCATTTGGGTAGATATTCGACACCCCAGTCCATGTGTTCCACTTTCGAAATAATTTTGTTTTCAGTTACTTGTGGTTGTAGCAAGATTGTTCATCTCTTCTTCTTCGTCTTCTTCTTCTTCTTCTTGTGAATCATTACTTCACGCTCCTTTATCACGCTCTCTCCCTTGTGTGTAACCATATAACGCATCAACGAACATGGAAAACAGGTAGGCTCTAGGAGAATACAGACTAATAGAGAGCGGTTTGTAGAAGAAAAAGAATCCGCGGCTTACATAAAGCGCAGTGTCCGTATGCACGCTTTATGGTACGTTTTTCAGGCTATTCGTGGGTTACATAAGCCACGGCTGGTGTAAGCCGACGGTTTTGAGCTGGTCCTATGTGAGCAGCGGCTTAGGTAAGACGAAAAAATCGCTCGTATAAATTGAAATCACGGCTTATTCGCAGCTTATGCAGGACGGAAACCCGTACTGCGCAAGCGGGAATTTTGGTGCCTGTTGCGGTTGCGGTTTAACGTACATTCGGCAAACTGAAAATGGAAGCTTTTTTAAAATTTATTTGGGATTTGGTATTCAATGTGGTTTCGTGTTTTTTCCGGTTTCTCTTCGGAAGTACTGGCCTCAACCCATTTTACAGTCAATCCAGGTTACAAGCGATTGATTGTTGCGATATTTTAATCGATTCTTCTAATAATAGACACCTGAGCTCACTTTGACAGTGGTTTTCAGGGCAATGGTAATGGTAATAGATTTATACACCGCACATATCCCATACAGTACATTTCCATGGCGGTCTACAATTCTTTCTCTGGGGTGAGATCAGCTCATAAAGGCGCTTCTGGCAGCCGCTACTTTTCCATATGTGATCTCACCCACCCACCTTACCCACGCATAAATGTGAAAGGAGGACAGATGAGATTACATTCACAAAGGCCAGACCACAACACCGGGATCTACGTCCCCTACACTTTGCGAACAGTGTGTGGGTTCTTTAACGTTCCACAAAGTTATTACCAACAAGGGTTGTGAGACGGTACCTACGGTTTATCGTCCTTATCCAAGAAGACTAACCATCTAAAGATGATATTGCAAAGGCAGCACTTTCTCCTCAGTTATTTAAAGACCCTGAGCAGGGGCGTAACTACCTGTACGCACGGTACGCACGTGCGTAGCTAAGAAAGAGAGTAAAAAAGGTTAAGAATAACAAAAGAGCAAAAAGATAGAAAAGATAGTTGTTTTAAAGAGCACAGTTTGCCTCAATTCATTTAACTGTGCTTGTTTGTTTGTTTTTTTTTTTGTATATTTTCTAAATAACGGACTGTTTTTTCCCACACCCGAGTGTCGGTTTCCAGAGAAGCGACGTGGTTCATTGGTCGAACGAATCTTGAATTATGTATTTAGCGAAAAGGCGGGAAAATAGCGAGCAGATAACAAGCTGGATGGTAAGGCCGAACGCATTGTTTTCACCGCGGCCTGTCTTCGCAGTATACACAATACACGATTTGCTGGGCTTATCACGGCCAAAAAATCGATCACAGATTATTACTTTGCAATCGGCATTAAAAGAACGACAGGGCCTCAACGCATTCAAGAAGAAACCGAAGAGCTAAGGGAATTCAAAGTTTGTGTTACGATTACACTTTGCCATTTGTTTCTGATAATTATATAATTTCAAGACGCTTGTGAACCATTTTAAATGACAGCAATCAGAGTATTCCGTTTTGAGTCCACGGCCTGATAAGTGCGGCAAAAGTGAAGGAGACTCAGAGAAGGGAGGAGATGGGAAGGCGAGACATGATGGGCATCTCGCGCGGATTGCTTGAATGTCTTCGTTATCTTGTGCCAGGTAGGTTTACTTGTCTCAACGTTCGGCTTTAAAAAAGGAAATTAACTAAATTTACTATATCTCCCAGTTACGCGCTGATTTATCAATTTGATGGGCCGTATTCTAGTGTACGGCCCGCTAAATTTGAAAGTTTCCTTTCGGCCTTGCACTCGATTAACATCAGGGATGTAATAAAATGTTATTAATTAACTTCGTTTGGGCTATAAATCAACGGGAAAAAAAACTCGGTCCCTAACTTACAGTACGGACCGAGAAAAGAGGTTAGTAGAGGTGTAATAGAAACCTGCCTCTCGGTGGTTATAACCACAAAAATCTAAGTTAATTTAACAAAATATCAACTTGTATATTATCCGGGGAACCTTTCAGGTCATTGTTGACACACTTAATGAGCTGAGCGAAAGCGGAGACAGCAAAGCTCGGGGACTGCACTCATCTATCCTTAAGTGGGACTTCATAATTTGCAGCACGTGTTTGAATGTACGCACGAATTATCAGTGTACCTTCTGGTGGGTATATGAATATCTTACGTTTATTCCTAACCATCAGTATAATGCGCCCATGTGAACTAATCGAATAATCACCAAGCAATTGATTATGACAGATTCAAACAGACAAATTTTGAACATGGTTAACGTTATAAAAGTAAATTTCACCATCAGTCGCCTGATTTTGCCTCACATAGCAGCCATCTATTATTGTTTACTATATAAGTTATAGTTATACTAGAAATTGACTGGATTCGTTATGATGTCATTAACCATGACTGCAGTGCTTGTATCTGATATTTAGAGCTCTGAATTGGACCTGGTTGAAGCGTCCAAGGAGGCGAAAGTCTGTTCATCAGTCCTTCACGCGGAGAGGAATGACGATGATGTCTGGGATACGCGCTGCTACGCAGGGCAACAGATAGACATAGCTGGTTTGTACACCACAAATCCAAGAATTCCTAGAAGAGCAGGGAGGCAGCAACACCGTGAAAACACTGAGGCAGATACTCCTTCCGCCTATTGGAAGAGGGCAGTTTACCTCCATTTCTAGATAATCCTGTGTCGGAAGTCATAGAGCTGTTAGCGAAACCCCTACCGGGCTTTCAGGGACAACATCTGATACCGGGTACTTGCTTGTTCTCGTGATGATACCGTTACATTTTCATTTTATATTTGTGTTACATTTATTCTAACTGTCAAGTTCAACTTCCAGGAAACCTTCAAGACCTGACAGAAAAGGGCGTATGGCGAAGACATGCATGTCCCTCGATCAATTCAAATGCGAGGTGACTAGGTGACGTCATAGGTGCCTGTCGGTTAAAAGGCATTCCGCAGACCTTGGTGGAAACGCTGGACTCCGCCAACCCAGAATTTTACCCTGGGATTTATGTAGCCATCAAGACCTCCTCACGCATCCTGCGTTCATGTGTGCTGCAGAGAGAAGCTTTAGCAGCATGAAGAGGCTTAATGCCACTTCAGAGCGTTATGTCGGATGCGAGGCTGTCCTCACTATCCATGATACATGTTCATAAACACATGGAAATCGACTTTGATAATGTTACTTCTTACTTCGCCGGTAAAAAAGACAGAAGATTGGTTCTGTTCTTGTAACGCAAAACCATTACAATTTCTATGAAAGCTGACCACAGTTTTATATTCGTACACAGCCTTAGACTTAAGGTTTATAGTCCTTGAAGATCTAATGGTACAGATTGATTGTTCTGTGTACATTTGTAAGCAGCGCGTGAAATGTAGACTAGTGAAATTTAACTAGGCCACCATTACATCAACGTGGGTGATTTTACAAGTGTCACAGCGGTAAAAAAAGAAAAAGCTCTCATTTGTAAATAAATGTCTGAGATACTACAAGCTTGTTGGCTTATAAATAATCAGCGATTGTCTTTGAGGTGCTGCAGTGAATGAATCGAAAAAGGCGACAAAAAATTTGACGACTTAGTTGTCATTTCATTTACAGTAAAAACACTAGGCTTACAACGTAACCTCACCTTTAATCAAGTCACCAGAAAAAGATTTGGGACTTGGGGGTAGGGGGGGGGGGGGGG
>BLFK01000656.1:694516-718709 GCA_014634185.1 Astreopora myriophthalma | reverse complement strand
TTATTTTAGTTTTACATCGCATTCGGATTCCTACAAACTGGGTCTCATTCGCACGCTTGTGGACAGAGCCTACAAGATCAACAACACTTGGTTGGGCTTTCACGAGGACATCACGAAACTTACCAATATCCTTCAAAAGGATCTTTTTCTAGTCCACCTAGTCGAAAGCATTATTAATCGCTACCTCACATTTACTCGTCATGACTGTCATCCCCCGGCTTCCGTCTCTGACACTACACGTACATTGTACTTTAAATTATTTGCCACATGGCTCGGTTTCCTTTGTTCTCGCAGGTGATTGTATTGAATATTCCCCGCCAATAATAAACTGTCTGAAAAGCTGGTGGCGGCTTTTGATTGTAACAGGGGAGTGCGGGGCTGAGGTATTCCCGTGCAGTTATTCCCCTCAAAACATCATCATCCGCGTTACTTCTTCGAATAGTTATTTCACTGTTTCCTTTACATCTAAACCATCAAAATGATCTGCTGGCAGATCCAGTACCAGAAAAATTGCTTTGAGTGATGAAATTATCATCACTGGAGTCCGATTCACTCATAGTTCGACATCAGCTCAACTTGATCAAGTCGGTAATCCACGGTGCAAATTACAACACGAGGCAAACTACACTTAAATATTCAACTCGGGTCATGACAATTTTGTTTTCGCTTCTTTCACGCACATGGATCTAATTTAACTCCCTAGAGACTACATATATTTGTTTCTTTACAAATCTTTATCCAGCTGTTTTGCAGACATCTCAAATAACAGTTCATTTTCTAGAAAACCTCACCAATGGGTAAAATAAGCATTTTATCGGCCTTTCACTCGGGGATATCAGATTTATTCCGAGGGCGGAACCAGAGGTAAATAAATCTGATATCCCCTAGTTTCAGGCCGATAACCCTTACTTACCTTACATTGGCCCTTTTTGTGTTATCACGTATCACGCAAAAAAAGGTTCGCCATTTTGCTAAACGTTATTGCAAAAGCATTGATATTAAGCTAGTTTTTTTTCATCCTTTAAAATCGGTAACATGTTTGGTGTGGAAGATCCTGTCCCTCGTGGGCTCCATGCGGGTGTGGTATACAAGTTTTTGTGTGCAGGCTGTAATGCCTGCTATGTGGGCGAAACCAGCCGGCATTTTTCCACGCGCGTACGTGAGCACATGTTCAGTGATAGGACCTCTCATATTTTTAAACATTTACCAAATTCTGAGCAATGCCACACATTATGCTCTGTTGACTGTTTAGCATCCTAGATCACGCTTCCACCACCTCAGTTCCAATTTAAGATAAGAGAGGCCATTCATATTCAATGGGAAAAACCTACTCTAAATCATCAACTTTATCATGTTGATTTAAAACTTTCTTTGTAATATTTTAGATTGTCATGTTTCCTTTTGTTCTTATAGGTAATTAGCATTTTGTTCACATTATACATTCAACTCTGTACTTTGTAATTTAAACTGATGATGACAGAAGATTCTGTTGAAACATGTTTTTTAAAAGTGTTGTGTTGTTTCTTAAAACATATTTGTTTATCTTTTAATAAAATTTCCTTCTGAAAAACAATTTTATGCATTTTGAACCTTAAATGAAAGCAGTTTTTGTGCTGAGAAGAGGGTTGGCAATGACATCAGATTTTGAGTAAGGTAATTATACTACATTGAATGTTTTATTAAAATTTATTGAAAATATTTTTTGGTATAATGATCTCATAAAATGTAACTGAAAAATACCCCCATCATAAAATAATTCATATTTTAATTTACAGTTTATTTTACTTTTTATATGAAAAAGGGAGGCGACGCTCGATCGCTTAACTTGCCGCACTACGCTTGCAAGCTCGCTCTTCCCACCATCGTGTCCCGAGATTTTTAACGCCTCTCCATCCCCTGCTCGGAGCTTTTCAGCTCCTGCACTGCTGAGAGGCTTAATCTCTACTTCGTTTGCGACTCATCCCGAGGCCAATATAATGAAGAAATAAACAAACGCAAAAAAATCGGCCCAGTAGTGTAAGATATGGAGGTTAAAGGGTATTCACGCTCGTACCCCCATATATTATACTACTGCCTTGGTATTGTTACTAGAAACAGATTTTCGCTTATGTGAATATGTTGCAATCAGCCTGAGAGAAGGAATAGAACACAGATAATTGAAAACGTTTTGCGACGTTTATGTGCATGTAGGGGCTGCACCAAACTGTTTGAATGGAACAAGAACAGACTACTTTCTTACGAAACCTCTGAGTGTGATCATGAAGTCATTACAAGGCCTCCTGAGCAAAGTATCTTCTGATGAAGGTTAGAAATTTTCGTAGAGGAAGATATAACGTACGCAGTGTTAGGGAAAATGTCTGTAAAACACAAAACGTTTGATTTGAATTGCATTACTTGCATTTTGGGTTTACGTGCGTTTGGGTTCTCCGAGATCCTTTGCACTGTTCTCAGTGCCCCGTCACCACTCGTAATACCTTTGCGCGAACCCTCCACATTTGTCTGTATACAGCTATTTCGACAAAGGTTGACCAAAAGAAGTGTACAAGTTTACGGGACAATGCCGAAAGGTGGTGTGGGACACATTCTGTAAATTTTAATGAAGACCTAGAATTGGGATGCCACAAAAATACAATGGCCACTCCTAACGTGTAGACTTAAATTCGAGAAGTCTCTCCGCCATTTCGTTACTCCGACTTTGCATTCAGCGTGCCATACAGACCGCTATCCATAATACCTTTCGGCACTGTTGCGTTCGCTTTGATACTTGTCAGCTGGACGACCTTTCTCGAAACAGCTGTATCTGTATAAATGAGGTCGAAAGCCAGGCCGCCATAACTGACGAGAAAAAAGGGTGACGTATATAAGTTACTAATAACTGCTCAGACAAATCCTCTAACCCATATTCATGAAAAAAAAATCTTTTACAAGCGCAAAAATGCTGACGGAAACAGGCAATGAATTGCAAACGTGCTAGAGAATGTCTCCTGAGGTCGTCGTTCATGGTGAAGGAGCACGCTCCTTCAGCACCACAGTGCTTTGCGCGCAGTTGTTATTATCCGGGAACTCGTTTCTGCTGCCCAAATGCTGACGTATCAGAGACACGTGCAAATATTCCAGAGCAGAGATGGACGTAAGCGGCTCTGACTCTATTGATGTAACAAAGGAAGATGGGAATAGTTGCCCTTTTCTGTAATATAGAAAATGTTGAATATGGTAGCTTTGCCTGCAATGCATTCTGGTTGAGCGTGCTCCTTTAATGTTGTGTTGAATTAAATCACGTTCTTTTACGTTTGTGCGTTTGTGTTGTTGTTTACAATTAGACTACTCATAACAACCCAAGACTTAAAGGTACATTTGGGCTACTAATTTGCGAGCTAGTCATCAGGTCATAGGATTTTTTCCCGTCATACCCACGTCACTGCAGAGTGACTATTCATCATTTCAAGGATATTTCAGGGGAACTAGCTTCAGAATTATAGTATAAAATAGTCACCAATGAAGTTGAATTAAATTACAAGAAACAAAGTAAATTAACAAAAACCGTACTGATCGTAAAAGTTACGTGTGCCCGATTAGTGTACCAAATGTGGTGTGGGGGAATGTCGACAGTTAATAAAGTGATTGATTGATGGATTGATAAAACGAAGTTGCCAATCAATCAACCTAATTAAATTGGGATGGTGATATGTGAGGTCAAGTGCTAATGATATTGGAGGGGATGCTTTATGTTTTATGACAGAGCAGAAGTAACTTTCCATGAAGATCGCGGTCATTACTTACTATTCTGCTCCTGACCTTAATTTTTCCTATATTTCAGAGCTGAGTGCAGTGTCGCACACTGCTGCTGTCCCGATGAATGGCCATTTCGCTTGTAGACGAATGAATAGAATAGGTCCAGAACTGTATAAAACTGAGACCAATTGCAACGATATACTAGTTAAACGGGTTGTGAGCTTACTAGACAAAGCAATTATTTTGAACCAAAGCGATCGAATCGAAGAGGCCCAAGGAAATCTGCGAGAAATTTCGGCGACGATGGAAGAACTGAATGAAGGCGATTTCCGAATCCCAACCAAGCGTGGCTGGGATGTGGTAGATCGAGGACGACAGGTATTCTTTGAGGAATCTGTCAGCTGTTCGATAAAACACGGGACCGTCATTTTGGACTCCAGCAATGCGGGAACCCAATTATACGTCAGTTTGCTCAATATTCTTGGGGCATTTGCTTTGGAAACTTCTGAATTTCTGATGGCTAAGAAAATGTTTTCCCGTCTGATTAAACTGCACAGAAAATCTGTTATGACCAGTCGCTTGCGTGATTTGGGCTCTGCATTCAACAACAGGGGCTGCGTCTTGCTTATAATTGGTGATTTTGACGAGGCAGATCACGATTTCAAGAATGCGGTGCATAATTTTAACTGCGAAGAGCAAATCCATCAGCCCAGCTCGTTGGTGGACGCCCTAATGACTGCAGTAAGGAGTAACACGAGTCGTTTGAATCTGATGTCTCGTAAATTTGCCAAGAGCCTTGAAGAACAAGAGAAACTTGTAGTGAACTGCAAACGCAAGGCTCGCGAGCTTCCTCTTCAGACCGTGTTTACGGTACTACATAACCAAGCAGTGCTACTTACCACTCTTGAAAACTTTGTGAACGCAGGAGAGGAGCTAAAGTGGCTGATGGAGTTATGTGAGGGTAGTCGAAGAGAAGAGTGCGATTTTCTTTTAAACTTCGTTTCATTGTATCGCTGTGAAATATTGCTCCTCCAAGGAAAATCGAAAGAAGCAAACAAAGTATTTCCCCTCGAGGCCTTAACCACCGAGAGTGTTCATGATCTCATGCCAACCTTTGGAGGCCTTCACTTGAATATCAGAATGGAGGCGTTTGAAAAATTGGTTGATGTTTTTGTCATACAAGGGAAAGTAAGGTTTGCGTTCGAACTTTTAGACAAAGGTTTGCGTATTGTCCGTAACGCGTTTGGCGAGAACCATTTCAATGTTGCATCATTACTCCTAAAGCAAGGTTCGATGTTGAAATTGATGGGAGATATTTCGGGCTCATTTAATGAATTGAAACAGTCAGCAGAGATCTTGAGGAAGATATTTGGCGAAAGACATCTACTCTTGATCAAGTGTTACATGTCCCTTGGGGAGCTGGCCTCGCAATTGCAACTCTCACAAGAATCATATCTCTACTTCCAGCGAGCGTTGGAAAACGTGGAAGTCCTGTTTCAAGTTTCGTTCTCTACTGAGCTGTTCATGAAATATATCGAGATAACAGGGAACAGCGAGAATATTCCACATTTAGTCCATTCAGAGAGCGCCAGATCCCTCGTGCAGGAATACATGGTTGATGGGTTGGTCGCTGAATATAGTCAAGCTATAGCTGTGCTGTCATCTCGACTCAACATCAAACAGCAGTTGCCGGGACCAAAACCAATGAAATTAAGCTCACCACGAGTGAAGGGCGAAAAGGGTCCATTCTCGGAGAGTCGACTGTTGATTACTAAGAAACACGTACGCGATCTTCTGCGAGCTGGGCAAACTTTGCTTCTCAATGGAATGAATGAAGAGGCGATATCCTTCTTTCGACTCGCGAGCGAGTATTGCAAGACACAAAGTACTGCTCAAGGGGTCCCCTTTGAACCCCTCGTACGCCTTTACGCCGTATTCAGCCAGTTAACCTCGAGGGACGGAAAGAATCGGAGGGTCGACAATGCTTTGAAAAGATCCTTGAAGCAGGTCTCGAAGGACACAGGTATCCATAGTGTGGACGAAAGACGCTCTGGACAATCAGATCTCTTGACAGTAGATCACGCCTTCAATTTGAAGATCGCACTTACACTCTTAATCTTGATTTCAATACAGAACAAAGCCCATGATATCACGTTTGCGGCCTACGATCTGTATGCTTCCCTTTCTCAGAACAGTGACAACACCCTCCTTTTTGTGAAAGATGGCCTCCAGGTTTATGCGTCAAGAACCTCAAGTGCCTGTAATGGAAAAATTGTCATTCAAGATTTTGTCGCTTCCTCTGGGACTGGTCTCATAAAAGACAACTCGGAGAACCATCTTCCTGGTAAACCTTTGTTCCAAAGTCTGGCCTACAAAAGCAACGTTCAAACCAGCAGGTTCTTGGCAACTTACACTGCATCTGTCTTTCTGGACATTGACGACGTGAAGCAGTTGGAAGAGAGGGCATTGAATTCGTTCAAAGAATGCTTTCAAATTGATTCGATTGAGAATGGTGGAAGAGCGATTCAGATGGTGGTAGATTTTACCCCTTCCTCGTTAAATGACCAGAGCAACCTTCTCACTGGCAGTCCCATTGAACTTCTTCCTCTCTACGTATCTACCAAAGCTATGACAGAAGACGAAGAAGCGCATGGCGATGACAGAAACATCCGTGTGATCTCACCAGTTTTGTGTCAAAAGGTAACGTGTGTGGCTTTTGCGGATGAGCAGACGTCATGTTTTATGTTTAGCAAAATTGCTCTGTGGCTACTATGGCAGTGTGAATCCGGGACAAATTCTGTGCTAAGTGTTGAAGACCATTGTCTCGCACTTACGGTCCATGGCCAAGTTGGGGCAAGAATCACGCTGTGGCACGATCACAAGTCCATCAAACAAATGATCCAACTAGTAAGTTCAGAAGAGGGAACTGATTGTCCCAAACCTCCCAACAGTGCAAAGTCTGTGGTGCATCGAGGTTCTTGCCGTGAAATGTTTGACAAATTCTCAACAGAAGCCGTTTTGCACTGGGCAAAAACACGTGGAATCGTGTTTGAGGTGTCGTCAGATGTTCTTCAGTGTTCCTACTCTTTCGATACGGCGTATACGGAACAAAGTCGGAACTTTTTAAGTGGCCGTCAAACGGGAAATCCAAACGTTCAAGTTAATAGCTTTGAAAATGTAAGGAAGCTTTATGACTTATATTTATTACTCATCCTTTTGTGATAATAATTTTTCCTTCTGTTATGAGGGCCACATAACAAGTTGGTCATTCAGATATTTCTTCCTAACAACCTATTTCATCTTTGTCATCCCGTGCTACTGACAGAGTAAAACTAAGAGTTAGGGCAGGGTGGGGTGTTGGGTGTTATTCGGTCATATCTGATACCTTAAAGTGTGAAAGCGAGAATTAAAAGAAACAAACAAGAAGTCAACCAAGCAAACAACAAACAAACAAACAAAAACAGAAAAAATAAAAGGAAAACGAAACCAAGCAAAGACCAAAAAAAAAAAAAAAACCACCTACAAACTGCAGGGCACAACTTTCATGATGTATAAGAGCAGCTGAAAACTAATATTCATACAAAGTTTTGGTCCGAATGGGTTCTCGGTTTTGTGATAGACTACGCTTGAATTTCGAAGCTTTTGCGTGACGCGGCATTTACATGACGGCCGAGAGAGCTGTCACGTTGGTTAAAAAAGTGACTTATTTCAGGGAATTTGGCTATCTTGTATAACAAAAAGTATTATTTTATTGTTTTTGAGTTCCTCGAGAGATATATTCACGCTTTTGTAGCAAAACTCAGTGACAGATGTTTCTGTTGGTTTCCGGCCGCCATGTTGGTGCCCAACCGGTTGGGCACCAGCATGGCGTCTCCATACAAATCTCTATAAATTTGAGTAAAAAGTTTCTCCGCATATCTTGCGTAAGAAAAATTGCTGTGACCTGAATCTTGGCGAGAATCTTTGCATATTCATCTTCTTTCTTTCCTCAGATTCTGGACTTTATCTATTGAACGGTTTTTATTTTTATTTTGATCTATTTTGAATGGCGTGACACTGAAAACCAGCAATTCGTTTATGTCGGTCTCGCAGAGAACCTACAGTCAATCCTGAGAGGTTGTGTAAATTGTTTGAATCTGTTTTATTTTTCTGATTTTAAGGAGAAACGTGAAATTCTCAGGGAATGGTTTCAATTCAGCACTTTAGAGTGTTTAACAGCAATCAACGAGTTATCCTGTCAGCTCTGTTGTGAAGTGTTTCAAGAAGAAGCCTTTTCTCAGCAAGAACGTAGAGCACAGACAGACCACTTCACCAAGCCGCGACATCAGGCTTCCTCTTTGGGTCCAATTGGTCATGACACTATCTTAGGTCATCCTGAAGAAGCCACCGTTCCCAGCAATTTTAGATCTTCAGCTGCCCATCACGAAACTGATACAGAGGACCAGGCTTCTTCGTTGAGAACTCTACGTTCAGCAATCACACAGTACAATCGCTCATCGACTGGTCCAGAAGGATTTTTGAGATGCACAACGGATGGAAATGCCAAAATGTTGGGGAGAAGGCTTTTCCAAGACAAGGCCACCTCGTCGACAACTCACACTTCAGCAAAAACAGAGACTAATCGCGCTTCAACTAGTGTAGATCGATTTTTAAGAGTCAAAACGGATGAAGATGCCAACGTGTTGGGGAGACGGCTTTTTGAAGAAGGTAGAAACGCCAGATCTTCCTCAATTGCTAAAACACTAGAAGACATGAAGAAAGAGTCGGAATTAAGAATTTTGAACATCTTGGAAAATGGCAGAGGTTCTTGGAATGAACCTGAGAGTCAGGATGAGGGGTCTACCCGCAGCCATGCACGGGATGTGGCGCTTCGAGGCACATCTGTTAAAAAGAACTCTGAACTGTTTGATGGCGAACAAGGACAGCTTTTCCACAGAAGCAGCATGGTAAATTTCTCAGCAGACCAGGTAACAACAACACCGAGAGGCCAAGATGATGAAGCCTATGACGAGAGTGAAAAGGTTACTAATGATGATGACCTTTTGCTGACCTCAGAACCAAGAATCTCCAACTGCTTAGCTAAGCAAGCCACAGAGGAGAATAGGAATGAAGTGTTACCCACTGGTGAGGTGAAGTTTGTGCCACTCAGTGAAACAGAATGTAGCACAATAAAGGAAACCACTCTGCCTTGTCAAAATGTATCTGACAACGAAATTGCTTATCGTGATCAAACGCAACACCAAAAACGAGGATCGTTCCAAGGGGAGCAAAGGGAAGTAACCCTTGTTATTAACGATTCTTGCACCGGGGACACAAAAGTTGAAAGGGCTGGGACAGAAGGAAGCTATTCTTCAGAAAGACGAAATAGAAAGGAAGAAAGTGATAGCTCGGGGAGAGAAGATATTCCTCAATCAGGATTTAGCGAGAATTTTCTTTGTCCGGCGGAGACGTCACGACAGGAATCCGGAGTGCAGGACAATTCCCGTACTGTCGGGGCCTGGGACCGACACCTTGAAAACGATGGCGAGAAAAGCAATAAGTACGACGGACCAGTTCAGACTGATTCAAAACTAAATGAAGGAGATTTACAACCGAACCCTTACATAGAATCAGATAGCAAATTTCCAGAAGGAGCAACTTGCCAATCCACGTTCTTCAGTGTGCGCGAAGATGTGGAAATGAACACTTTACCAGAACCAAATGAAGATGTCGTTGACAGTCCGGCCTCCATGCCTGAGACTCGTCACATTCAAAGAATAAGAAAACCAATGGGTCTCCTTGGCGGCGAACCTCATGAGAACCACAGCAGTGAAGATATCTATGAAGTAACCGGCGGAAAAGACCTAACTTTAATCAATAATCGTAATGCTGTGGATGATCGCGTTGATACTTTTGTCACAGATTTGTTTCCAAACTTCGGAGGAGCTAGACCAAAACGGATTAAGAATGTAAAAAGATTGCACAGCATATTGCTGGATCCAATACTAACCCATCGGTCGGAGAAGTGGATCGGTTTGGATGATAATTTTGTTGCACGCCATGCTGTCTCCAATAATTCGTCGATTAATTCATTTGGGTGCTTGAACTTTGAAGAGGTGGGCAATCCTTGCCAAAAAGATGCCAATGATCGCTCCTTTGTCTATTTCGAAAGAAACAAACCAAAAAGGATAAACCGATTCCCTCATAGTGACGTTTTTCAAGCTGAATCAACAAGCCAAGTTAGCTACCAGCCTGTTGCCAGTGAAAAGAAACTTGCTTCTAAGCAAGATGAAAGCTGGCACTTTCCACCTCTCGTAGTTTCTACTGCAAACTACACCCCTCCCTGTTCTTTCCATAAGGACCAGAAATATGACACGAACCAATGTTTCATTCAAGATCAAGGTCACATGTTTGAATCCCGTAAATCTCGGAGGACTTATCACAACATGGTGTCATTGACCGCTACCTTCAACATGAAGAGTAAACTCTACGTTGACAGAGCTGTATGTCTTCATGACGATCACCAAATCAATTCCGTAGCAGTGAGTGAGGGCGCTCAGGATTCATGTGGACACTCACTGCTACCCCTCCTTGGCCATCTGAAAGATATTATGGAGAGAAACCTCAAACTTTGGGCTTCAAGCGCTTGGGCCCGAAAACGGCTCGAGCTTGAACCAAAACCAATGAGAAAAGTAAGTGTGCAAGAACAACCACACGCAGAAAGGGGGGAAGGTACCGAAACGTTACGAACGGCCGATATGAACATTGAAACTAATGAAACGGAAAGAAAAGTTCCACGTTGTCCTGTACAAGAAACGGCCCGTCCCGTGTGCGGGCACTATCAGCGCCGATGCCTGGTCAGGTTTCCTTGCTGTGGAAAGTTCTATCCTTGTCACCGATGCCACAATGAGTCGAAACAGTGCTCTGAGGACCAGGCGAGGGCCATCAATGCTACCCACATCAGATGCAGCATTTGTTACAATGAACAAGAGGTGCGACGATAACAATTAAACACACCTGAAACGTTGTTAATTTAAGTTTTTTGATTGAACCGTTACAATGCGATGTAAGCTTCCATTGTATTGTGCTGATTCATTTGCGTTTCAGTAATGTTCTTGCGTTTCGAGGTGTTGCTTAAATGTACGTTGAGTTGCGTTCCCGTATGATTTCCTTACCTTTACACCCCTAATGGTTTAATTTTAGTTGGCTACCTTGATTCATCATAAGAGTCAATTTGAATTAATTTGTGTTTTATTGAACCCCCACTAAGTGGTGTAAGCTGCCTTTGTGATTCAGTTCTGTTAGTGAAGTACCATTATTCTTCTGGCCGGGGGAGGAGGGTGGGCTAGGGGATGAAAAATTTCCTACTGCAAACGTTCTTTTTTACTTGTGTTTACAGTGCTATCTTCTCCGGTGTTAACATACATTTAAGCTTAAGCTATCTTCGGAAAGGAAAAGGAACAAGAAAAGGAACAAAAATAAAAAATCAATAGTTCTATTGCCAATTATTTTGTCCTCAAGAGCTTCTCGTACTTTATAGTTTTTGTTCCTTTATACACCACTTACCGTACTAATTCCTACGCAGCTACTGTCGCAAATAAAGGGCATAGAATATGCCGGCCAAATACACATAGGCAGAGCTTGTTTGTTCACGTAAGTATGTGAATGAGCATAGCCGAGTTTGAACAAAAATACATTACTTTTGATCAAAAATGACAAAGATGTGAAGTTTAATGAGATCAAACTGTGTTAAAAAATCGTGATGAGATTTAATTGCTACAATAAATTCCCGTTTTCGGAAAAGGATCTGGTATTTACCAATTTATTATTTGTCCTAATTAAATGACCTGTTTGAGATGTTTTTTTTGGATATATTATTTTGTGCTTGTGCAATTTGAAAAAATCCTGTGTTGATGAAGTTTAGACCAGAAACGTTTTTATTTCGGTTTTGGAACTAACATTTTTTTAAACAGTTTCTCTGCCCACCCGAAAAACATGTTCCTTTTTCTTTGTGAAAATCGTGCTTGTAAACAACTTGTTTTGTCTTTTTAGCCCTCCAAAAATTTCATTTTCGATATTTCTCATCACCCACCAGAAAATAATGGTCCGTCCCTTACTTCCGGTAGTGTCCTTTCCTTGTGTTTCTAAGTGTTGCTTAAATATGCACTGTGTTGCGTTCCTGTGCGATCTCCTTACTTTTTCGTCCCTAAAGGTTTTATTCTGGTTAGCTACCTGGATTTATCTTAAAAGTTCGCTGAAAGGTTAGAGCAAATGCAGCTTATATTCCGCTTATTCTTGAAGACGTTCTATCTTCATGTGCGGCCTAATTGGGGATTTCTTTTCTTCAGGTCGTCTGGTTTTCCCCTGTCCTCAAAAGCCCATGTTTTTAAAAATTCAATTCCATCATTAAGAGCATGGTCGGTTAGTATCGAAAATAACCATACAGAAAATCTTTCAGCCAGGATCTCGGCGTGGCCTTGTTAGCTAATCGTATTTGAGTCCCTTTTATCCCTGCTGTGACTTGAAACTACTATCATTTTGAAACATTGCAGATCGACGAACGAAGCCAGATCTGTACGGGCTGTAATTCCACAATGTCTGCATATTTCTGTGCCATCTGTAAACACTTCACGTCAGTTGACAAGAACCCATTCCACTGTTACAAGTGTGGAATCTGTAGGTAGGTCAATTGAATACATATTCGGGCGATGATAAAGGAAGACTTATGCTATAGAGCCAGAAAAACGTCTCTGTTGCGCGTTTTAGTAAACGTTTTGGTCTTGACCTTGCACAAACAGAAATACACATTTAAATACCTTGGGAACAGCTGACCATAGAAAGCTTTCAGCTGGCATATTCAGCCGTAATGTTGGCATTTTTGAACAAGATATTGGGAACGACCCTTGCACTTCTCTGAAATAGATTTTGGCGCTGTTTGAATGCCATGGAATTTCATTTACTGATGAGTCATACTAAATTGCAGTCAGCGAACATACATTCCGTCACAATGCTGTGCAAAGAAACTTGTAAGACAAGTATGGTAATGCATTTTCCTCTTCGCTGTAGAATCCACAGTGACAAGTCGTTTCATTGTGATGTATGTAACGTGTGCCTGGACAAAAGACTGCAGGGAAAACACAAGTGCCGACCAGACTCCGGCCACGATGAATGTTGCATTTGTCTGGAGGTGAATAAATTTTCCATTGCTGCCTTTCTTTTAACGGTCCGTAATCCACTTACATATTAATGGTAGTATACTGTGGTGTTTACGCTTAATAAACACTTGAAAAACCGCTTATCCAAACGCAACGGTATTTACTGAAACAGAAATGACGACTAAAATGCAGAACTGACCTGCTTCGGAGACCGCGCAGAGCCTTTACATAATTGATTGACAGGTCTCAAAAACACTGCGTATACAAAGGTTTTTCGGGTCTAAAACGCCGTTCGTAAAACTAGGATCTGTTTACAGCTATGAGTCTGCGGGGAGACTGAATGAAGTGCGGCCGTTAGTTAGAACATTTGTGAAAATGTAAATATATTGATACATGAAATGAGTATGAATATATGAATACGGATATATTGGTGCACCAGGACTTATCACGAGGTTGCCTTAAGTCAAAGCCAAATTTACTGTTTGATTTCCGTACGATAATTCATAATTTATCGTTATGATATAACGGTCGCCTTTACCTTCCTCGCCTACTCTGTTGTTACTTAGTCCTTTTCTCTCTCTCTCTCTCTCTCTCTCTCTCTCTCTCTCTTTCTCTTTCTTTCTTTCTCTCTCTCTCTTTTCTTTCTTTCTTTCTTTCTTTCTCTTTCTTTCTTTCGATTTCAGCTGCCTTATTTGCCAGCAACTTGTGTAACCATAATTTCTTTCCAAGATAATATACTAAAAAAAGAAGCGACTTTTTGAAACATTTAGCTAAAAAAAATTGCGAAAAAAAATTTTCTTAAAAACATTTAAGAAATTTCGTAAAAATGGTTAAAAATACACGGCTAAAAAATACACGACGTTTCGACGTTCTCGAACTTCATTATCAAGTGAAAAAGAGACTGTGAATATTTTATAAGTGAAAAAAAAATAGTTCATTAAGAAAAAAGGTAGCATAAAAAAAGGTAAGGTAACGTAAGAAAAAAGGTGACATAAAAAAAAAAGGTAACATTTAACACTTAGTAAATATTTAATATTAAATTCCCCTTGTACTGCCTCCCGCCTCCCCGGATTAGCACTGCTATCCGCGGGACCGCTATCAAATCTTTATTGATTATTATTGTAAAAACAGATTCGTTGTTGTTGTTGTTGTTGTTGTTGTGAACGACAATGTCAGGTTGGTTAGAGTATCCCACTGGTGTTACGGAGGTCGTAGGTTCGATTCCTGCCTGAGATTTCCTTTTCAGTCGTTGTTATTTGCCTCACTGGCATATCATCTTTCTTACACCTACACTTACGCTTACGCCTGTTTGTCATGAAATTTACAATTTCCCCGATTGTGTTTGGTTTAAAAGATATGCTATTTTATTCCTGGGCAGTTGGCACTTGTTTTGCACACAGAACGAGCTGGAATAACTTGACCCAAGTTGACGCAAACTTATGTTTTCAGATGACGTTATCGTAGCCGCTGTTGTTGTCCTTGCTTAGGGTGGCTAGTATCTCATGACTGACTCTATCGAAAGCCTTGAAGAATCCTGGAAGAGACCAGTTGTAATAAGATTGTTATCAGCTGTACTAATAAGATTATAATTTACTTCAAAAATGGCAAGCTCAGAGAAATGATCTTTCCTAAACCTAAACTCGGATGTTAATGAAGGAAATGAGCTGAGCATTAATACTTTTTTCCTAATATCTTACTAAATGATGTCAAAACCGCCATGGACCTGTAGGATCTCCTATATCATCAGATTTAAATATTGGATAGGGTTACTCATGAAACTTTAAGTACATTAGGGACAAAACTTTGAGTAACTGATTGAAGTAATAAAAAAGGTTTCGATAAATCAAGGCTAGCTAGTTGTGTTTAAAAGCTGTGGGGAATGTCTGGTGAGGCCTTTCTCTCACTTGAATTTGAGAATAATTGCGCCACATGTTCGTCAGAAACAGCTTACACTATAGTCTATTTTACTCGTCGTTTTGTTATCGGAAGTTTGTTATTGGACAATTTGTTATCAGACGGTTTGTCCTCGCTAGTTCAATGAGCCCATCACAACCTTGTTTCAATCACTATAGTGCAAAGATACCTCAAAATTCAGGGAGTATTTCCTCTTGAACAATGATAGTAGTTCAGAAAACAGTTTCGAAAATTGTAAGTTTTATGTTAAATTGGTAACACGACTTCGTGTCGTCCAAATTTTTTTTGTAATCATACTCGTGATAAACAAATCGGACTGCAACTACGCAGTCGTCGCATTTCGAGCACTTTCCTTTTGTATGGAAAACCCGGTTGTTCCGGTGGTAAATCAAATGAAACGGACTTTTACACTGGGAATTTTTCGGAAAAAAAAAACCTTTTGAAGTATTCCTCTTTTCTCGTTTTTTGCCGGAATGATCGAGAAATCCTGTACCATCTGCTCCGTCCCACTAGTTCCATGCACCTTGATGAATTAAACGCGCGGTTTGGTGCTGTTTTTGCATCGGGGAAACATAGCGTTACCAGTCTCTTAAAGAGTAACTCGGTGTAAAAGGAACACGCTCGTCCCGTTCCAAATTTTTCCTGTTCCTTTTAACTGAAAATTCTTCGCGGTTTTCCCATTCAAATGAAAAGCGCCCTTTGTTATCAATCTTATGATTACACACGGAATTGCAATTGGACTCTACTCAGTCTTATTACCAATACAAATATGTGCGATAACGTTGGCCTACTATAACGACCAAACTTAAGGTATTCTCCAGGTATACGAAATGGCTGATACATTTGACCCTACGTTGCTCAATCTTTTACGTCCGAGGGGTGAAGAGGCCTTCATTTTGGTTTGGAGAGACATCTAACAAAGCATAACAACGTCGGCATAATAAATGCGGTCTAGGGCAGTAAGCCGGCTCCACTCTTTTTAAGAAGCAGGCGCAGTATACTTATGCATTAATTTCCATTGTGTGATTGATTTTAGGATGCTTTCAGCGGATGCCAAATTCTTCCTTGCTCCCACAAAGTCCACAAAGATTGTGCCATTGCCATGATACAAAACGGAGTGTAAGTATAAATCAAAATATAAACTGAGAAAACTCCATTGTCATTCATCCAAGGGAAAACTTCTGTTGCCGTTGGAGAGTCTTCATTAACACAGATTCGATATGAACCTTCATAAGTAGCACAATGGATACCTAAAAGGCAAAGGCAACAGCATTTACAATAACATTTCTGACCTTGCTTATTTTTTACTCGCAGGCGCACGTGCCCTGTATGTCGTCACCCTTTTTTTCAGTCTGCCAGTAATACCACTGAGTGATGTGAAGACGGAGAAATCAATGTTATTTTGAAGCATGGGTCTTGGGCATCTGCGAGATGGTTCAATTGAATACCGAGATATCGATGTTAATGGTCATTGCTATAATGATTAAACCTACAAATATCAAGTGATATCAAATAATAGTATTATGTTGGCGAAAGATAGCAAGTAAACTTGTATGCCACAGGTGAAATTATTATTATTATTTTACTATTGTTATTATTATTACTATTATTATTTTCAAGTAGAAACACACAGTCTTAAGTTTACAAAACATGTTTCGGATAACCAACATCCATCGTCAGTTGCGAATACAAATGAACCGCTAGTCGATGTGATATAAAAGCTGAATAGGAAGTATGGATACTAAATAACAACGTGAATATGGGACACTAGAAAATACAATGAAGGAAAAACAATGGGTATATAACACGGAAAAATTAAAATGAAAGTGTTAAATTAACATGATTCACTCGCTTGTTCACTGAGGGGTTTTCCCAACCTATGTGTAAGGCCTCCTTGATTTTCAGTTGACAATAATAGTAATAATAATAATAATATTGCCATGAGCCTAACAGCCTATCAAGTCACCGATAAAACGTCACGTGCATGAGCTTTAATTAACAAATAAAGAAGCCTAAGCCGTGTATTACACTGTGATAAAGCACGACGGACATATGAGAACACGAGGGAAATGTAGAAAACACGAGCCGGAGGCGAGTGTTTTCTACATTTCTCGAGTGTTCTCAAATGTCCGGAGTGCTTTATTACAGTGTAATACACGGCTTAGGCTTCTTCATTTGCTTTAAGATATAGATTTTACGCGCGAAAAACAATAAAACACGCTTTTTCTATGTTTTATACTCTGATAAAACATGGATTTTCAACCAATCAGAGCGCGCGCAGGGTCCTATCTATATTTTAAAACCCGATAAAACACCCCTCGTTAGTATTTGTATAAAGAATAGTAGTAAGGCATAGCTGTTTTTTCTTGTATGCTAATATTTCCTCTCACAATATTTGAACCATTGTTTGGACTCCAGTGCGGCACGGTCTTTGTGGAATGTTTTTGAAGCCGTTTGTTATTATTAATATTATTAATATTATTATTCATATTATTATCATTATCATGATCGTTGTTGTTGTTATTATTATTATTATTATTAGTAGTAGTAGTAGTAGTAGTAGTAGTAGTGGTGGCGGTAGTAGTGGTATCATCACTACTATTATTTTTATTGTTGTTTTTGTTGCTTAAGGAGTTATCTATGCGTCTCGAGTGACCATGAAATGATTTGTTTTAAGCTTGGGCAAGATATGCTAGTAATGCGACCTCCAATTTTATCAGTAAATTCAACACTACACGTTTAGGGATCGGAGTGCGGAAATGTTGAGGAGACCGAAGGATCTCCGAGATAGCTTTTTAATGACAAAGGTCCGTACAATAGTAATGGCGGACAGTAAAAACACAAGGCGATCTACGTGCTCGCGCGTGCACCAGAGGCAACTTGCCGCAGGTGCTGCATGCTGGCGGTGGGCAAAGTTTGAGTAATAAGTGCTAAGTGATAATAACATCTTAGGTGATGATAGTATAATTGGTGATAAGTTTCCGCGCAAATTTAAGCGTGGCATACATGAGCGACTCAACGGGACGCCATTTAAGCTTCCTTCCTAAGGAAGTAATATATTTCGATGTATTTGCTACTATAGTGTGGTGGTATTCAGAAGCTAAAACCTTGTTTAGTCCCATGTGCGGGAAATGCACTACCGTAAGCGGTTATGCTGTGATTGTCGCACAAGATTTTAGCAGCTGTTTTCTGGGCTTATTTTGTGCAAAATAAACTATAAACAATACTCTGTATAGGACATCATCAACCCAGTCTAGAAACGGTTTCTGTAAGGTAATTATTGTAGAGAAGGTATAACGACACTATGGCCCGGCTTGTAAATTAAATTAAAGTTGCCCAGAATTGTGTGTGGATGTGGACTGTATCATTACCTGAAAATAGAATAGAAGAAGACAAAACCCAGTTTGTTTGTATTAAGTCCATCTTGATCCGTACCAAACCCGATACGCATTTCACCGTAGCCCTATTCATTTCTCGTGATATCGCAATCGATCTGAATAGCTGACTCGTGTTTATATTCTGGAGAGGATAGCCATTTCGATTGTGAAATTAATGCCTGATCTGCAATTTATAGTTACTCAACCGAGTTGGCCTATTGATAGAAGTGATGCTGCCGGTGACCGCGTTTAATATTATCGGCTGTCTTACGATGCACTTAGGATGTAAATGGCGACATTTCGACAGCCGTCTGCTAGCGTTCATTAGGCGATGAGGTCGACTGTTTACGGTCCACCATTTGTCGAGATCTTACATGTACATTTCGCTGAGAAATTCAGTGTTTCCAGTGCGGTTCGCTGCTGTACCGTTGTCCTGACAAGTTCCCTCTGGGTCCGTGTGTTTCTTGATCGTGGGCATCTAAAATGGTCTGTTTTGTGATACTTTGACTTCAGCCCTACCTATATATAAATTTTAAAAACCCACCTATTAATTTTCGCGCGATTTTATTGGCTACTTTACGTCACGTGGTGCAAATCGCAGGACCGTTATCACGCAATAACCCCCTTCTTGGTCTAAATATTCATTAGCTTGTGTTCCAAGCATGTTTTCAAGATAAAAGCTAACCAGGTTCCCTTTTATTTTAACAATTTTAAACCAAATATAAATTTAAGGAAATTTTAATTTCATACAGAATCATCATCTCACTATCAAGTTGCACAAGGGCATCGTGGCAAAAATGCTATCCCTCTCTCGCGCACTTGCTTATTCCTCGCGCGTTGCAGCTCAGTAGCGCCTGCAAAGCGCACGATGGTCGTTAGCAACGATGAGGAAAATTTTGTGAACATAACGCCATGTGGCGACAGAGGACATATTGAATTGGTGCGCAAGGACGTAACGGGGACGGTTTCGGTTGTTACACGTCTTATTTACTTGAACCCTTGATTTCAAAGCATTGTACAATTGTATTCTATTTGAATTCCCTAACTTTGGTGGCTGCTAGACTTTGAACTAAGCAGTCAGAATCGATTCTACCGGAACCAGTTTAAAGTGTAGCTCTTAAGCTCACCGTGGCTGTGCGGGTTTTCGGTATTGTGTTAGCCGCCAACTTGATCAGTTTCTCGTTCGAATGAATGTGGTCTTGATTAATAAACTGCTACCTCAAAGAAAACCGCTGGAAAAAGCCAATTTATTGAACAAGGGAATTATTGTTTTAGATTTCGATGTTGACTTCTTCAGTAAATGCAAATCAGACAAAGAAACACGAGTTTGTTAAAACCTTGACTAATTTACATGTAATCCCATTTTTCTCCAAATCACATCTGCTCATGTCGCCCAGAAAGAATTACGTGCATGGATACAAGGACATTGTCATGTCGGATCACCTTCCAACCACTGCGGTTCAACGCTAGGAAGGCAAAAATCCAGCAACACGTTTCCTATAGGAACATAACGCGCTTTGATGTGCAGGAAATTGTACTAAAACTTGAAAGATGCTCTGTGGGACATAGCCTTTGTTTTCGAAGATACTAACGATATTGTTGTTATAAAACATTTGATGACGGCCTCGACTCTAAGTTACCTGTAAAAGAAAATCCCTCCAAACTGAACTGGTTCACGAAATAAATAAGTGATGATACAAGGAAAGGGGACTGATGAGTTGGTAAAGAAAGGTAGAATCTCTCAAGTAACAAGAATGGACGAGCTTTTCATGGAAACCTTCACTTGTACAAAAGGATAACTTTAAAGCGCAGGAAATAATGTGTACGATCAATTTTTCTTGAATTCTTTTTTAAAGAAAGTCTTCATATCGGGGAACACATGAATTTTAGAATCGCTAATTTTCGGCTCCTTCAACAACAACGGGAGGCAGAGTACACAAAACAAAAGAAACAAAATACAAAAAACAAAAGAACTCCAAATTAAGCCTAATCCCAAATGAACAAAAGACAATGCTCTCGCGCACTTGCAGAAATACCCTCCTATTTTAACTTTCACATTTCCCGGGCGCCGCAATCTTGCATAATTGTGACCTATTATGGCTGCGCTATCGTTCTTTCATCAGTTCATGACTGACCTTCACTCGGGCTTCCAAACTCGGGTTTACAAAGGAAGGATCTCAGGCGTTTCGTTTCAGGCCGCCAACATGGCGTTTCCATACTAAACTCTGTAAGTTTGAGTGGTACATTTTGCCGAATAATTTGCGCACGGGATATCGTTCAGCCCTCATTTCGCACGCCCGGCCAGGGCTTATGGGTATACGCTATATATTCGTATCCATTTTAATTCTGGTATATGGTGTTTTAATTTGTTTTGGTTTGTTTTGTTTTTTTTTGACAATTAATTCGGGATTAAAGTATTTAGTTTTTCCTGAATTTTTGCTATTCAACTAGGATCCGTTCTGTTCATTTTCAGGTACGTAGTATTCTTTCTCAAAATAATTTTAGGTATTTAGTATCACGTTGTTATCTTTTGGAGAAAC
Organism: Astreopora myriophthalma; assembly: GCA_014634185.1. Lineage (NCBI taxonomy): Eukaryota > Metazoa > Cnidaria > Anthozoa > Scleractinia > Acroporidae > Astreopora > Astreopora myriophthalma. Next base: position 698,012 of record BLFK01000656.1, on the reverse strand, counting down.
AAAAAGTCGGGTACATCATAGGGGTAACCTACTGCAGCGAGGTCCGTGTGTGTCCGGTTCGATATTCTCCCAGCACGCTCCCGAGCAAACTTGGAATAAAAGATTTAATACACGACTAAAGAAAGCTTTGAAGGTATGTTTTTACAAATGCCGTACAACACAGAACAGTGGGGAAAAGTACAGCATAAAAGGGACCCGATTCTGATTGAGAAACTACAATATGTATATGTTAGCGATGGTCCAGTAGAAAAAGTGACAGGGGGTGGTAGGGTGTACAGAAAAGGTCTTGCGTCTCCGAGTTCCACCCCCCCCCCTCCCATCACTTTTCTAATGGTTCACCCCTTATTGTTTTTCACTGAGGGATGCAAAAGCCAAATAAATGAAGGGGGATCCACCGAAACAATAGCCGGTCCAATACGTAGAAAACAGAGTGATCGATTTGTTGATAAGTCATTGGCCCTCTGAATGCCAGTGATGGAGTAATAAATTCACTTATTAACCTAGAACATTTACCACCGGTTTAAATTTCCGCTTGTCACTAATGTCCTCCTTCAGCCAGAAGGTGGGCTAACGAGACAGCGATCTCTTGACATGTCAAAGACACATCATGAAATAAAGATCGCCCGTTGGGTACATATTTACAACGACAACGCTGCTTCCCGAGACACAGTGGAAATCTCCACCACTGAAAGAAATAAACTTCAAACATACAGGAAGTTGTATTTAGTTGACAAATACCTGAAAGTAAGCTTGGCAAAAGAAAAGAAGAACGTCGTTAAATATTTATAACTTCATCCCTAAATGAAAACAGAAGATTAAATTACTATGGCGAAAATAATTTATATGCAACTCTGTCGAACAGATTCCTCCACAAAATTAATGCAGGAAGAGTATTTGTTCTAACTACGGTCAATTCTCTTTGAAACAAAAAAATCCTTTAGAAATATGAGCTCATAGATAGGTCTTCAAAGTAGGACTTAAGGAAACTATATTCCTATTAAGTCCTTCCTGACTAATGGGAGAAGTGTGGCACAAATTTATTTGCCTCTGCCGTCGCTCTCCACCTGGAAAATACATGTTCAAGTAATTGCTTCCAAGCTATTGAGATCACAATAGAGATCAATTTTAAGGTGCATTTCTGTCGAAAATAACCATTAAAAAAATAAAATTAAATAAAAAAAAACACCAAGTAAAACTTCTTTCCTGATATTGGTGATTTCGTACTCCCTCTCACCTTAGAATCTGTTTTTAAATATAATCAGATAATAGCCGTGCTTAGTAAGGAAATAAATGTAACACTATAGGAACACTAATAGGATGCAGATGACACGGGGAATCAATGGCTACTTTACTATCAGGCTTGGGTATTCCGAAAACTAAGACTGTCGACTTGTAGATTCCATCTAGTAGTCATTTTACTTGTATAGTGTGGTGGAAAGAAAGAAAGAAAGAAAGAAAGAAAGAAAGAAAAAAAAAACGACAGAGCTCTAACGAAGAGCTGGCTGGCCTATTTGTCAACTTCTGGCTTTTTGTTTCCAGAGTTCCAAGCGACAGGAATAATGGCAAGGCTGAGAGAATGGACGAGTGGCAAGTCGAATAGGTCTGTAAGGGTGACCTCTTACAGGCAACCTACATATCAAACTAGCCACCAAAGATGACAATGACAATGGGAACGAAATTATGACTGAAATCCTTGCAGTAATTATAAAAGACTTCAGTGTACTGTTGGTGCTTAAAGAACTTTGAAATAACTTCTTCGAAACCCAAAGACCATTGTTAGATGGTATGCCACCCGGGCCTTTTAGCATCTCGAGGTCGCCTCTTGGCAAATGGATCAGGAATGGGTGGCAAGAATTCAATGCGCTGAGTAACGATTTTCCTGTCAAGAAAGGTCGAGACCTTCTTCTCCTCGGTAACCTTCTCAGGGTAGCCGTATGCAAACCTCCGTTGAACCTTTTTAGCTTTCACTCTTGAATTGCGTGATACCATGACATAGACGCCTTCTGCATCGTGGGTTTGACTTGGTGTCTGAGTGGCCTTTTCGACGACGTAGTTGCTGGTGGAGGAGAAGAAGGCTTGATGATTCACCCGGGGATGCCTCAATCTACCGTTAGAGGAAGCACTTGCGCTTCTCTTAGGTTGACTCTTCTCTAGCTCTTTCACGCGGTTCATCAACATTTGCAGCATCAACGCTTGCTCGTTACAGAGATACTGTCTGCGCAGCAACTCTCGTTCTAAGCGATTGGTCAACGTCTCAACTTTCGCTTCTTCTATTCTGTCTTCGATCAAACTTCGAAGTTCAGGGAAATAGTATTTCTTCCCAGTTTCGCTCTGTTCACCAGATGGAGCTGTCTTGGGCTTTGCATGACCAGATCTGTCAAATATGTCCAGCGAAGACATATTTGGAGTAGACAGTCGCGAAAAGTTTTCAGACACTCTCTTCTCGACAGCCTCTTGAAGTCTGGCAAAAAGTTCGTCGGTTTTTTCTTTATCAGATTCGCCAATAGCGGGTTTGTTCTCACCAGGGGTACTTGTAGTCTCTAAGTGGCTGGATCGACCATCTTTATATCCAAACGATTGAAAAATTCGCTTCATGGCCTCGTGACGTACCTCCAGAGATGAAGCGTCTTCGTCAATTTCACTTTGACGGAATGCCCAGCTTCCTTCAGGCCAAGATTGTATGGAATTTCCTCTTCCAGCCCCTGTTTCTTCACGGGAACTGTAAACATCACTGACACTGCTGTTATAACACATTTCTACGTTTTCTTCTTTAATTTGCTCCGTTTTGGGGGTTTGAACAGAAAGTATCTTCAGGGGCAGCGACCCTCGTTCAACCTCCAAATCTCTGAACAAGGGCTTCGAGTACTGGAATTTGCGTTGCATTTCAGAGGACTTCTTACTCCACAGAAACGATTAAGTTAGGTGACGTGGGATCGTCGCTAGCTAAGTAATCCGTTGCCAAGAAAATCATTGAGGTCCCTCTTAACCAATCAACGTCCATGGCTTTTAATAATGTTAGGCAGACGGGGACTATTAAGGAGCTGCGTGGGAGAATACAGTCGCAGCTGGGAGATAAATTTTCAATCGTTTGAGGTTTTTTCGTAGTCTTTTTTTCCAGTAAAAGATGATTATTCTATGTTTATTCTATAGTCACGATTTGAAATTTAAAAAAAATATATATGTATATAGATAAATAAACCAGTCCATAAAGCTACAAATTCTTTATTTTATACCGTCGTTTTTCATTACCTCGGTTGAAATTATGCTCTGACCGTCATTACTTATTAATCGAGTTCAAGAAGCCGAATTATTAACTTCTTCACATCATTTGACATAAGCTGCTGAGTTCACTTTGCTAAATTGAGCCAGACTGTGAAAGAAATGCAGTCTGTAAACGCCTTATCATGGTAGTGTCATTGTAGGAAGACACTAAATCCCAATGGTTGAAACCAGAAAAGTTTCCTCGATCATTTATGAAAGCGGTATTGCCCATGGG
>BLFK01000656.1:684516-689516 GCA_014634185.1 Astreopora myriophthalma | reverse complement strand
TTGATCATATTGTGGAAGAGTGCCCTGAGCTGGCCAATACTGAATACCTACAAAGCCGCGACATACTACACTGGAACATCTGTAAAGAGATGAATATAAACACAAACGAGAAATGGTACGAGCATGAGCCCCAAACAGTAACAGAAAAAGACAACATCACAATTTTGTGGGATATGCCGATGCAGACAGATCGTGAGATAAGGGCCAACAGACCAGGCATTGTAATAAAAAAAAAACATACAAGAAAAAAGCTGCCTGCTTATTACTAGGAACATCTCACATCCGAAGAAAGGCACTCCCCATCAAATAGACTTCTACCTCATTCTAGCCCTAGGCCTTAGAAATGGGCTCAGCTATTATGTTGTATTATGGAGTAAATTAAGTTAACAAATAATGAAGAAATAAAGAAAGAAAGAAGGAAATGAAGAAATAAAGAAAATAACACATTATTCCACAATGGTGGAGGTAGCCTCGCGTTCGGGAAATGTGCTTACAATTGATCATTAAGTATAAAGAATGACGGAATTCACGATGGCGTGCGTGAGCTTGAATTAACGGCCCGCCATGTTTTGCATAAGAGAAAAGGAAATCAAGGCCGAGTTCGAAATTGTAAAACGACGAAAAACTGTCAAGCAAAACAAAGGCATTCGGACCTCTTACGAATGATCAATTGGCTATATTGGCGGAATTGGCTTTATTTTTCGTAGATCGCAGGTTACAGAGCGAAAGCAAAAGCCGTCGCGTAAACTAAAACTAAAACTCGTCAGAAATATCTTGCAAAACGTCCAAACTAAAATTTGGAAGTATTTCGGACACCATTTCAAGGGAAAAATGGAAACAATTTCTTCGTACGGTAAGAAATTGCAAACTTTTCCTTACATTGCTTTACATCTGACGTCATTTTTATTGTCTGTACTCTTATAGACAATAGCTACAAGCCAATCAGTGCGCGGGAATTTGGACAGTTATTGCACAATGCTTGATACACGGACTGAACATCCAAGCGTAACTGTAGTAACATTTGGACCCAAGCGTAATAAGTTCCACCCCGTACAACGTTCTTGTTGCCCAAGCTGTGGTGTTCTATTGGGATCAACAGTCTCAATCAAAACCGGTTTAGGTGGAGTGAGTTTCTGTTTGAGCCGCGGTTGCGACTGGGTACTTGTTTTCTATCCTGATTAAGAAAAATGCGGATCACTACGTGAGCTGTGACTTTCATTAGCAGGTCAGTCCCGGATTGTTGACGTCACATATCACGTCATACACGCAGATAATGTCGAGCTCGTGATTCGTTTTTTACTTGATAGATCCAACCTAACTGTTGGTCAAAAGCTTACAACTTATTACCCTTGAGTACAAATGTTGTTACAGTTGGGACATTTATTGCACTTGCGTCGAGTTATTACTACACTTGTTTGCGCCAGATCTACAAACACCTTCGTAGCTTTCTGGTGACAGACTATCCCAGCCTCACTGAATAGAGCACTGAGACATTCCCTTCGTGGACACGGCTCAGCTTGGGTCACCCCTTAGCTGATTTTCCTTGTGAAAGCGACTTACCATATTCGATAGAATGCAACTGCCGTCGTAGTTCTTGAAATCTGCTTGTTGCACCTTTCTTGTCGAGTTTTGTTACAACGAGCATCTTTGGCCTATGTAACAGTTCCTTGTCATAAAGAACAAGCTCCTTGAAACAAATTAAAAGAGAAAGGAGAGAAAAAAAATCAAAAAAGCTTTGCCGTCTTGCTAGCTAAATACATAGTGCACGATGTCACTTGATCAAATGCGAACTATTCCTCGGCTTGAAAAAGGTCTCTTCCAGGCGAAAGGCGAATCATTTTACGTCATTTTTTGATGTTGAATGTCCTTTGTGCACAAAACACGAGCAACTGCAACTGGTTGGCACTTTTACTGATCGAATGCAAACTAAAATCGCTAGCAAATCTTTACAAAGAAAGTACTGTTCAATTCAAACAAAGTTGTAGAGGACAGTTTTTATAAATTAGTGAACCAATTGTATACCTTGAGCAGGATGAACACGTTCTGAAGTGCTGCTCTAGCTGGAAATTTGTCTGACAAGTGAAATCCATCGATATCAACCTGCAATACACGGGGAACACAAGTATTAGAAGAAACGAGTTTAACTATCAGGAAATAATGAGCTACACGTAACTAGCAGAAAAACAACAACAACAGCAGCAGACAATTGTGAAAGGACCAATGAATCGATATTGAAGAATTAGGTTATGAATAGTTCATCTCGTGTGAGATTTCATCAACAATCTGAGCATTCACCATTCTTTCGTACAAAAACAAACAACGGCAACAACAACATCAAACAACAAACAAAAAAACAAAAAGAAACAAAACAACAACAACAATTGCGGAAACAATTTCGATCTGCCCGAATAATACTATTGATAGAGTCATGAACAAGTACTATACGCACCGACGTCATTTGATGTCCTATGACTTGTCCGCCTGGCTCATAGGGAAGTACGAAACGACAACGACAACGGCTACGAGGCCGCCATTTACAAAAAGTTCGCGTTATTCGCCTCACTACGCAAGTACTGTATTTCATGTCCATCGGCATTCAAAATGCGTTGGAATTAAACTGGTATGAGCTGGTTAGAACTAAAAATTCATCGTCATGTGCTGACATCCTCCACAGGACTTTAAATTTGCTCATTTCACGTCGTTACTTAGGACATGGCAGCAAAGAAATGTACCAAAATGTAAAACGCAGGTGCAGAGCGTGCAGAGCCATTGTTTTTGCTCACTAAACCTATTGTTTTGTGGTGTCCTCGTTGCCGTATAAGCACCGTCGTTTTGTAAGCTCCCTAATAACACAACAATGCAAAACCGCAAACGAAAAATGCAATGGTATACCACCAGAGCCAGGGCACTAGCTTTTTGCGTGTGCTTGAGGAAGCTGTGTCCCAGGCCTCTATTAACTGACGCTCCTTCTATAAGCCCAGGGAGATCAGCCACGCTGACCTAAAATGCAAAATTTCGAATATGAAATCAATACTGTGTGGCAAATAGAGTGTTGGAACTAAGAAGCCGAAGGTAGAATATGCACACACTAAAAAGCTATTACAAAATAGACGGTTACGCAATAAAGCGCATTTCTACAAGTGTTTTGTACCGAAGGTAGATTTATGTCCAAAGACGTTAAATCCGCATACGTTACCTGTGAATGGTCTGCATATTCAACTACACCAATATTCGGACGCATGGTCGTGACTGCAAAGAAAATTAGATATCATTAATGAACGATGGGTTTCACAACCAGCATTAAATCCAAAATGAACACGCTTCTCATATCCGTATATATGGCTTATATTGCAGCCCAGCCACAAACAAAAGAGACACCAAAAGTAATCTACCCCAAGGACGCGTTTTTTGGACTAACTCTGCGAATTCTAAAATTAAAAGAACAAAATAAAATAAAATAAAGATTAAAATACTACCACTACCATTACCACTACCACCACTATCGGTACCGCTGGAACTGATGCAACTGCTGTTACTACTGCCAATACTGCTACTACTGCTGCTGCTACTACTACCACTACTACTTACTAACTACCACTTACCAACTTCTAACTACTAACTACTAACTACTACTACTACTACTAATTAAAAACAAAAACAAAAAAGAAAGAAACTTACAGGCGTAATCTGCTGCCTTTGGACTGGCTCTGCTAATGGCACTGAGGAGACTGGATTTGCCTGCATTGGGAAATCTAGTAAAGCCAACAAAAATTGCTCATATGAGATCCACACTCAAACCGGACGGTTCAATTAATCGAGTGTCGGAAATATCATATGGCATATGAAAAAATCCTTGTATGAGGATCGTACGCATTAGCGCGAGCGGGGCCGGAAAACACCGTACGGCCCTGTAGTAGGATTTCGTTGCGTCGAAACATATAAGTTTTGTTTATAACCAGAGAATCAAATACAGACAACATATTACATAAAATGTTAAGTGCAAATTTGTAGCCTTCTTGTCAGAAGTCAGTCAGACAGTCAGTCAGTAAGGTTCACGTCTGTGGCCCACCCACATAGTCGATAATTACATATTAATGTGATGACACAATCAAGACATTTAAAGCGGTTTGCTGCTCTTCCTACAACCTGGGACAAAAACTGTTGAAAAATATTTTACAGACTCAAACCTGCCAGCGAGAATCCTTTAAAATAGAATTGTCTTCCCCATTCATCTCCCTCACCCTAGCTTGTAGTTTCACTGCAACACTGAGTTTTGGGGTTAGGGGGAAAGTTATCTACTGTCTTTAGTGCCGGAAGGATAGAACCATAAGCCCGTGATTCGCGATCACTGATCTCAAGGCATTTTCACCCAAATTGTAGGAATAGGAAGCTCATCCAGCCTCACCCTACGAGAGCGATGTCAGCAATTAGCCTCATTTCTAGTCTAATGGTAGCTCTCTCGCCCTTCTCTCCGTTCCAGTCTTCCGTATCAGGGCAACCACCCCGGCCACCTCTCGCCACCAAAATCCTGGATCCTATTTCATCTAGCTCCCCTATGATTTGCCCGTCATGTGTTGACACAGTAGTACCGATGGGGACTGGGATTACTGTATCACGACCTCGCATTCCTTTCCGCCTCTTGCCTCGTTTTGCCCTGTTTAAAATGAACACAATACAATGACAGTGACGCTTCCAACTATTTTAAAACAGTGTCAGAGAGGAATTTTGTCCACAGCCATATCAGTGGAGAAAAAAAGCAAGAATGATTTAATGCGAATAACTATATTACAGGACATCAAACTACTACGAGAGAAAAACTCAGCTTGCGTTGTACAAAACCACCAGATAGGAGTTATTGAATCGTACTCAAAATTTTCGCCTGCCGCAAAACTTGTTATCAGCAGCTGTCTCAGTAAATTGGCATTTCTGACCAAGGAGGACTTTGCACTAACAGCTGCTTAACCAAGTCTTAAAGGCATGACGAATGACGATACGACTAG
>BLFK01000656.1:680871-684506 GCA_014634185.1 Astreopora myriophthalma | reverse complement strand
GTCGTTACCTAGACATCCAAGACTCGTTCCAGTGGAAGGAAACAAATGGCTACAAAGACCACGTGAGCGTGGAAATACCAGCGCTATAGCCATGATTTGACAAGCGGACGCCCGATTAGAAACTCAATGACACCTGCTCACATTCTCCGCATAGAGCTGGCTCGTAGAAATGGATCAAAATGTACAAGACGCAGACAAAGCTTATCCATATTTTTCTGTCACGTATTGTGCTTTATGCTCGTCCCGTTATTCTCATGAATCGTCGTTGCAGGTAGACCTTAAAGTGCTATTACAATGAAAAATTCAACTCTCTTGTTTCTTTGACTTCAAGACTGTTTACCAAATCAGTACTCGCTGCCCTAAACTTTAAGCCTTAATTTGGAGAAGACGACTGTTTATTTGTAAAGGAATTTTCCTTTTTAATAGTCCGCCATTACTAACTTCAAAATCCTAAGAGGGCTGGACCGAAGATAAAATGAAGTCATGTGTACACAGCCGATTTATTATGCAGCACGGTATAGTTTAGGGCTTTCAGACTCTCAAATTCGTATGTTGCACACTTTAGAAACGCATTTCAATTGTAAACTAGTGAGCAGACGGCATCATGTTACTATCGACCCGGCTCTAATGAGGCTTAAAACTTAAAGAAGAAAGATAGTGATTTGTCGTTCTTTTAATAACGGTAGCACTTCTTTAAGCGGAACAAAATCAAAGACACTGGTGTAAGGATCGGATAGTGCCAATGGCTACTGAGAAGTTACCGCACTGACAGGTTACTTACGAAAAATAAGTGCCATGTTCAGCCAAAATCCGTCTGTTTTCCTTGACAGAGAAGTGATCCAGTGTGGCGTTTGGGAAGCACTGCACGACAACATCTCCACCATTCCCTCCGAATCCCCCAAAGTAAGATGATCCCTGGCCACCAGTCCCTCCGCGTACATAGATGCGAACACGGTCCTTGAGTCTATAACGTTCTGATTGCTAATAACAGTAATGAACAGTCAGAGACTGTAGGAAACGCTAACTAGCTAGAAAAGGGAAAGATGAACCTGGAGGGAGAAGAGGGGTGGGGTGGCGGGTCGGGAACGACGATGTAGTGACGTGGTCCGGATCATATGCGCGTGGTAATCATCCGATCTGAATTAGATGGACAGGAATCTTGAGCAGAGAGAGAAGCCTTGGTTCGCGCTGCATGGCGTACCAAGATTAGAGAGAGGAGCCAGGGACCAGATGCTGGCCTGAGCATTTAGCGGTAGTAGTACTAGTATGAGCACTTAATAGTACACTCAGTAACAGCAGTAGCGGTAGTAGTTAAAGTAGCACTAGTGGTAGTGTTAGATAGTAGTAGCAGTAGTAGTAGTAGTAGTAGTAGTAGTAGTAATAGCAGTAGCAGTAGCAGTAGCAGTAGCAGTAGTGGCAGCAGTAGCAGTAGCCATGGCAGTCGCAGTGGCAGTAGCAGTAGTAGTGAAAGTAGTAATAGTAGCAGTAGCAGTAGCAGTAGCAGTGGCACTGGCAGTGGCAGTGGTAAAAGTGGTAGTAGTAGTAGTAGTAGTAGTAGTAACGTTAAACTAGTACTGAACAAGTTTTGGAGAGAGAGCTGAAATGGAACTACTGAGCGAGGAAGTGAAGTGGCGAAGATGGAAAATGATTAGCCATATACTACGCCAGGATAATGTTAAGGAAACATGCAAAGTTCAACAAAGACAAAGTTTTCTCTTATCTCGACAGGCGCGCATCCTGCCTGTGTGTCGAAGAGGGTGGCGTGATGTTACAAAGTTACCCCAAACCCTAATCCTAGCCATTAGCAGTTTTGTAACACACAAGTTTCCAAAGTGCGTATAACCTTTTTCTTTTTTTCTCTCTCTCTCTCTCACCTGATCAACACATCTCTCGAAGACGTTTGGCAGAAAAAGAAAGCGATTTGCCCAAACACGATTTAAAAATGAAATTAGAAAGCATCGAAATTTGCCGCCATTTTGGCTCATCATTCGCTTTAGTCTTCCCTCAATTCTTCTCGGTCAAAATAGTGCTGTGACGTGGGTTAAAGAACACGTGGTTTTTTACTTCGTCTTCGCATATAAAATTTTCTCTTTCCCCTTCAGATAAACTCTCTTAATCGATGACATCGCAGACAGCTCGAAATTGTGACAACGACCTCGAAACACTCGCAGTTTCTCTCTCTCTCTTGTAAACAAAGCCGGGAAGGCGCGTTCCTTAACCTACGTCATATCCCTCTGGTTGTGAGCCTGTCGGCCTTCTTAACCAGCGGCTAAGGTGTACCGCAAAAATGTAGAACTTTCAAAAATTGGAAAAAATCGGGTTTTGAGCAAATCGCAGAAATGTTCCTTGGAATGTCTCTAGGACGGTAACCTGTAGATTATCTTGAGAAAGAAAGAAAAAAAAAGTTAAAGGCACTTTAAGCTTAAATGGAACACTTAGTGACGTCTAAGCAAAGTACCATGAATCTCAATATTGAGCAAGTATGGTGGCCTTCCTTTTGATTCACGCCTGCTACACAGGTTACACCTCCTATGGCCAGCCATGGCCGAGTTGCTCGAAACAACGCTTGCCCCAACAATCGGTTGAGCCCGATCAAAACCTGTCGCTTGTCATTGTATTTACTCCGGGTTAGCGCTACCCTTGCTTCGAGCAACACGGTCCATGCAGTTGCGACGGCAAATTACGTTAGGCACATGTTAACCATTTGCTCAGTACCTTAACAGGAACTGGAACTGGTGGCTGAAACACTCGAGACACTGGATGTTTTGGCGGTAGAGTTGCTGTGATAGCAGGCGGGAGCGGCTCTATTAAGTGCCGTCCGGCTACAATCTGTAAACGGATGAAAACACTTCGTCAAAATTTCAAACATCTGATCTTAACGCACGTAATAGGGAGTTTTAGCCCCAACATCGGGTGCGAGTACGAGTATCATTTTCTTTTTCGCGCCACATTCTGCGCATGCCTTCTTTAATAGCCACGTGCTAAACTCGTTCTCACCAGTTGTTCTATGGAGAAATCAGTGCAGAAGCTCGCAGTGAGGAAAGCGAGTTTGTCGAGATAGATTAACCGCTCTCGAGTTTTAAATAACTCCCTTGAATGAAACAAACAAACAAACGAACAAAACAATACAAACAAAAAAAACCGAGACATTTTAAGCACACAAAATTATATTGAAAAAGAATTATTGTCCCTTTAAAAAAAAGAAAAAACAAACAAACAAACAAAACAAAAGAAAAACTTCAATACGTCCATTAAAGCAGGTTTAAATTGCATGATGCTCAAAGGACGTACATGTCCTTTATTACAGTAGGCTTGCTTATCTTCGACTACCAGTACAAGTAAGAGTAAAACTTGAACTCCTGCTCCATGTCGTTCGCTAAAACTCTCTCATTAGGCGACAAACACAACGTCTTGGTTCGTACCACGGATTCTCCTGGAAGCGACGGCAGCCCTTCAGTCATCCTTTGTACATTGTGAAAAGACGGTGGCGGCAACTTCTTGATATTGACATGGGTTTCAAGCTGCAACAGTAAGACAAAAGCCTTTGAAAACCACGCGAAAACACTTATACCACAAGGCAAGATCAAGAGCATTTTTTGACCGACTCATATGCAAACGCCAGAAAAATAAGTAAA
>BLFK01000656.1:673371-675871 GCA_014634185.1 Astreopora myriophthalma | reverse complement strand
CACTTTATTTAAGTCTCAGGTTATCTAGCCAAGCACAAGTTACTATTTGCGACTAAAATGTAATTCAACACTGCTGCCTAGTGTCTGATCTCCATCCAGGGTCATCTAATGCTACTATGAGAGTCCTTTAATTTATTGCCCACTAATTAATGACTTTTCTCTCAATAAGGTGCAACTTGGGTCAGGTAAAAGGCAGCCATTACCATGGTTCAAAGGAGTGCAGGCAGCCTGAGCTGACATGCCAAGCTTCCAAACAAAGCTGTCGATTGCTCTGAACAAGCAGAGTTTTCCTTCTTGCAAAGAAAAACTGCTTTTAGGTGCTAGTTTAAATGTGTAGCACCCTGGTGTTTGGTCTGTCCAATGTATTCCTGATCATAGTCACTGCATGAACAATAATTACTAGCAACAGTCCATTGTTGACCTTCAGTACGGGATCCTTAGGTTTCGTGAAAGTATGAGTTATCATCTAAAAGGGTATTTGGGCACTTTTTCTGATGCTAAGACCCATTTTGAGCTCTTGACAGGTTAGTATCCCTGAGTAAAAATCATTTCAATATGCCACCTACATGTAATTAGAGGTACATGTATCGTTCTGACAACTTACATTAAGTTGCTGGTACTTCTTTGATTTTTGCACTTCGGAGCTGTCAAAATGACAGAAATATCACAATTAATACAGTGTATAAATGAATTTTTATGCACATATTGCTGCCCTTTGTTTGCAGGAGGGAGGGGGGGGGGGGTATCATAATCATTTGAGGCAAACCAAAACAAAAGAATTACATCTCTTGAGCAGCCATTACTGATAATATTAGCATACATTGTAAAATGCTCAAATAATTATGTGCACTACGATTGGTTGAATCAAGTGCATTATATGTCAACATATGCGCACGCCCTACGTCACGCACATGCATTGTGGAATTATAATGCATGCCGGCTACGACAAAAGTGTGCGTGTGCAAATCTCTGGACACAAACAAGTGGTTTCGCCTGTTTCGTTAGTTGCTATTTTACAAAAGGAATAACAACCTGACCTCATAACAGGACGAAAAAACTAGTCCGGAAAAATAAATTGAAAACTGCAGTAACTCAAAAACTGAATACAAATAAATCTCCCCACAACAAACAGGAAATGGAAAAAACTAACTTAGGAAAAAGCTCCAAAAAACTAGAAGGGTGGGTGGGTGGGAGGTCAGGCAATGGTGAACGGCAACAAGAAAAGTGAGCACTCTCATAAGCCATGTGACCTATACCCCCCGCACACTAGCACCCAGACTCCCAGATGTGTGTGAGAAAAACGTTTTCTGCTTCTTTCGTGCCTCAGCCAGCGGAAAACACCACTTCCTCATGCATTGTTGAGTTATATAAACACTTGGGAAATTTTAAGAACACTAGAGAAGTGCCACAAGCACTTGCATGTGGCTCGTGTTTCTCGAGGCACTTTTCTTGTGTTCTTAAAACTTTTCGCGTGCTTATGTAACTCAACACATTTGCAGCTGGTGTGGTTTTTTTTTTGTTGTTTTAATATATTGTTATGTTTATATCAATGCATCATCATGCAGTGACAAGAGTAACCATTAAAGTATGTAATATAAATGTGACAATCAAAATAATTGCTATATAAGTGATAATTATTGTATTCAAAAATCCCATATGGTTAAAAATTAAATCCCCCTTTTTCCCATTTTTTTTTATGACAGTGTTCCGTATAATAAAATTAAAGATTGCCTCTCTCCAAACAAACCTTTCAGTAGAGACAACTTGACTTGATAAAGCAACATCTGCCTTACTTGATAGCCTATTTGCTTTTACGCGGAATCGACAGGTTTTTGTGATTTGCAGCAAACTTTGTTTTCTTTCGGATTGTGACCTCAATGGCTTCTTAAAGAAACCTAAAACAAGAAGTCGTATTGTGCACCTATCAATATTCCATCAAGAATTGCATTAATAAATGCACCAGATGTTTGGGCAGCCCTTATGACTTTAGTAAGATAAAGAGACTAGGAGTAATGTTACTATTTTATTTCTATTTTATTAGCTGTGCCAAACAGAAAAAAAAAATAAAATAAAATAGTGTGTTGGCAGGACACCACAACAGCTGAGGCCAATTACACTCAGATAAAATAAATAGAATGGAATATTTACATGCAACAAGAAATTGGACGTCAGATAGCGGACAAACACTAAGTACACTTTAACAAATAGTCTTAAACATATGCAGGTCTTCGCAGTCACTGTAGTCCATCCCCACCCCCTACCACCTGTCACCTCTCTGGCTATAATTATTTTGCTAGAACCCATTTATTCACCTGAGTGCAGAGAGACAGTGTTGACCAGGGAACAATCTAAGCTCACTAGAGCCTGGCATCTCTGAATCTGCAATTAAGTTTCTTCTTCCCCTCCTCCTCCTCCCCCCTCACAAAAATGTACTTTGGGAAGGAAAATCCACACTCAGGGGATGCCCAGGCTGGGTCGTTCCATTCCCCCCCCCCCCCCC
>BLFK01000656.1:640684-661551 GCA_014634185.1 Astreopora myriophthalma | reverse complement strand
CTTTGTCAGGATCCTCAAAGATCTTTAAAGATGCTCAAGAGATTTCCACCAGGGATATATATTGACAAACTTCATCTGTCCTGGTCATCTGTTCTTTGACTGTAATCCTTTTCATTTTGTTTTTATTTGAGTGTGCATTTGTTTTCAGGTATTATCCCAGTGTTTTGTGAAGAGTTATTCAATGGCATAGAGGAGAAAAGAAAAGAAGGGTCAGAAACAGAATATCAAGTAGGTCAATTATTGGAATGAAAGGGTGGGGTGGGTGCAACTGGTGATGGGGACGAGGGGGCAATACAAGAGACCTATGGATGTTGTTGTTGTTGTTGGTTTTTTTTTTAATGTAATTGAACAGTTCAAGGAAAAAGGACATACATAGGTTATGAGTGCATGGTTTGTCATGTAAATAAAAGTGTAAATAGACAGTCTTCCCAAAATTACTGCAAAAAATTTCACCTGCTGAGCATTCAACGCATGTATTTTCAAAATGTGAAGAAAAATGAGAACTTTCTTTTTTCATCATTTTTTCATCACTTTAATTTGGTAGAAATTTGCAACGATTTTGCAAATTTACAAATGGAAAAAGAATAGTGAACAGTGGTGGTGGTGGTGATGATGATGATGATGATGATGATGATGATGAGGATGAGGATGATGATTATGATCATGATAATTATTTTTAGCATTATTCTGACAGGTGACATTCAGCATGCTAGAAATCTACAATGAACAGGTACATACGTCAGTAACATGGATTACATAATACTCTTCAGCAGTTGCATAATATCCTGCCATGAATTTGCATAATATGCCTCTGTCTGGTCAATGCTGGAATCATAGTTGTATTGGGATTTAGTTTTAAGTTACCTTGCAAAGAACTCAAAGTAATATTTTGATAGATTATAGTTACTGAACAGAGTATTCTTGTGTGTAATTTTACCCATCATGGGGCAGTACATATTTATGAATCATCCAGTTGGAAAGTCCATGCAAGTGTCCCGTTTCACTTCATTGGTTATGTAGGTGCGAGATCTGTTAAACCCAGCAAGTAACAAGAAAGGAGGGCTGAAAGTCAGGCAACACCCAGCAAAGGGCTTTTACGGTAGGAGCTAAACGCAGGCACAGAAAAAATGTTAGTTGAGTTGAAATGAGTTGAGTTGAGTTAAGTCAACTTCGCCACTCAGAATACAACAGGGTTACCGCAACAGCGAGTATAAGCAATATGCCTTACCCCTTAATATGACGTAACGCATCAAGATTCTTGGTTTTTGTGAGCGAATTGCAAAACCAGCCAGAACGCCTCAAACCGACATAAGGACGCAAGATACGGCAAAATTAGGTTTACTTTAATTATTTCTTTGCTATGAGGTAAGATTAGGCGATTTTTTTACGTTATTTCAGTTTTCTCGTATAAACCCTGTAAATCGGCACGATAACTATTAAAGCACAAACGATATTGTGAGTCTGGGCTGCCTGTGGTAACTTCGAGAGAATCGCCCACAAAAAGTAAAACACAAAAAGATCCGTGATTCAAAAGGCGTAAAAAGAAAAAAAAACACACAGGGTACACATCCATAACAACCCTGTTTGTTTGTTTGTTTGTTTGTTTGTTTGTGAAACTGTTGGTTTTATTCGGTCAATTGCACGTACTTTTGAGCCTGATTTCCTTTGCTGTGTAAGAAGTTGGGTAAATAAGCTGTAAACGTGATTCATTTTTTGTTAACTCTGTTACCGTTGTAGTGGAGAGCTTGGTAACAGTTCCCGTGAAAGACTATGCTGATATCGATAACCGCATTGAAGAGGGCACTCGAAACCGAACAGTGGCTGCTACCAACATGAATGCTACCAGCAGGTGCGAATCTAGAATATGCTGCATACTCCATGTAATATTGCACCGTATGCGTAAAACCAAAACCAAAGTAATTTCCGAGCGAATCGCGTTCTGGAGAAAACACGCTCTTCATCCAACCAGCCCTTGCGGGCTACGGGTCAATAGCCCATGAGGCGAAGCCGAATGGGCTATTGACCCGTGGCCCGCAAGGGCGAAGGGTATAATTGTTTTAGTATCACCCAACTAGTCGGACAGAAAAGGCAATGATAAAGTTAGCAAATGCAAGCTGAAGAAATGTTTATTTGGGAATAAAACGAAAGAAAGCGTCACGCTTTTCGCTACTCGAGGACTATTACTCAGTAATAGTCCTCTAATAGTGTAGCCAATGAAAATGCAGGATTTGCATTAGTCCACTAGTTGGGTGATACTAATTTTTAATAGCCACTGATAACGCAAAGCAAGTAAAGGCAGCCGGCGCCAGTCAAGGGCAGTTGGTTCCAGTTATGGAAAAGTTCGCTTTCTTTTTTTTTTTTTTAAATTTCTTTTAAAAATTATTTATTTTATTTATTAATCGTTTTGAAACTAAGCATATAGCGAACTAAAACCGCAGCCACAGCAATTGCGTGGTTACCTCCGACACTCGATTGAAAACTGCTCCAAAATCTAAAAGTCGATCGCTGGTGCAAGAGGCCATGGCTACAGCAAAGCTGTACTCCTGTACTCAAGGCATGCTCGATGTTCGCGTTAGGCGCACGCTCGAACTGTAGCATCCCATCCGGCATCTTTATTTACCGTGGAAAGTGGTTTACTTTTCTCCCAGTGTAGTTTTGAATCTCTAATCCGGAATCCGATGATTAGACTATCCAGAATCCAGTTTGATGGAATCCGACATCTACTGTATGGACATGGAATCCGGAATCCCCACGGTGGCCCACAGGTGTCACGGCAACAACAGCGCTTACGTCAACACAAAACGAAGTCACGGCAAGACACAGTCGACTCACGGCGAAACAGTCAAACCCACGGCCGAACAAACTCAACTCACGGCAAAACAAAGTCGACTCACGGAAAAAAAACCCAAACCCACGGCAACACAAAACAAACCTACGGCGCATCAAACTGCACAGGTTTCCCAAGCTCAGTGACAGCAAACCGCAAGCTGATATAAGGATTTGTATAGGAGAAAAACAAGCGTAGGTGAAAACCCTAGAAATACGATGAAATCTGCAAAATAAAAAAGAGCCTGCCTTGCCTCGTTTTTTAGCCTTCTTGTCTTCTGTGTTGTTTTTGCATCGTTTTAGGCGGTTTTCAGCGAGTTTATAATTCTGCTCTTCCTTCTATATGTAAACTTCCCCAAGGTTGGGAACTCATACTAAGCAGCCGTACGGAAAACCGGGGAAGCTTATATACAGAGGGAGGGGTGCAGTTAAAAACTCGCTGAAAACCGCCTAAAACGGTTGAGGTTAGTGCGATTGTTGCCGTGATACCTGTGGGCCACCGTAGGAATCCGGAGCGTGGAAGATGCAATCCAAGACTACCCTGGTTTACCTTGCATCTGCATTTATGGAGTGGATATAGGGAAATAATAGGGAGTTTAAGCAGTGACACCGGCAACATCAACGAAAACGTTAACGTCGCTTCAAAAAACAGATTTGCTCTATCCCAGTTACTTCACGATTGTTCCATCTCTTTCACGTCGTACAGCGTGGGTAGAGTATCCTGTTACTGGATTGGTAGAAACGGTGTCGAAGTAAAGATAGCGAATGAAGGATTCACTGTTATGTGCTTCATTTGTCGTCTAAACCTTTGGTCATTTGACGTTGTTGTTTAGCAGACGACGGTACCGACATACACTAAAGTGCATGCTGCACGTGCATAGCCTGTAGAGCTGTTGTTTTCCCTCGGTTTTATAGACAGCTAATGGTGGCTCAAAACGGTTTCAACACCTTCAAGAGATTCACTTTATATTAGAACGAATAGTATGCAGTCAATAGTGTGATGTGATTGCGTAACCATGGCAACGGGAAAGCCCTTTGAAACACCCAATATTTTGGTTTTAGTTGTTCGTATCTCAAAAACGAACTCAGCGACCCCTACTTTTTATTGATGGAAAGATACATATTTTATTACTATTATTATTATCATTACTATTACTATTACTATTACTATTACCATTACCATTATCATTATCATTATTATTATTATTATTATTATTGTTTTCGTTTTCTTGGTTAGCAAACCGTCTCCATAAGAGTAGAGTCGCTGAGCAGTACTAGTGTGGTAGCGTGAAGGCAGTTTGGAAGGGAATACGCTTCACTTCCAGTTGACGTACGTCGCTCAAAAACGCTTTCGCTCAAGCTCCCTATAAACCTACTGTTGTTTGGCGTTGCTGTTGCCATTGCCTCCGTTGTCGTGTTAACTCCTATTTTAATCTACCAGGATTAATTTATGTTAGATTGGAGGATGCTTTCCGCTGCATTTTTTCTTCAGTTGGTGCTATGATGATATGGATCCCTCTTGTTTCTTGTTTCGCCACAAGTTTTGTATACGTCGGATCAGAATAGTATCCCTGGCAAATGTATTATCCTCTAGTCAGAACGATTGCTCATATTGTGTTTTTAGTCGCGCCCACACGATAGTCGCCATTACTTTCATCCAGAAAGGAAAGAATGAAGCTGGGCAGATGATGACAAAGACTTCCATTGTCAACTTGGTGGATCTTGCTGGGAGGTAAAGTACTCGGCTCATTGACTTTGAATCTCGGCAGTTTCTTATGTCCCTATCTTAGTTCCATCCAACCTGTGTACTTCTATATACTGTTTTTTTTTTTTGTATTATCATCATCATCATTATTAATTAACTTATTTATTTATCTATTGTTTTTCTTTTAGTGAGCGGGCAGATTCAACTGGCGCTACAGGGGACAGGCTAAAGGAGGGATCAGCCATCAATAAATCTCTTTCAACCTTGGGAAACTGCATTAAAGGTAAATCTGTAATCAGATACAGTCTTGGATTCTGGAGTCCAGATTCTAGGTGCTTGATTGCGGATTCCATCTTACTGGATTCCGAATTGGTCTATATTCGTATTCTCACGGGGTCACGGAAACGAGTATTGAATAGAGGCTGATGCGGGGAAATCTTTTCATATGCAAATTATTTCCACCCCATGAGTCTCCATTGTATGCTCGTTCCAGTCCAATCCTGAGAATACGAATAAGGTCTATTCCAAAAGAGTCGAAATTCCAATCGTTGGCGAGATTCATGAGTCCTAGCGCTGGATTCCAGAATCCAAAGCTCAGCATTTAGGATGAAAAAAATTCCTTGGGTTCCTTACACGGGGGAGCAATCTTGATATCCAGTACGTGGTGGAAGAAGAAATGAAATTTTTGTTATATTGGCGTAGGCTTCAGCCATCGTGTGTTGGGTTCAACGATAATGTCTTTTCTCTTGATTGACTTCCGGGCATGTTCTGTTTTTTTAGCGCTGGCTGATCTCTCAATGGGAAAGAAGGGAGCACAAGGTAAGATATCTATATACCAGCACGTGCTCAAGAGTCTTTTCCGTTGTCTAATATGCATTGGTTTGTTTTTATTCCAGACTGTCAGTTTGTTTTTATTCCAGACTGTCAGTTAGTAGGGACGAGTGAAGCGAAAAAGCGAGCGCGAGAGGCAAACCAGCGGTTCCAACGGGAAAGCGCTAAGTTGCCTTTGGCAGTGACAGGATTTTGAATATGCAACAAAAACATGATACGTTCGGTCCCCTCCCTTCCTCAAGTGGGAAGGGGAGATCAACTCAAGTGGACCTGCTGCCATTTTGTTTAAGTCATTTCTTTCTGAACTCTACTATTAGGCCTCCAGTGGATATGTTCAGCTTGCCTTTTCTTCACTCATCGTGCATGCATAAACTTCTTTCCTTGTCAGCCGGTGAGAGTCAAAGTGCAGCCTCACCCACCCATACACGAAGTTAACACATTTACAAGTTACCCTGTCAAATAAGAATTAATATTGTGTCCTTGACGGTTAAACGTGCTGACATTTTTGCACCGGGACACATTGTTTTTCTTAGTCGAGGTCTTCGCTAGAACGGCTTGCATTTTCTTCTCGCTCGTCCCAACTAACGGCTGGAGAGCCTGGAACAGGGTTCTTTTTTATCTCAAATTGCTTCTTTTTTTATATATATAATTTAAATGGCTCAATACGGTTTTGTGGGCGAGGAAAAGATCTTCAACCAATTTTATGGAAAACACCTGCATAGCTTTCTCAAGTGTTTGCTATATCACTCTAAATACAGCATAGACAATTTGAGTCAGAAATTGAATCGAAAGTACTCAGAAAATAATTTTTTTTTTCTTTGTTCTATCACAGTACCTTTCCGAGACTCTGTCCTAACCAAACTTCTAAAAAATGCCTTGGGTGGAAATAGCAAGACAATAATGGTGAGGTCTTCAAGTTTTCCTAAGCGGAGAAAAATATACCATAGCTCTGTAATGATGACACTTAGCAAAGCATGCGTTAGTTTGACTGGAGTTCAATGTGCTTTGGATGGACGGCCAAAAAAAACACTTTGTATGTCTCCTTCCTTTTGCTTGAAACGGCTGAAATACCTGGCAACGGGGTCTGGTACTCCGGGATACCATCACAGTATCCTTTAATTTGGCCCTCCAGCACATGTGATAAGCCCAAAGAGTCAGGTTTTGCTGGACTTGTGCGGTTCACCAGTATTCCATCAGATTTTCCACGTGTGCCATTTTTGAGTGAGTTTAATGTAAATCGGCCACTGGAAAGCCTGGCATCTGTAGGTGAATGAAAACTGTCGTGAAAGTACTCTGCCCAATCACAGAAGTTTCGCCGGTGCCACACGAGGTTAATTTTGTCTTCTTCCGTAGTCGTCATCCCTGAAAGGTGTGCAGATCAAGCTATTAGTATGTTGCACAATCTTGTAGAGTCTTGAATTGAATCTCATGAAAGCGGTTAAAAAAAAACATCTATCTTGCTATTATTAATAGATTGCAGCGCTGAGTCCTGCTGATATCAACTTTGAAGAGACGCTGTCCACATTGCGGTTCGGTGAGATGATCCTGTTGTTGTGTCCCTACCTGTTACCACTGTTTATTTGTGTGATGTAGCTCCTTCGTAAAAGGCAAGCTTCGTTTGAGTCTTGTCAATAATTATCGTATTACCACGATCTTTAGCAAAGAGGACGACAACGGCAACGATAGCGCCACAGAACAATCGGCATAATGATCAAAACATTCGATCTGCGCGCTCTGGACGTGGTTTTAAATTTTGACACATTTCTCCACCGTCCTCTGCAGAACAACGTCAAAGGACCAAAATCAGTGGTTTGTTGAGAACGCCAGCACAACACGATGCATTTGTCTTACTCTTTCCAAACTTGAACGCCGTCCACACCAGATTCATTCTTGGATAGTAGACACATTTTACATACTAGAAAAAAAAGAAAGAAAGAAAGAAAAGAATCGCGAACTGATTAAAAATAACGCGAATTGCTATTTTGAGCCGACGTCGTCATAGCCGTT
This sequence comes from Astreopora myriophthalma, assembly GCA_014634185.1. NCBI lineage: Eukaryota > Metazoa > Cnidaria > Anthozoa > Scleractinia > Acroporidae > Astreopora > Astreopora myriophthalma. Next base: position 654,182 of record BLFK01000656.1, on the reverse strand, counting down.
GCCGTCCTTAGGAACCGAAAGCTCTCCAATAACCGAGCACGAGGGCCGAGGTCTTGACAGTACCAAAAATACCGTTACGGTCGATAAAATAGTTTTTAGTCTTGTTTTAACAAAATGACATTGCCGGCATCGTTTTGACTAACTTTTAACAAACAATCAACCAACGTGGGATCATTCGGGACAATACCTGGTCCGATAATAAGAAATTATTGCACCTGAAATAGAGCGATGCGATTGGTTGATTTTTATTATAGGCTGTCTGACGTCCTAAGTCTTGTAATACTGTTCATTAATTCCAAGACAGTAATTCATTTTAAAGGTCTGGAGTGAAAAATAAAAAGCAAAGAACCTTTATTTGTACACGATCATATTTTGAGCTTGTGGGGCCGTGTGGAGAAAGTAACAATTAAAATAAACCCAACTGGAAGGGGCCAACCAGGCCTCATTTGTTCGAAGGGTGGATAGCATTATCCACTGGATAAATCTCTATCCACTGGCTAAACATCAGCAAAACTGATTGGGTTATCCAGCGCCGGATCAGATTGATTTATCCAGTGAATAGTGCCATTTCCGAATTGCTGTTTGCCTCTGTTTCAAAGCGAGTCTTGGTGCTAAACCATTCAAATGATAATGAGTTTGATTTGCATGAAATTACAAACTCATTTGCATTTGAATGGTTGTGCACCAGGACTCGTTTTGGAACCGAGGCAAACAGCAATTCGGAAATGGTCAGTTGGCTATTTACAAAGTGTGGTGGAGTTGAATTCTGGACAACCGAAGACTGATCCAGTTTGTGATCAGAGCGGGAATTAAACCCCGAAACATCATCCACATCCAGCGACCTAACCACTGGGCCGCGCCGCAATGAAGTCAGAAAACGTTTGTGATACAAATGACTATTTTCAATGTCACAGAAATTTTTCGGGCGAAAAGTGTGCCTTCTTCAGTGACCAGAGATGCAAATTTCAATACAAATAACTAGCGAAGGTGAATGAGTACGTATACAAATCACAGAAAACTGCGGCTTGCAATGATCGATAAGTGCTCGATAAGTAATAAATTCGATATCCTTAGCTACACGGGAAGACAGTCTGTCGGGTGACTTGTTTTATAAGGGTTGCCACGGTCGCGGAAAAATGTAGAAAAACAACAAAACAAAAACAAAAGACAGTAAAATTCCCTGACTTTTCTCTGCCCGAAAGTCCTGCAGCGAAATGTCAGGGGATTTTACTGTAATTTTGGGAAGGATATTTCTTTTTAGAAAGGTAATGCCGTTTCAAAACAGTGGTACAGTTGAAAGAGGTGTTTTCCATGGCGCCATCGCTGGCTTGGATAGAAATGTCGGAGGTTTTGTTTGTTTGTTTTTTTTTTGTTTTTGTTTTTGTTTTTGCTGTTTTTTTTTTTATTATTATTCCTATCCAAATGAGTGGCAACCATGTTAATGAAAAATTGGCCTTGTACGTTGAATATTGTAAATTGCGCTGGGTAGCCAGGATGTTTTATCGAAAAGAATGTCTGATCAGACGATATCTTTTAGTTTAGCGCCGGTGATGGTATGTTTTATTTCCAGCGGACAGAGCCAAGTCAATTAAAACCAAAGCTGTCGTCAATGAAAGCCCGACGGAGAAGTTGATTCGGGAGTTAAGAGAAGAAAATCAGAAGCTACTGGACCAGCTGAAGATGGCAGGCCAACCGATCATGATCCCAGGCGAGCCACAGATGGTTGGAGTATCAGATGAGGGTACAGAGTTGAACCGTATTCAATCGATCATTAACTGGTCATAGATCTGCCTCCCCTCCCTAATGCGATCCATTCGTCAATTCATACCTCCCTGAATCTAACCAACAGCCCTCTGATCGACAGTCTATCCAGCCATTAATTCATACGTCCATCTGTCTGTTTGTATATGTCGGTTTTTCTGTCTTTCTAACTGTCAATTTGACCGTACATCCGTCCGTTCATCCAGTTCATAACACTGGGTCACCCACACGGCTATCTATCCCTCCCTTTTGTCTGTCTCTGTTTCTGTTGGTTACTTGTATTTAAGTGTTAATTTTTTACTTACACAGTTACTGGATCACTATTTTTTGGCCGTCGTCGCTATGCGTAGCATCGGGTGTTTCAGTCGATAGAAAGGCGGATTCCATCGGCTAATAAAAATGTTTTTTTTTTTCTCTCACAGAGGTGAACGAAATGAAAAGAGAAATGGAACAACAGGTAGTGTAACTCTTCCTCTTTGTGCGGGAGAGAAAAAAACTCTTCTCAAACTTTTCTTTCAGTTTCATCTCGTTGTATAGACCTTATTCATAAATGGCGGCCAATGAATTATCCTTTTGATTTTGTGCTACTGTGACGAGCCCAACTAGCCTAGTTAACATGAACACATTTGGAAATAATTTTGTAGTCTATAATGAGGCTTGTCGGACTAACTAGCACGAGTACAAAAGAATAACGGGGAGACATCATTGCTGCTGAACTATTAGCTACCTTTACCCAGAATGTTCTTAGAACGTTCAAGAGAAAAAGGGCTCGCGTTTCCAAGGATTGTCATCAGCATTTTGTTTGCATTTCGAAATTTGAAAGACTACAGCAGCGTGGCATTCAAGGTTATAAGTACTATACGTATGGTTCTTAAACCATTTATGAATATTGGCATGCTTTGAGAACGAGATACACGTTTCAACTTTCTTGTAAGTTTCTTCTAGAGAGCTTGGATCACCCACTCATTGCTCATTCTACACTTTCTGTTGTAGTTGTTACAAAATCAGCGAGAAATGGAAGAGATGAAGAAGTCATGGCAGGAGAGACTGGCAGAGCAGGAGGCTGCCAATAAGGTGAGTTATCCATCAGTGCATCGGGTATTTGCTTATCAGATTTGTTTTTCCGGGAAACAGGGCTGGAGAAATGATGACAGCACTCACTTTCTAATAATGTGGCTCTGGAGTTCGATTACTGGATGTGGCGATATCAAAGTGGCACTTCTCGTTTACTTCATGTTCCGTGAAGTAAAGTATGCGTCAAACTTAACGTGAAGATAGAAGAAAAATGGAGGAGAGCTTATGTGTCGAACCCGGGGAATTCGTTTCTTGTTGATACCGATTGTTGCAAGCTGCTGATGAGCGGTAGCCAAATTAGAAGCCAACGGCGCTTTTTTCACCTCGTTCCTTAATTGGCCTAAATACTTGAGATCAATGCTAAGCTCAGAAAGCCACCTGTTTCACTCTCACTCTTGTTGAAGAGGTACCTTAATTAACTGAAGATGACAGAAGTTTCTGTCGAAACATGTTTTACAAACTTAAAAGTTTTGTCGTTTTCTTCAAATTTGTTGAAGAGGTGCGATGAAAAGAAGTGCTGTTCGCGCAAACTTACCATTTTCATTCAAGCTACAGTAACTATCACGAAATGTTTAACGGTCATAGTTGATGTGACATAGGAAGATTGGTGACATTAGAAAATGTCGCTTAACGGGTTTTGTTATTCTTTTTGTTGTTGTTTCCTTTCTTTTACGTTTGTTTTCGTTGTTGTTGTTACTGTTTTGTTTATTTTTTTGTTTTTAGATTTGGGTGGGGGAGGGGAAGAGGGGGGAGTTTGAACCTGGCCAATACGATACCCACAGTCTCATTTCAATATTTCAAGATCAGCCCATACTAACCACTCGACCACTCTACCTTTGTAACGTAATAAGACATTCTCGAGCCGCATGTTTTGATTCCTTATATGTCAATGCTTGCAAGTGTTTGCGACAACGGCTTCTCCCTGTCTCCAACAGCGGCCTCTCACTATCGTCGTTGGAGTTGTCGCCTAGACTCGATAATAAGCAAATTGTCATCTGCTCCTTCCCTCAGAATGTGTCGTTTGTCTGTTTTCTGCAACTAAAAATGACACTTCCATGCTAATTACCATTTAGACACTTCAGGATTGGGGAACGACCTCGCTCGACTTAATGCTCCTTTGCGTCAATGCCCTCTTCTTTAGGCAGCAGTAAATTTCTTGGACTACTAAAGTTACACTGAAACTACACTTAAATCAACATCCGCTATTTTCAGGCAAGAGAAGAACAGGAGAGGAATGCAAAGGAAATGCAGAAAACAACTCCTCACTTTTGGAATCTGAACGAAGATTCGCAATTGTCGGGAAGAGTCCTGCACTTCATCAAATCGGGTAACTGTCCATCTTTGTTTGAACATTCAAATAATTTACTCATCTGGTCACTTTTAATCAAAAAAACGTCGTTCTCAGTAGTTTTGAAAACGTATTCGTGCGTGTTAAAAATAGCTTGGGCGATATTGTCTGTATTGTTAAAATGATATCACCTTTCTAAGGCAATACTACAACATTCGATTCAGTCTTGAAATGCTTAAAAAGGTTCCTTTTTATCGTTTTAATTCTGTTAATGGAATCAATATTGACTAGTGACAATTTATCGCGTTTGTGTAATTCTAAACAGCCGGCGGCAGCATGGTAGGTACCACATGGATGCAACTTACCACAGTTTCTTCGATTTAACGAAGTGTCAAGGTACAGGGGAATTTTGTTCGTTAAATCGGTGTTTCGCTGTTCCGAGATTTTTTCTTGACCTATACATTTTACTGCGAGTAGACGGCTCGTTTGTTATACCGAGGACTTCGTTATATAGTTTGTTAAATGCTACAAAACTGAGCCACTAATTTCCTCATATAATTTATCTGATATGTTGATTGAACTTGTTTTTCTGCTCAGTTGTAAATAGAACTTGTATAAGATGGTTCATAGACGCAATGAGGTCCTTTAAAATTTTATCCCGCGGGGCTGTACGTATTTCTGAACAAGCTTTCTCTGGCCCTGTCTCGCTAATGCATACGACCGGCACTCATGCAGGGATTTTCTCGATAGTTTTCAGTCCCCTATATATGGAATCCTGCCGAATATCCTGACTATCCTGCACATTGTAATTCCAAAACTCTTTAGAAATATGTTCTTGATTTTAAAACATATTTTAGAGATTTTTAAATCACAGTTGAACGTCTATTTTAAACTATGTGGCTCTCAATGTTTTCATTTTCGTTGGCGTTGCAGTTGCCGTTGTTTTGGAGAGTTTTAGCAAATGAGGATGACAACGGCAACGAGAAAGTCGCTTCAAAATAGGAATTCGCGCCACCTCTCGAAATTATTTCAACTCTTTCGATCTGTGAAATGTGCGTCCGTTGTCCAAAAATGAAACTTGTATGAACGGCGATCAAGTTTGGAGAGAGACGTGTACAGAAGTTCTTCCCAAGCCGCTGGTCAGTTTTGGTCACTTAATGCTGTTGTTGTGCAGGCGGCAAGGAAATGTACCAAATTGTAAAACACAAGTGCGGAGCATGCAGAGCGATTGTTTTAACGCATTACGCGTGTTGTTTTGTGGCGTTCCCGTTGCCGTCCTCTTTACTTACTCTTTTAAGCCCCGAATACCTTTGAATTCCCGAGACAGTTCACTAAAGCTCTCATTTTTAATACCCTATCTGCGCGTCTATTTCAGGGAAAACTAAAATTGGAAACAGGAAAGCAGATCCTAAACCAGACATCATATTGAGTGGTTTGAGGTGAGTGGTAATTGATGCTGAACGTCAAATCTACTTTCTTTTAGTGTGAACTTTCTTAGATATGTCGGGGACTGAGATGAGATATATAAACGTCATGCTGGAAATCGCATGTGTTCAAAGTGTGTTTATCCCTGAAATCTCAGCTAGACATGCAGAACTACTCTTCTACATAAGTGGACTTTATTCGGTCGTATTTGTAGAGGGCTTATTGCTGGACAATCCTGTAGCTGAGCGCACTTAATAGAACGAGCACCGAGGTCGATATTGAGATCACTATTTACACCGTATTAAAAGATAAGGTTGTTAATTAGAGAGCATACACAAAAGGACTCTTGCTGCAGCGTTCGATCACGCCTGATGAAGACAGATATGTCCAGAAATGCAGGTTGAGGAGATGCATGCTCTTTGTGATAAATGTATTTAAAATTAACATTCTGCAGGAAGTTGAAAGCGAACGTGACAAGGAAATCCAGAAAGTGGACTCTCGTAACGGACGTATATCGAGAAACGACAGCGTCCGTTCAGTGATGCTGGAGAGTAAATTCTGTGCCTGTTCTATCTTTCACAGCATTCTTACTGATCATGCTACAGTAACGCATAAAGGGAACACCATTAGAATCCTTGCGCATCCTGATGCAAAATTAATGGTTAACGGTAAACCGGCGCAAGACGAAACAGAAATTCACCACAATGACAGGTATGAATGGTGTCTCGTGCTTCCGTGATGGGTAGGGCCTTACATGTCGTTTCATTTTTCGCCATCGCCGGCCTTCCTAAAATTTCCGCATAGTATACGTGCCTTAGAATTCACAGGTGTTGCTAATCACCCAGTCAGAGGTCACATATTTAAAGTGTGTTTAACCACCTTCCGGGATCAAAGAATCTGGGGACGATCACTGGAATCTGAATCCTTGGCAGTGATTATTTCGTCGGATCCGTACTTAATTCGTCTGCAGAGACTAATTGCGTGAAACAGAAATAGTTCTTTGGGATCTTGAATTCTCCAGCATCCTTTCTGTGGAGAATTAAGGGCTTTCCACGATCATGGCTTTGAGTAATTCGTTTACGCAAACCTATAGTCGGACCGTTATTTCAGAAAAGCCTACCCTTTTTCCGCAAAAATAATAGGGAACATATCTTTTGAGCTTGTTGCCTCAACAGAGTGATGTTTGGCTCAAGCAGTTTGTATGTCTTGCACCATCCTGTGGAATTGGAACAAAAGAAGAAGGTTGGAGCGCACATGGAAGAAATCACTTATGACTTGGCTCAGGAGGAAATAGCGGCCAACTCTGGGTTTGACATGGCTAAGGGCAGTGGGCAAACAAAAAGTGAGTGACAGAGACCGTTAGTTATTTTTCGCCCTTGAAAAACTCAAGCACATTTTTTCGGACTTGCATGTTTGTCTCGTTTCTGTGGAGATTTTCGGCAGCGGGAACAGAAGGTGGGTCACATGAGGTTATTGTTTTGGAAGTACTGAAACAACCGAGACCCAGGCCCCTAACCTTAAGCCTGAAAACATTGTTTAGGCTGAAGGTTAGCTTTCATAAAGGCTTGATTTTTTCAGTATTGCTGAAATAATGACCTGTAACCTGCGACCCGCGATTTCTACCTTTTCCTGCCTACTAATGTATTTCGCGGGAGTAGTTTGCTATTTTACTCTCACCATTTCTCGCTGCTGCTCGGCGCCAGAGGGTAGAAACGTAAAATGATCCTTATCTTGAAGATAACAACGTAGGGTTTACTGAGAATTGTAGAGTGGACCGAGGGCAAAAAGTCAATGGAATCGGTTTAAGAAGAAGACAGCACGTTTTATTTTGGGACAAGGCATGCTCCGGCGATGGTTCAACTGACGATCATCTTCAGTTGTGGCGATTACAGTGGGATATTAACTGATTAGAATCTTCGTTTTCGTTAAACTCTGGCAAGTTGTTTTGTTGTTTTGTTTTTTCTTTGTTTGCCTATTTTTTGTTGTTGCTTTTTTTTGTTTTTCGATTTTGTTTTGTTGTTTGTTTGTTTGCTTGTTTTTTTCAAGGTGGTCGTGCGCCATAATTTACACCATTTTACATAGAAGGGTAAAGTGTATCCAGTTGGGGCGAAATGACTTGTCTAAAACAAGTTTGCGCAAGAGCTGTTGGTTTGGGCTGGAAGAAATTACTGAAGTTTTATCTGGCTAACTATTTCATTGACACTTTTACCATATCAGACGATTTGCTTTTGCAAGAAGACTTGCTGCAAATGGTTCCCATGATCAGTGAAACCAATGCTATGGCAGAAGAACTTGGCAAAAAGGTCAGACAGTTGATTCATCAAGTGGTCCGTCCGGCCTCGCACGCGCTGTCATCGTAAATCGATTGACAAAAAAACCCGTATGAGAGGCGTACGCATTAGCCCGAGTGGCTCTGTTAGGAACAATTACGGCCCCGTGCAGTACAATTTCAGAGGATTTCATCGTGTCTAACCCATCTAAGTATTATTTACAACCAGAAAAGCAAGTAGAAGCAACGTATTAGATTGTTTGTTTGTTTGTTTTCGTATGATGAAACACTTACTGACTAAGTAAGGTCTGACCGCACGGGGGAAAGTAGCTGGCTCTCGGTCCTGGCGCACTCCCGTGTCCTCGAGCCAACTAATCCCCCCCCCCCCTTCCCTGCGGTCCAACCAGACTCAGTACTTGATATTTGAGTTCGCCATACCGTCCCGAAGTAATATTTACCTATTTATCGCACTGAGCTATTCTACCACGGTGATATCGGGTCTAGCAAAAACGTTTGGGACACTTTGGCTTTTGTAAAGGAAAATAGCCGTTCCCTTGATTCCCCTCCCCCGTACAATGTTGAGTGTTTGCGGTCAAACATTTTTTGAAGATCTTGTCTAGGGCATGGACATTGTTCAGGGGGTGTGGGGGAGAAACGTGATAAAACGTGATAAGTTAGTTTTTGTGAGTGGAAATTACAGTTGACTTGTAAATTATACGATGGAAAAGGGGTGTGTCCGCAAACGTTTTGGCCAGGATTGTAGTTACATGGCCTGGCTTCAACGAGTGAGTAGAGCTTCTGAACTAGTAATCGAAAGGGCTACTCGGACTTTTTTCCCGGTACTCCCGAGTCATCATCGATAAATATATCACTTCAGTTTTGATTTTACAGATTACAGCAAAAGGCCCCCTAAGCTATTTTAACTTTTTTTGTACGTGCTCCACGGTCGGTTTTGTTCTTCAGTATTGTTATTTTGATTTTGTTGTTTTTGTTTATTTGTTTGTTTGTTTTTATATTGGGAGACTCGAGGATTTAAAAAAAATAAATACTGTTATCCGGTCCTTTGCAGGTGAAGTTTGAGCTTATGTTGGTATCGCCTCAAGCGCGAGGGCTTAAACAAGGAAGAACAGAGGTACGTACTACAGAAAGTTCATCATTCTTTATCGGTCGCTTTTAAAAGCGGTTCTCTGAAACAGAGGTCGTGGCTTCAAAGCCTCACCGGACCAACACTCGTTCGCTACTCAGCTGAAAGCACCCGGACATCTGCAATTTTAACTCTTGTAGAAGGATGATGAACCGTAGACCCCGTATTACAATACTTGTTTGGGACTTTCAAGAACTCGCGCAAGAATCGTTGTCTATCTCTCGTTCTGTGCTGGGAAAAGGGTGTCTGTGCATTCCACTGGCCATTTAGATGTGATTGGGACTGATTGCAAGGCTGTAATTTGCACCATAAAAGTAGTCTGGTAAAGTTCCCCACAATCATTAGGGAGCTTATAGAAAACGACGACGCCAACGGCAACGAGAACGCCACAAGACAATGGGCCGGTTATTTAGACAGAGTTTAGCTGGCGTTTAGCAAAACCGCGTTCCAAGTCATTTTCATTTTGGCCAACACTAGTATATGTATGCCGTTCGTGGTCGAAAACAGTATGGAGAAGGCCATAGCAGAGGAGAAAAGCATTTATCTACTTGAAGCAACTCACGTTTAGAAAGGTGGGGAGGTAAAATGACTGTTGTAAACCGCGGTCTAAGTTAGACTTCGTTTAAATAACCTGCCCAATAGGTTTAGTGAGTAAGAACAATGGTTCTGCACCCTGTGCGTGTGCGCTTTACAATTTGGTACATTTCTTTGCCGTCTTCTCGTATATAACGACGTTAAATGACCACGTTAGCATATACCTATGAATTTTCGGTTCTATCTCCATGTTTGTAACCCTCTCATACCAAACGAATTCCTCAACAGCTACTACACAGTTTAAATGCAGAATAGCTAGGATGCCGGATTTACATCCGGGTTAACAGCCAACTGGTTACTCCTTCCAGTCGGGTTTCTTAATTAATATTGTAAAATTTATTTGAATTGTTTCTTTGTAAAGACGGCCCCACCGGGCTTCAAGCTTTAAATACCGCCATGCATAATCTTTTTTCCTGTCGCTTTGAATGAAGGCAGTGACGTAAGGTTCGCCGGCTTATCTCGGAGTTCATTCCATCAGTTAAGCTTTCTTTGGGCCTATTTAATATTACTAACCAGATCTGACTACGAATACACGTCTCCAATTTCATAGAAGACGCGTAACTCCTCGGTTCTTCCTTCCCAGGTCGTTAACGGCAAGAACTGGTTAACAAATGATTGTCTAGAGAACGCTAGCTTGATTTGAATGTCAGCGTAAGACAACATAGTGTGAACACAGATTTCTGCGCCCGCGAGAGTGAAACCCCCACGAAACCAATTGTTTTCACCCCGAGCGCTGGTCACTAAATCGGCCTCACCCTATGTTATGTAATGCTAACTAATTTGAAAACTTGTTTTCGCGCTCAGTCTTTTACTCGTAGTCACATCTGATGGTCTCTATTATATCTGAATTATACGCGTTACTATTTAGGTGAATGTTAAAATGAAGAGCTTGGAAGATGATGCGGAATGGACCTGGGACCGGAACAAATTCGTCAACAGAAAGTTTTTAATGCAGGAAATGTACCAAAACTACGTTGATGGAGACGAGTGGGATTTGCCTGAGGTCTGTATGTGGACGCTATTTCTGGGCCAGACTCTTTATCTTGTAGCCTTGAGTTACGGTTGGACGTCACCCTGTAATGTTTTGTCATTTAGGGCCTTTAAAGTGCTACTGTGACAAAAAAATCAGTTCTCGTTTTTCTTCACATTTCAAGAATACTTGTGTTGAACGCTCAGCGGGTGAAAATTTTTGCAGTAATTTAGAGAGGAAGACTTTATTTTAACTGCATTTTTTTAATTGAACAGTCCTCCCTTACTTGGTGCGGTTCCGACCGATAGAAAGTGACGTCATTAACTCACCAGCTGAAAAATGGAGTGTGTGATTGTGGCTTATTTAGTATGCAGCATGGGATTATATATATATTCCTTTCAGATTGTCAAATAATTAAGCCGCATTCACACACCATTTTTAAGCCAGTGAGTAAATGACGTCACTTTCTTCTTGATCCAGCTCTCTGAGGGCTTATCGGTCGGAACCGCTCCAAGAAATGGCGGACCGTTAAATAAAAAAAATTCCTGTCAAATTAAATAAAAATCCTGTCAAATTAAAATACTCGCATGCCGAGTATTCAGCACAAGTACTTTCGAAATGTGAAGAAAAGCGAAAAGTGATTTTTGATCGTAGTAGCACTTTAACCGGCCAATACCATGAAACGGGTAGTTAGCCATCTCCAGCCTTTTGCAACGTCTGTCGACGAAAAGCTTGAGGGTATTTTATTTATTTTATTTTTTTGTCATTTTTGAGTCGAATTCAGACAATGTTATGTTTCCTTATCATTACTTCCAATGCCTGCGGGTTGTCTGCGATATTTTCAGGTAATGATTTTCAGGCCTGCGCGTCAAAAGAACATAACATGGCTTCCGCAGGGCAGAGGTGGAAACGGGCAGTAGGCGAATATTTATGCCTAATTTTTGGCATCTTTTTAGACTCTGTTCATTGGAAAATATCTCGTGGGAAGTCTGTTATCGAATTTCATAGACCTTCAGCCCCCCCTGCCCCCGTAAAGTATAAAGTAAAACCATCCAGGTGAATCTGACAACCTGCGGAGAGATCAACTTCAGAGTTAAATGCTCTGTGTATTGTCAGTGGACAGTGTACGTACCCCGCTAATGTTTGCAGGGAGTCCTTGAAAAATGGCGCGCTCGAGGGTGCGTCCTTCACTTGTTTGTTTGAATGTTAATAGTGGTACTGTATTTGTTCGCTTTAACGGATTAACAAACGCAGAGACGAAGAAATATCCTGTTTCCGAAGTTTATGAATTCTGACTTATCTGTTCATAGGAAAGAGACCCCTTCTGGGAGCCAGCGGATGCTAAGGTGTACATCGGTTCAGCATTTGTTTACCTCCAAAGTTTAGCTTACAAGGTAAAGGTATTCTCATTAAGACTTAGCTTTCGAACACCTTAACACCCGTTCAAAAAAATATTTTTGGGTAGAGAAGTTGTGGAGGTCTTGGCCGAAACACCGTCCCTCGAACAACTAGACCTTGTTAAGTGTAAAACGTCTGAGTGCGCTTATTTCTTTGAAGTATAACATTCCTTTATTGTTACTTATTATCATCATTATCATTGTCGTTACCATTATCATCATTATTGCCACTGCCACTGTCACTGTTATTGTTATGTTTACTGTTATTGTCCTTGTCTTTGTCTTTGTCATCGTCATTGTCATTGTCATTGTCATTGTTGTTACATCACAGTAAAACAAAACCAAACAAACAAACAAAACAAAAAACTTACGGAACAGATTTAAGCCGCATTTACACTAGCAAGTTTTCCTTGACAAGCCCGTCTGTCAAGGAAACTTGACAAGTGCCCTTGACCAGTGTTGAAAACATGGTGCCGTTTTTATTAGGGGAATAGCAAAAGCGTTTTGCTTTGAGGGCCGCAGTGCTCAGCTTTGCTCGTGCAGGCTGGTCACGAGATGAAAGAGAAGACGAGCGAAAAAAAGCGAAAGTGGTGGGTTCCTTGGGCTTCCGAGAGACAAAGGGAAGCCCAAGGAATGGCAAACAATCTTGTAGGCGAGCTAAGGGCTACAGACCCTGGAAGCTTCAAGAATTTCTTCCCGTTAGCTCTAACTCCTCCTGTTGGCTTTTTTAGACTAACTTAGTTTCTTTACCTTTTTGTTGTTTAAAGCGAATTTCCTATGAGGCCTTGGCAATTCCTTCTTGTCAAGTATTTTTTCTTGACAAGTCACCTTGTTCGAAAGCTAGCATGCCAGATTTTTTTACAAGGACGCTTGTCAAGGGAAAACTTGTCATATTTTGCCATTTACACTGCCACGGAAAATTTATCAAGGAAAACGTGCTAGTGTAAATAAGGCTTTGCTAGTAAAAACTGTACGCCGAAAAGCACAACTTAACAAAAATAATAACTTGGCAAGAACGCGAATAGGAGAGTTGATCATCTAGGAGAAAATGTTGATAAAGTTGTTTGCTATGGCCGCAACTCTGTGTACCAGCATTTTGTCTTTCAATAGTAATGAAAACGTAGAGAATGTCGGGGCTTTAAAATTCTTGTGGTCAACATGCAATCAACATGTAATAATTTAGAAGATAAAGCTGTGGATCAGTCATGTCGCACCCATGCAAGATTATTAAATTCGTCAAAGAGTACATTACTCTTGGAGCTGTAATTCCACCAAGCAGAGACGTCAGACCAAAATCGTTGATTTTCATCTCTTACAGGAAGGCCCTGTGCGGCAAAATTTAGTGGACCAATTCGAATGGAAAAAGTTTGAAGGCCGCGAATTTCGTTGACTTTTTTTTTTTCTCCAGATATGTGACACCCAGTATACCTAAGCGATCGTTTGCGAGGGGTTCTTTAAACTTGTTCTTGACGAAAACACGACGGGCGTATGTACGGATGATTTTACTATCCGGTGAAACAGTCCTTGTTCGGATGGCTAAGCTAGTGGTTTTAGGTTTCAGTTTCCAAGCACGTGC
>BLFK01000656.1:615475-640674 GCA_014634185.1 Astreopora myriophthalma | reverse complement strand
GGGCTGCAGACCCTGGAAGCTTCAAGAATTTCTTCCGGTTAGCTCTAACTCCTCCTGTTGGCTTTTTTAGACTAACTTAGTTTCTTTGCCTTTTTGTTGTTTAAAGCGAATTTCCCATGAGGCCTTGGCAATTCCTTCTTGTCAAGTATTTTTTCTTGACAAGTCACCTTGTTCGAAAGCTAGCATGCCAGATTTTTTTACAAGGACGCTTGTCAAGGGAAAACTTGTCATATTTTGCCATTTACACTGCCACGGAAAATTTATCAAGGAAAACTTGCTAGTGTAAATAAGGCTTTGCTAGTAAAAAACTGTACGCCGAAAAGCACAACTTAACAAAAATTTTAACTTGGCAAGAACGCGAATAGGAGAGTTGATCATCTAGGAGAAAATGTTGATAAAGTTGTTTGCTATGGCCGCAACTCTGTGTACCAGCATTTTGTCTTTCAATAGTAATGAAAACGTAGAGAATGTCGGGGGTTTAAAATTCTTGTGGTCAACATGCAATCAACATGTAATAATTTAGAGGATAAAGCTGTGGATCAGTCATGTCACACCCATGCAAGATTATTAAATTCGTCAAAGAGTACATTACCCTTGGAGCTGTAATTCCACCAAGCAGAGACGTCAGACCAAAATCGCTGATTTTCATCTCTTACAGGAAGGCCCTGTGCGGCAAAATTTAGTGGACCAATTCGAATGGAAAAAGTTTGAGGGCCGCGAATTTCGTTGACTTTTTTTTTTTTCTCCAGATATGTGACACCCAGTATACCTAAGCGATCGTTTGCGAGGGGTTCTTTAAACTTGTTCTTGACGAAAACACGACGGGCGTATGTACCGATGATTTTACTATCCGGTGAAACAGTCCTTGTTCGGATGGCTAAGCTAGTGGTTTTAGGTTTCAGTTTCCAAGCACGTGCGATGGTATCATTTAAACCTAGGAATTTCGAGCGAAAGGGGGAGGGGGAGCACTTACCTGATGCTAACTAATAATAGACTTATTTAAGTAGGAGTTATGAGGTAAAGTTGACGTCTTCCAAAATCCCCAATTCAAGATCCTTAAACCCTAAATTAACCCAAACTCTAACATCAGCCAGCCATTCTTTTTTACGCAATGGATTTACCTTCAATAGTTTTTTGTTTTGTTTTGTTTTTTGTTTTGTTTTTTAATTTATTATGTTTTGGTTTGTTTCGTTTTGTTTTGTTTTTTTCCACAATATAATTACGGATGTGTGAGACATTACCGGTGCCTATTCGCTCCTGAATTCGGACTATGCACTGATAACAACCATATTACATTCCTTTTTTTGGTGCAGATTGAGGTAGAGGAGAGCCTTGAAATAACGGATCACAAAGGAGACAAGCAGGGTCATCTTCAAGTGAGTAATGTTAACGCATGAGCTAGCAAATTGGCTCTCATTACATATAGGGGAAAACTGCACTACAAGATTATAACAAAACTATCTACACAGTTATCCCGCGTAAGAGTGCCTAGCATCTGTTAACCAGTACATATTAGAGCTGTCCCAAAACATCCTCTTAACTTCCGTCGATCCATCCCGGCAAGTAATCACGCTCGCTCATTTGTTACTTGTTTGTCAGTTCTCCGCTGCGCGTCTCCATCTTTCCATTTTTTCCGTCCATTGATGGATGGACGGACGGACGGATTCATCGATCGATCGATCGATCGATTGGTTGATTGGTTGGTTGATTGATTGATTGATTGATTGATTGATTGATTGATTGATTGATTGATTGAACAGGTTGAAGCATATCCTTGCGATAAAAATGGCAAAGAGGATATAGAAGACTTTGTTGAAGAACCGAGTGAGTTGGTACGTAATAGCAAATACCTTACAGCTAAAGGCATGACAGCAGATTAACAAAAAATCATTGCGCCCCTTTTTCTGGGCGATTTCTTATTCTTCTTGATGTTTTGTTAGTGTTGTTGTCGTTCTCGTCATACATTACTTTCATAAATTTCTATCATTTTTCAGTGGTTTTACGAAAATTAGTAAGCTATTGACATACATACATTTGTGAATCGCTAAACTGATCATCATATCATCATAGCTTTGTTTACCCTCGGATTTCAGAGCAGCTTTCGCAGCTAATTTCTCCGAGCATTTACCTACCGAACCAAGAGATCACATACACAAAGGCCAGACCACTCCACCGGGATCTTTCCCTACTCTTCGCGAATAGTGTGTGGGTTCTTTAACGTCCCACGAAGTTATTTACGAACAAGGGCCCTGAGACGGGACCTACGGTTTATCGTCCTTATCCGAGGAGACTAGACAGTCTAACCATTTGCAGATGTCATTGCAAAGGCAGCACTTTCTCCTCAGTTATTTTACGACCCTGAGTGATGGTCCGGCCGAGGCCCACGACCTCCCGCACGATAGTCCCGTGCTCTACCTACTGAGCTAACCGGTCGGCGGATAAACTAGCATTTCCGGGAGATGGCAAAGGCAAATCAGAAGCTACATAATACTGAATACTATTCAATAATAAGATTCAATCTTAAAATAGCCTAATCGTAGAACAAATTGTAAACCCTAAGCTTAGCTAAATATACTAATATTTATATTATATCAGACAATATTTTAATATATCAGACAAGTTAAGAGTGCTTCTCAATTAAGAATTACATTGCGGGTTTGCTCATATGGTACCCAGGCATCTCTAAACTTGTTAGGTAAAACCACAGTCTTGGACAAAACTGTTGCGGAAAAATGGCACGAAAAAGACATTTAAATGTGCGCACGTAAGCATAACATTCTCATCTCCCCCCGCCCACCTCCCTCCACTCCAATGTCGACAACGGCATGTCAAAAGCTGTGCTAGTATTAGACACTTTGTAAACATTGTATTGAGGGGAGGGGGGTGGGTTATAATTACGACTTTGTTCATCTGTGGAACATAGAAATGAAGGGATGTGTATTTTATGGTGCTGAGCCCCTCCGGGGCCCGCCTGCGACTCGATGCTGTGTGGCATTTTCCCAGCGAGTTTTATCTAAGATTGTAGTTGTACAATGGTACTTTGTGGCCGTTTTGCTAAGTTGTTGTTCAAGGCTACCTATCAGAATGAAAGCATTACCTAGAGGGCTGTGTCACCAGGTATATAGCGATTTTTGGTCAAAATACGCTCAATGTAAACTTGAAGCACTTTGTTAACTTTGACTCATTTGTAAATAACTAATTTCGAGAAATATAGTAAATCTTGAACTAAAGAATGAGCTGAAATATGTAACGAGCGATTTTTTGCAAGTTGCAAGAGGAAAACTTGAAAACGTCAACTAAGACGTTATCAAGTTTAATCCTATCTCTATCTTGGTTAGGTGTCACTGAAATAATCCATAAACAGTTTATTCCCATTTCAACAACCTTTCAAGTAATTTTAGCCATTGCCTTGCCAGTGCCATCAACCAAAGCGTTTCAAAAAATGCTAAAAATAGCTTGATACTGCTCCATCAAGCGGGACAATATGCATGTTCTCCTACTTCTAGCAAAACATTATCGTGAGTAGTACCTTAAGGATACTTTCGTTGAATATGTCGAGCCTGTCTCGGTGACTGCCATACTGTAGAACAATATGAGAGCCTGGCCATTTCACCAAGTTGAAAAGCCAAGCCCCCACGAGTCTCCTGTAGCTCAGTTGTAGAGCATCCGATCTAGTAATCGGAAGGTCCGACCAGTAATCGGATAGGTTCGACTCCTGTTAGCAGCACTCGGATTTTTTTCCTCCGAGTATGCGCGTGTCATTGCCGTTAAGTTCATCATTTCAATGTGTGATTTAGTTCATATCATCATCGTCGTGGTCGTCGTCGTCGTCGTCGTCGTCGTCGTCGTCGTCAGCGTTATTTACCCTCGTATTTCAGAGTAGCTTGTGCAGCTGGTATCTCCGAGCATTTCCCACCCAGTCATTAGATTACACACAAAACGAGATCCTACGTACTTGCTTAGAAAGTCCCTCGCTGTTTACTCTGTACTATATTTATTATTGTTTTTGTTTGTTTGCTTGTGTTTGGTTTGTTTTTAAATTCAGATTGGACAACCTCTTTATTTTAAACTAAGAATTCCTTATGCCAGAGGTTTGCCAGATAGATTTGCAAAGGTAAGTGGTAACATTTCCTATTTTGTTTGTTGGTTTGTTTGTTCTTCTTGTTTCTCTTTGTATCTCTTGTTTGAATCTTCGTTTTAATTTCATTTCAGGGGGAGACCTGGTGCACATACAAACTATACCTGGATCACGAACCATCAATAACAGGCAGTGTGGCCAGCACCATTAATCCTAACTACGGTTACGAGAATCAGTTTGAATTTAAACCCGTCACAAAACAGGTTCGTCTGAACGTTGAATTACGTGCCATAAATAAAATGCAAACAACGACCGAGCTGTTTAGTTTCTTTTGTTCATAACGAATTTTAACTTCATTACTTTTAGAGGAAAATTTGGTTCATTGAAAGGCATACGTTTATTTTGTTGTCGTGGCTGTTGCTGTTGCTGTTGTTGTTGTTTTATTTCTGGTGTTATAAATTGTTTTTGCTCACGTGACCAGCAGCCTTGTTGGTTTTCTGAAATAAAAAATGATTTGCATAAAAATAGAGTTCAATTCCCAAGAGAATCATTTACTCATCCAACATGGCAGCCGTGACTTCTGCTCGATTATACAAATTGTTTTCGCTCACGTGACCAGCAACCATATTGGTTTACTAAAACAAAAAAACTTTGAATGAAAACAGAGTTCAATTCCCAAAAGAATATTTCACTCTGTCCAGCGAAAACACTTTATTGGTAATACAAAGAGTAATGCATTTTCCATAGGAAGATAATTATAATTATGAAGGTCGAACGCATTCTGTGGAACTTAGAGATTTCATTAACCGATTTTAGACTAGGGAAGCATTCTCTGGAACATCGTTTTAAGCACTGACCCAGCTACTCTGCGAGCAGAGGCCCTTCGATCTTCCTAGATAAGTCGGGAAGAGGAAGGAACCGCTGCCAACCGCCTCGACTTTCTTTGATTTGCCGCTCATCCAACTATCTGGATGAGTCAGACCAGTTTCGAGTAGTCAAACCGGTTTTTCGTTGTTTGCGCATGATCACTCGCGCGTGATCAGTATTTTTGAATTTACATCGGCATGGCAGTTATGACCTTTGCTCTCGTGATTATTGTGAGTTCACGTGGGTATTTCCTCCGTCACGGCGAAAGCAGAAAGCTACGAAATTTTGTTTTATACATAAACATACGGCGTTTGAAAAGTGTAAACTATCTTGAGCGTGTGAGGAAATATATATATTTTTTCAGTTACGGCGTGTCTTTCAGAGAGATTTTCGCAAAAATGTCGAATGTTTATTTCAGTTTGGCGGATACTGACGCTCGGTTACCTTTGAATTTAACGCATGCTCAACAGGAAAAGTCGAGGCGGTTGGCAGAGGTTCCTTCCTCTTCCCGACTTATCTAGGAAGATCGAAGGGCCTCTGCTCGCAGAGTATGACCCAGCGTAAGTCATTATGCAGTAGCTTAAGGCTTCAGGAGGAGAAGGTTACTTATTCTTGCAGACATCCTCCTCTCTGTGACTACTGCCTGCCTTCTACCGATGTCCGCCGCCGTTGTGTCACTAGCGACCTTTAGATTGGAGTACGAGTACGACTACGACTGCGAGTTTCCGTACTGAGCCCGCGCATTAGGTTTCGAGGCCGAATTTTTTCTAAGTGCGCGTGCTCAGAACGGAAAACTAGTACTCGTAATCGTACTCTTACTCCAATCTACTATCTAATCTACTATCAATCTATCAATCTAATACTATCAATCTACTATCTACTATCCAATCTAATCTACTAAGATTAAGTACTATGTAAGTACCAGCTTCGTTCTTCTAAAGAACTACTATTACAGTTGCCCATAAAGAAAACAAAGAAAATCTGGGAGACAGATCATTCCAAACAGCTGCCCCTGTATTGTGGAACAGCCTGCCTGCGAGTGTTAGAGACATCGATGACTTTTTGGTTTTTTAAACGAACTATAAAGACTTATTTATTTAGGAAGGCTTTTGCCTGTTATTGTTAGATTGACTACTTTTAAAGTTATTAATTTCAAGTATTCTTAATTATATTTTATTGTAATTATTAGGAGTAGTTTTAGTTGTAAGGCGCATTTGATCATATTCAGATGTTAATTTGCGCCTAATATTGTTATTATTATTATTATTACTATCTTCACCTGCTGATTTCTTTTTCTTGCAACAATTTTCTTCTCAAATTGCAGTTTGTCGATTATTTATTGAACAAGCCGTTAGCTATCGAGGTTTGGGGAAAACAGAGTGGGCGAAAAATAAGCCGAAAGGAGACAGGAGGGGTAAGGAATAACGCAGCGCCCTCTAGGAGAACCTCTGCAGGAAATGAGGTGCCCGGGGGAATGACGAATGGCGATGTTGTGGTAAGAATCTGCGGCTCTGTATTTCTTTAGCAGATACAACTATACAATGAGTGGGCAAGGCAAATTAAACTTTCGACTGTTTTTACCCAGAAAAAGACTGCAAAGTTTTCGAAATATATACAGAAATGCACTTTGAAACAGAAGTTTAGGGGACAAAGTTTATCATTTTCCTTTGATTTCTTGTTTTCCCCTATGGTTAAAGTCAAAGTGCATTTTATATCTCGCTGGTATTGTGTTAACGGCACCAACATGGAGTTATAAATTAACAGATTTAGACATGGGTCATTCAAGGTTAAGGCAATCTGACAAATCGTCTTGAGATCGATTAATTTGGAGCGTTAGTCGTACAACATCTGTCGACTTTGTACTCGTTTGCCAAGAACCCGAAACTTTTCGGGCTCAAAAATCCACTTGGAAAACTTCGATCGGCGAAAACAGGGCCCAGTTGTTCGAAGCATTGTTAGTGCTGAACCAGGATAAAAGAGAAATGCCATGGTGTATAACTTAACCAATGGTTAGGGCCAATCCTGTATCCAACAATTCGGATACGGAAGGAATTATGACCCCCAAAATAGGCCCGAAAAGCTTAGGGGTTTCGAAGGAACTCACACCTTGAACGAATGTAAGCAACGATGTCTGCACTCTTCAAGTTTATCTCGTAGCCTTTCATTATGTATGTGAAATGGCATGTTAGCTCTGAAGTGTCGTATCTTTTTAGTCGAAAGCCGAAGCTCAAAACATGAAACTAGAGCTGCACAAGTCACAGAAGAGGAATGGCAGATCCGAGAAGAAATTGGTAAGCAAGCAATGACCTTCATTTTATTATTCATTGATTCACTAATTCATTGATTCGTTTATTCCTTGAGTCATTCATCGATTCACTCACTCGCACGAGGCATGCACTCATTCATTCATTCATTCATTCATTCATTCATTCATTCATTCCTTTGTTCGTTCATTTATTTATTTATTCGTTAGCTTGTTCATTCATTCATCGACTCTTTCCTTCCTTTGTGACATGTCCATTCGTTTAGTCATATATCAATTCATTTTTTTGTTTGTTTGTTTATTTCTTCATTTATGTAGTTATTTATTCATTCTTGCATTTCATTTACTTTTATTTTACTTTCTGGTTATCTGAGCTTAAAAGTGGATGTCATTTTTCGAGTTATGGCCACCCACACTGTGGAAATTCCATACCTTATATAGTAAACCCGGTGAAAGGCCATACGCAATAATTAATAGAGAGGTTGTGTGTCACATGGCGAACCAGTATGTTAGTTCAACCTTACACATCTCGGTACAATAAACGATATCAAGTCAGCTGTTATGAACCTTTTTTTTTCTTTTTTTAAACTGCCCACTGACCCAGAATCACATTGTTGTTACGAACTTATCCCTTGTGGCTTTTCTTTTTATCGTAGAAAAAGATGCGGGGATTAGTCGAAGATGCTAAAAGGAAGGGTGTTTCCACACTGGAGGTAAGGCGAATAAAAAGCGGCATCACAACGCAAGCAAAACTAAAGCACAAAATCCCTTTTAGGCAAACAAAAAGAAAAATCCCCCTTAAGAAAGTAAAAAAATAAACTGGTTAAAGGACAAGGTCGCTCTAAGATGTAGATAATTTTTGTCCCACCAATTAAAAGTTCACAGAGAGACGAGTTATTCACCGTTGTTTGAGCGTCCT
This sequence comes from Astreopora myriophthalma, assembly GCA_014634185.1. Classification (NCBI taxonomy): domain Eukaryota; kingdom Metazoa; phylum Cnidaria; class Anthozoa; order Scleractinia; family Acroporidae; genus Astreopora; species Astreopora myriophthalma. The sequence goes on along the minus strand of BLFK01000656.1, from coordinate 632,547 downwards.
ATTCTAATCCTGGCCTAGTTAAATCCCTCTCTAAAGAAGCCAAAAAACACAACACTGAGCGCTGCCATTTTGAGCTGAACTTGGTAACGCGGCTGACTTGTCAGTGACGTCATTCAGTCCGACTTAGCGGGAAGCTAAACGCAGCCAGTCTCTCTTGCTTTGTGGCTGTTCACTTTTGTTTTGTTCCATGTAACTTGAAAATGCCATCGTGTTCAGCTCCATATCGCAAAAACAGATCCAAAAAAGACAAAGCAAGAGAAATTTCGTAACGTACCTGTGAAGAAGCCAGACCTGGTAAACTTCGCTACGACAAAAGGTCGTGTTTGTAGCGAGCATTTTACCAAAGGAAGTTTTTAGAAGGAATACCAATACGAGTTTTGGGTGGAAACACTATGGAAAGATCGTTAAAGAAGAACGCTGTTCAAACAGTTTTCAAATGGACGGTTCCTGCTAAGGAACGAACCACAAGCAAGCGCCGGATTGCCAAGAAAGCACAAGAAGATGTGAGCTACAGAATAAAGAATTCTATCTTTCATCACATTATTTTTCGTTATGCCAAGCTCTGTGAAAGTTTCTAACTTTGCGGAGATGTATATCTCCGACATTTTACAAGCCCTGAGTTTCCAACCAGGCCAATTTTATAACATTAGGGTGCTCTTTTTAACCCTTTCAGTGAATTTTCGTTAACTGGCGTCCATAGAAATCTCAAATTCAGGCGGAGGGTCTATCACGGCCTTCCAAAAATCGCACAGAGGAGAAACTGAGTTAAAAACGCCCAGCCGCATTTTTTGGTTCAGCCGATGTTCAAAATAGTGGAGCACTAATTGTTACAATATGACCTGGATAAACTCGGTATAGGCTGTAATAGACCCTTCGCTGTGTTTTGAGCCAAGTCGGACTGAAAGACGTCACGCCGAGCCAGCCGGGTTACCAAGTTCACCTCAAAATGGCGGCGCTCAAAGTCGTGTTTTGGCTTCTTTCGAGAGGGATTTAACTAGGACAGGATTCAGATAGGAGGCTCAAACAACGGTGTATAAATCGTCTCTGTGGGAACTTTAAATTGGTGGGTACAAAAATTATTCACATTTTAGAGCGACCTTGTCCTTTAAAACTGTGGCTGTGTGAAGAAAAACTCATCTGATGTCAAACGAAAGATGCCAATACCAGATGTTTGTTTGTTTGTTTCTTTATCTTTAATCAAGGTAATTGCCACTAGCGCTTACTAAGGCTAATCCGGTTTCTTTGATAGTTGTCAAGTAAATTAAACAAAAACCGAAAACAAGAGTGTCTCGCTAACAACATTCCCCCACCGCACTAAGCATGAACAAAAGGCCCTTATCGACACCTACTGACGTCATGTTGGGCCTCAACCCCAGGGAGGCTTGCTGTGTTGTATAAGCGAAAAGCTGTCCACTGGAGAAAATAGGAAAATTGCTACGAAACGAAACTTTTTCTCTGACTTTAAAATCAATTCACAGTCAATGTGGTGATACACTGGCATCCCAGCACCATGGAAAGGGCCTATTGTGGATCCGACATCTGACTGGTTCAATTTTTTGTCTGTTTTTATAGGACGTGATCGGGGCGGTCAATATGATTGCTTAGGCTTTTTGCTTATGGTTCTTTGCTGAAAATTGAATCAGACGTTTTATAGGAGCTGACATCAAAACTCCCGAAACCGAAAAGCGCCCATTTTGCGTGGAAAAAAATTAAGCTTCATACTTACTGATGAAACGCCTATCAAATAGCAAACCAGTGATTTTCGTATCGTTCGTGACAGGTGACTGCAATTGAAGACATCTTAAATGGAGGCGAAGGTGACAAATTTAAAGCAACCGCTGACATAGTTCTGCACGCTCAAAAATCCATTGACGGCAACGGCAAGATCACTAGTGCCGCCTGCTCCATCCAGTGAAAAGATAACTCCGCGTTGGTTGGCATCAATTGAATTAACACGAATTCTTGACTTCCTCACAGTTCGCCGTAATTTTGCTACCGAAAATTTTTGCAGATTCAGGGATTAGACAGTGTACGACCTGGGTAAACGGTTATATCTCGCCCGTTTGTTGCCCTTGTTTCCCCTTGAACTGGTTCTCAAAGAAACTAATTCTGAACAAAAAAAGCTGGGGATTACGCCAGTTCTAAATTACGTCGTTCGCTGAACACCCAGGCGAGAGCGCATTCAAGTTTGAGCATGTGCCTTCATAATAAACGTGCAATGAAATTGCTAGGCGGAAAATCTGTGGAAATCCTGCAGTGGAGCAGAAGTAACTACGCTAAAAATATCAAATGAAAGCGAGTTTATGATGAATATAATACGCAAAATATTAATTTCACCTGCGGGAAAGGCCAATGCAAATTATTTTTAATTTTAACGAATTTTTTTTTTGTTTAATCAACTGACCTTTCCTAGCATCAGTGGTCATTTCAATTTTGTGTACATGATATTCTATGTATACATGCGTTCTTCACGCATTCATCATTATGGTGTACGTACTTAGAGTGGTTTTCAATTGAGTGTCGTAAAACCAATACCAAAGTAATTACTTCGACCAATCACAGCAGGTGCAAACAGCGCAATGAGCCAATCAAAATTCGTAGCAATTCCACGTACCTTCCCCAAAGCGCGGGAAAAATCGCGCGCGCAAGTCGCGATTGGTTTTGGTTTTCCTTCTCATTGGTTGATAAACTGGCGGGAGATTTTTAAGCCAATCACAAAGCGTAGCAATCGCAATCGCGTAATTACTTTCGACAGTCATTTGAAAACGGCTCTATTTTAATTGCTATTTACCACTTCACCTTAGACTATTTAAGTATTTTACGAGCAATAGGCCATTCTACAGTTTTGTGCTGAGTGAGCTGAGCTTTTCGTTTGTTTGTTTTGTTTTGTTTTGTTTTTTTATCACGATCGATAAGATCACCGCCAGGTTGGCTAGGAAACTTAGCACATCTCTGTAAAATCTCTATTGATATTTAACGACAAGGAGTTGTTTGGCAGCGCGATGGAGGGTATATATAGATTTCTTTATAGAAAAAGCTGACGTACGGTATTTACGCACGAGTTTTGTGAAAACAAACGAGTGCGTAAATTCCGTACAAAAGCACTTTCTATGACGAGGTTTGTTCATTTTATGCATACTGAGATTTTCTTGAAATTCAATGTAATTTGTTCATTTTTATGTTAAATCGCTTTTACAAGTATCCATTTAGTTTTGAAAGCTCTTTAAATAAATTCCAAAGAAGTGCCTTACAAGTTAAATCAAGGCTTGAAATGGTAAAATAAAATGCTGAATTGAATTATTCAACTCAGCTTACAGCATGACAATTTCACAACAGCGAATAAGGTTAGTTTTCGTAAGTATTCATTCAAGAAGTATACTGAATAAAAAGGAGGAGAAGCTCGACAAGAATAAGTACTTAGCTTTTCAACGAAGCGGACTCGAAGCAGACCGGATATTTGCATTCTTTCAAATGTCGATTAAAACTTGAAAACAGACCTCTAAGACTTGAAGGTTCAAAGTCTTCGCCGTCTTTTCGCTTCACACTAAGGATGAACTTACAGAGATATTCGTTCAATTCTGTGGCTTCGATGTCTTCAGGATTTCTTTGCTCGTGTTTTTCTTTCAGAAATTCAATGAGTAGCTTCACCTCTCTCGTCGTCTTTATTGCGGGCCCAAGAGAGGCCCGCAACCGTAATCTTGACAGTGACCAGCGGATTGCTTATTACGCGTGCGCGCCACCTTTATAACAGGGACGCTGAAACCGGAAATTGAAAATTTGTTCTAGAACGATCAGAATGCGAAAAATGTGTCAATCACGACAGCTTCTGTCACATGGAAGATCAAAGTACATTTTTGCTGCCGTTATCACGACAGTTCGTCACATGGGATCTCAAGCTTTCGCGGGAAACAAATTAAGAACTCAGCCCTCGTCGAATGAAAATGTTTTTTTGTTTTTTTTCACTAGAACTTGAGCTCGGAACATATAAATTTATCTTCGTTTGAATCGTCAGTGAAATGACCTTTTACGGATATTTTTGCCTTTAGGGTCAACAAAAAATCTCTAATGACGCCGAAGAGGCCGAACCAACGCTTTGCAAAAATCTCTTCACAAACCCTAACTTCGAAGCGATATAACACTTTAGAGTTAATAGCTATCACACATCGGTAAACGTACAATCTATTCCTTCACAATCCAGCTTTATCATGTTAAGATTTCAGCGAAATGGAAGAAAACCATAATTAATAAGAATTTTTCGCCTCGCGTCATTGCTTGACTCAACGAAGTAGCCACGGTCGCCCATAGCTACCGAAAAACACGAACAACACAAGCCGACGTTTGGGTAAAAAAATCCCAGAATTATTGCCTGAGAGCTAAACATGTTTTCCGAACTTTCCTTACGTGATTTGGACGAAAAAATGACCTCGGCGGGCTAGGAAAGAGAACGAAAGAAAAAACAGAACAGACAGCATAACAACGCGATAATTATTCAACTCACGGAAACGAAAATAAAGCTTGCTTCTGGATAATTTCACCCTTAAAAGCCAGCAAATAGTCCCAAATTACTCTCTGTATCCTCACAAATGTCCTGACTTCCATCTCTGAAAGATTTTGCCTCAATTTTGAGCAAATAAACATTCCTTTGCGACCGGCGGCCATTTTCTGCCTTGAATATTTAATTAGCTAACTTGACAAAACCCTCCGGGGGGGGCGATATGACGAAAAGAGCTGAAAACTATGATTGCCTAATTATCACATCAGTTAGTGAGAATCGAAAGTAACGCCAATTTTCTGTCACGCTTTCTATAAAGTGGTCTTTCAAATATTTCCTTTGCAGACAAGGCACGCATTGCTATCTTTTCTGCCCATTCCCAACATTTTAAACAAAAGCTCTTCAAGTGCATTCAGGCCCGCACTTTCTAACCTGTAGTTACTTCTAGTAGCTCTTGTATTTTTGTTTTGTTGCTCGATAATATAGTCGTCTATTGACTTTTCTAAATCCTCAAATCTCGTGGATCCTTGAGCCAAAAAAATTAAAAATATATTTTTGTACTTTTGGTACGAACGATTTCTCGCTATGACGGCTTTGCACGCAAGGAACTTGAACTTGTTGAATGAAATCAGTTTTGACAAGTCGCTCCTGATTGGACGAAACGCTTCACGTACGTATGAGAAAGCCATTTCGTTGCTGTGATTGGCTATTAGAACTTTTTAAGCGGGTTTTCTTATGAAGAAAATTGTGAGTAAATCTCAGTATGTATATAATGAAATCTGTTTAGCCACCGAATGGAATAAGTCGTAAGTTTGAATCGTCGTCAATGTTATTGTCAATGGACTTACTACTTTGGAGAAAAATGCTACGCAGATGGCAAGTGCATTTTCATATAGGTCTTGTAAAACCAATCGAGACTGTTATTTTGTCAAGAAATGTAGCATTTCTATTTTTAAAAAAATGCTATAGGTTTCGTTAAGCACTACTCAGCAAACACAAAGCCTGTCACAAGAATACTTTAAAAACTTAAACATTAGTACTGTAAAACTTAAACATCAGCGAAAAAAATTTCGAGAACTTGTTGGTGCTAAACTGCACGCAAAAGAACTTTAACTGTCTGCAGTGCCGGATATGTTACGGTAAGAAGAACCAGTCTATCCCGATTTAACTGTTAAGCCACCTTGAAGGAAAAGGAAGTTCCGCCGCCTGGAAATGCGAGCTTCAACCAGTGCGGTTTCGGAGACTGAAAAATCCTGTGTCGAAGGGTCTTGTCACGGATATTTTGCTTTTTTGACTTGGGTTGATAGTCCAACATTTATGTAGCCTAGCCTGCTCCCAAGCGGTAGTTTTTGTTTACAAGCACGAAAACTGGGACGAGTGACGAAACGAAGGGGAGGGGGATAAGGGAGGGCTTTTTTTTTTTTTTTCGTTCTCCCTCACCCCCCTCCCTCCTCGTTTACGTATCACTCGTCCCAGTTCTCCCACTATCTCGTCCAATATGGCGACTGGAGCCGGTAAATAAGTTACATATTTTTTTCTTTCTGTGAAATTTACCTCTTCGAGAGGTATCGCACATTACAAAGAAATTAATGGGGTAAACGATTAGAAAGTGAACGTTTAGAAGGGAAATAATTTTATTTGAATACTGTTTCAAAGTTTCTTTTGTAGTAAAAATATGTTTTGCAACTAGCTTTTGTGTGTAATTTGAAACACTCAAGGACAAATAGGAAAGGTGCCTATTCGGACCGCGCTAACAACCAATCAGATTGCAGGGTTCATGTCCGTGCCCTCTTTGAAAAACAAACGAAATATGAAAGGTCCACTTAAGGTTGCCATCCGTCGCTCGAATTAGAAATGCCACGTAAAAATTGCCACATAAAACTTGCTCTTGGAGACCTGGCTTGACACGACGTTTAATCAACGGATGCAAGTGACTTTTCAGCATGGTATTTTGTTCACAATATGAGGCATTTTTGTTCGGCTCCCATTTCCCGGCATGTCTGTTGATTAAGACTCTCAGAGTTTGCGAGAATGGTACTTTTCATAATAGATGGAGCATTTGCAACAAACTTACTGCGATTCAAAACTGTGATAGAACACGCTTGATCCACTGAAAGCATGCGTCTTTCCGGCATTTCAGTTTTCATTGTCCACTTGTCATTTTCAGGATCGTACCAACCAATTATTATTGATGTGTGTTGAGCACAATTCGCCTTAAGACTTCCAGACGGATTCCTTGGGCAGGCGCACGCCACAGAATATTCGCCTATTACATACAGCGTGTCATCCACACGCATCAGACCCGCAACACGACCTTGAGAAAATCTGTGGGGTATCGTCAAGCCAGCTGTGAGATGCCATTCTCCTGTTGTTTCGTTGTAAACGTCACAACTTCTTAGATTTGCAAGGGGAGGAGAATTTCCTCTTCCACCCATCAAGAAAACTTTCCCGTGTGCAGCTGCGCCTAGGGCGTCGGACCTCTCTACATTCATGTCAGGCAACTTTTCCCACTTGTTAGTAGACAGGTCGTACCTGTAGGCCTCGCTCAGGCATGTAAGGTTACAGCAATACCCGACTCTGCCGCCAAGGAAATAAACGAAGTTGTCTTTGTTTACGATGCAAATACCCTTTCTGCAGTCCCAGTCGAACGTTGACACATCCTCCCATGAATTGGATTCTGGTTTGTACCTTGTGATACTGGAAAGATGCCTTTCTTGGGTCGTTCCTCGACGTTCACCGACCAGTGCGTATATTTCGTTCTCAGCTCTAACAAATATGTGACACACTGGGTCCACACCTTTTGACAGTGATAATGATGAACACAATGATGATAGCGAGGTAGAACGGTTGGAAAATGAATCATAGCGTAAGAGTTTGAAGTCTCCTCCTTCAAACGTCTGCCCTGTAAGGTAAAGTTTATCATGGGATGAAAACGCTCTGTAATGGAGAGCTGGTATTGCGCTTGGCGCGTTACACCATACATCCTCTCGAGGAAAATAGCACAGATTGTTTTCTTTTCGTCCCCGCTCAAAAAATAGTATAACCGGAGTTTCTAGTGACTTTCTGGGTTTGATTTTTAGCGACATTTCACCGTCATTTTTTCTGCCGGTGGACTTCAAAGTGGCTCTCAACAATTTTAAACAGCTTTCATTGCTCTTCAAAAATCGATTTGTCGCGATGTTGCTTCGCACGTAGTCGCTAGAAATATGAGCAAGGCGAACATAGCGAAAAAGTTCATCGAAAAATATCGACCGTTTGACTTGGTCGTGATCAATCCATGCTAAAATGGCTTCAAATACGTCCTCCTCTTCATTGACGTTGATGTCGTCGCTTGAAATCCACATTTCAACTTCATTGCGTGACATGTTATTCAAAAACTCGTCTGTTGTCGCTACAGTTTTGAAATTGGTAAAGATGAACCTTTTTGCCCCGGAAAAGAGTTCTTTGCAGTTGAATGTCTCTGCAAAATGGTAGAGTAAAACACAATTCGAGCAATTTAGCATCGATATCAAAACACTTCCAGCGAGACATTTTAGATGCGGAAGGCACAAATAATCAGCCATCTCTATCAGACTTTGTGCACGGTCTTCATTCGTTATTTCAACACAACCAGTGTAAATAAACTCCAGTATGTCTCCAAGTACTGATTCAGTGATCATTTGCAAATGAATTATTCCTTCTCTCGACTCCCTCATGTCAGTACTTAACAACTTTTCAAAGAACGGACTTGCCTCGACCAACACTTCTCTGTGTGCTTCTGCTACTTGCCCGCTTTTAACCACCAATTTAATGTCGCATGGACGATCACCGGTGTCTTGTGGTGAGAAGACGTCGGTCTTTGCATTTGCGTTCCGAGTAAAACCTGAAGTTTTCACCACTTCCTCCATGACTAACTGAAAAGTGGGGAGCGAGAGTCGGGTTCGCAACGGATCTTTTTGATATTAAATATATGCTCTGATGACGATGCGATATTGTTTTCGTGCTGTTTAAGCCCCACGCACAGACGTCATGCTTCACACATCATTTAGTCTGAATGCTAATGCGTTAAGTTGTTTCCACGAAATTTTAGTAGTGGTAAGCTTACTTTGCTTCGTTTTTCTTTATCCTAGTGTTCCACTAAATTTTAGTATTAATTGTCTAGTGTTAATAATCGTCTAAGTGTGTATCATATAATTAGTGTTTAGGCCCGGTTCGCCGGAACGTCGAACTTCACATGTGCCGAGTACAATGCAAATGAGCGAGAACCGGGCCTAAGCCTGTACAAACAAAACAAAACAAAAGAAAAGAAAAGCTTTTAAATTTATTTGTGTTGATTTAGTAATGTATTATAAATGTAGGAATATTAAACAATAACTATGTACATTAACTGTTAATTGTGAAATTAATTAATACTCGTGTATAAATGCACGTAACGTGGTGAGGTTTGTGGCAGTGAACAGAAGTGAGAAGGACAGAGAGAAGGTCGAGACGTTGAGGGACCTGAAGACGTGATAGCACTGCCAAGAGACATTAGCAGCAACTAGCGGGAATTCGACAACAAAACCCCTTTGTCGATGGTGGAGAGGATCGATGAAGAGTCGGTGAACCTCAACGAAGACCTAGTCGCTGCAAAAGAAAAATATCACACGAGCCGGAGAACAAGCAGTGTTTGTAGCGGGAGAAGCACATAGAAGCAGATAAAGGAGAGCTTTGACTGATAGGAGTGAAAGGCAAGAAGTGCGGATTGGTTATTTGGTTGATTTGTTTCGAGTTTGGCGACGAGTTTGAAGATTTGAAAGAAAACTGTTTTCCGTTGCAAATATTTATAGGACATTAGGTTCAGAGTCATTGTGAATAGTTAAGTGGGGAGGGACAGGGGTGTCAGAACCTCCCGCCTCCCGTACCCTGCTCTCTCGCTTCCTGTACCTTTATCTCCCGCCTCCCGCCCTTTTACGTGCTGCTCCCGTCCCCTGTAAATTGGCAGAGTCAAAACACATCCTAGTCATTTAGCTTCGCAATTCTTAAGCATTTCCTTTGTTTTTAAATAATGTAACAAGATTACCACTGTCATACGTTTCAATTCAATGAAGTTTTGACCGACTTGTTTATCTTCTTTGAGTTCCATCATTTCAGTCCATTTTCATCGGCTCTTCAGATTTGTTTTCAGTCTTTTCAGAGACGACGGTCTCAAAGTTAATTCTAAATTGTCTCGTGTTCTGATAAAGTGTACGCATTTTCAGTAACCAGTCCGGCGTTTATTGGGATCAGACAATTAAATCATAGAAGTTGGATTTGACGGAATTGCAGCCAAACGTCCCAGGCGGATTTCATGACATATGACGTAACCACTGTAAACGGGTTTACTATTTCACCGGAAGTAAGCCTGTTTTTCAGCCCAAGCGCAAATTTTCGTTTGCTCGTTTGCCCAGAAGTCTTAGAAGTGACTGAGAAGACGTTAAATGCAAGTCAAATATATTTTGGGTTCTTGTTTTTGAAAGTATTTAACGCATTGTTGAATTTAAAACAATTGCGTTTCGCATTTCTCTCCCGCCTCCCACCCTCTTAGAACTCCCGCTTCCCGCCCTTTCCTCTCCCGCCTTTCGTACCCCTCCCACCCCCTAATCTCCCGGGCTCCCGCCACCCTGTTCCCCTCCCCCCCCCAGTTAAGCGTGTACAGGAGCCCTTCACCTGGCGTGTATTAGGTTAAAATTAATTTATCGTTTATAGTTTATAGCGTTAAGTAAGTTTAAGTAAGATTAATTCTATAAATAAGAAATTGATAAAGGTTCTATTGAGGCCTTACACTACTGTAAAATTGATGTTAAAGTCGTATAAAAAATCCAAGCTTTCGCCGATCTACGGCATCATCAGGGATAAGAAAACATATTCCGCGTAAGGCTTCTATACAGATGTAAAGTAAAAACGTGTAAAAAGCGAAAGAATGTGGGGGTAAAATGCGTGGGATAACTAATGAGGTACAAATACGAATAAGAACGACTGGTATGGTCTAATGAGTGAGTGTCATAGTACAAAAGGTCTCTAGATATGTTAAAATAACTATTAAAATAAAAGATCCGCGAATTCGCTGCATTCCTCTCGGGAGTTGATGGTAGGTTTGTAGTTTCATATGTAGAACGCTTCGAACAGTCGTAGATTTGCGGGGTCGCTTTCTAGTACAATAGTCTTGACTTAGAAATGTGTTTCTTCACGGAGGAGTTATCATTGTTCAGGTGTTCTCTTACACGATCATGGATAAAGCGTGTAGTGCTTCCGATGTAGTGTTGGTTGCAGTTGCTACACGTGATTTGGTAAACAGCATTGCGTAATAAGCACAATTTGGTGTTGGAGATAGGGCAGTTGGCCCTCGTGCATGTCCGGTCTTGGTTGTTGTTATGGGAGAGAGCTCGTCTGAGGGTGTATGATTTGTGCGCGACCCGTACTGGTGTACCCTGTTTTCGAAAAATGCTAGTGATTCTGTAGTTTAGAGGTTCGGAGATATATGGGATCTTCAGGTTCGAACATTCTGTGTTGAGAGGTCGGGGATCCTTCCGGCGGTTCTGGGAGTGTTTCGTTTGGTCTATAATGCCTTCAGGATACCCGTTGAGACGGAGGACGTCGTCAAACATGTTTTGATGCTTTGTGGCTGTCGTTTTTGCAGAGCATTTATCTTCGATACGTTTTCGTTCATTACGAATGAAGTTGATCTTTGACTTTTTTGGTATCGCTGATTGGTGGTGAACCAATATTGGTTTCTTTGCTGTTTTTTTTGTAAAATTCAAGAGAGCTTTTGCCGTTTTTGGAAATGGTGACTTTGAAATCAAGTAGTGATAGTGAGTGGCCATTGGGTATTATTTCTGGTTTCTCGATTTCAAAAATAAGGATTACCTTTGTTCGTATAAATAGAATAATACATGGGCGCGCGGAGAAATGGAATTTCTCTTCGAGTGTTCAACTCGACATCGAGTTGAACACGAGAAGAGAAATTCCATATCTCCAAGAAACCATGTATTATTTTGTTTATTATATAAACACCTTACTAACAAGAAGAAGTCGACTTTCTTCACCTTTCAAAAAGATTAAGAGTTTACAACTTTGCGAATAATGGAAAAATTGTAAAGTCACAAATGATGAACAGCTTCAAAGCAAAGTCACAAAGCGAGCGATAAGGCTCATTATAGTACACTCAACAAAATTACTCAATTCTGATTGGTCGAGAGCAGTACAATTCATCCCAAATAGTACTCCGTAGGGGTACTTATTAAGTTTCCATGACAACGGCACGTAAGCACAATCATAAGCGGCAAATTTGAACGTCAACAAAAAAAATGGCCGACAGTCGCTTCGCAATTTCCAGTGAAGACGGGCTTCAAAACTTAAAAGAAACAGCAAGCCACTACAACACGAAGAAATCTCCGAAGAAACACGACAGAAAGAAACAGAAGAAACACGAAGAAACACGAAATCTCACAGGGTCGTAACGAGGTATATGGGATCAGGGATCAAAGGCCAAAAACAAGGTGGGATCCGGGATCACAGCCCCGGGATCTGGGATCACAACCCCCGGGACCGGGATCAGCAGTGTTTTTCATTGGATCAAGGATCAGGCGTTCTGGATCAACAACATTTTGCGGGTTCAGGGATCAAAATTCTCATCACTTTTGGAAGGAGGGATCAAAATTTTGGGTAAAATTACGGGATCAGCGATGGAAAAATATACCTCGTTACGACCCTGAAATCTCAGTTCGTAATTTTGTTGAATGTAATTTAAATAGAAAATCACACGACCTTCTCGTACAATTCGGGATTAAAAGATACTCGTGATTTTGAAAGTTCTCAATTTGCACTCGCCTAAAGGCTCGTGCAATTTTGAGAACTTTCAAAATCACTCGTACCTATTAATCCCGAATTGTACTCAAGGTCGTGCGATTTCCTATACAAATCAATAATACAGCAAAAAGGTCCTTTTGAAAACTCAGCGTTAAAAAAAAAACGTGAACCGTGCAGACTTACTGTCTGTTGAGTTTTTTTCAGGTGGCGAGTCCACCGAAGCAATGAATCCTCTGAGAGTTGTTGGTTAATACTCTTCACCAGACCTTTTCCTTATCGACAAATCAAATCTACTCGGGTGAAAGTCTAAGGGACGGCGCAAACGGCTTCAACATTTGTTTCAACATACATTCGATTTGGTTGAACGGGTCATGTTGAAACCGTTTGCCACCCTTTTTTTTTACAATGTCGAAACGTTGAAAACGAAATCGAAACGATGTTGAAAAAGTTTAAAACGGTTTAAACTTTGCTTCAGCGTCCATGCAACATTTCCTTTTGTTGAACGCTGTTGAAGCCGTTTACGTGGTTCTTTCAACATTAATTTTATCGAATAAGCGCAGGCGTAGTGTGTGCTATTTTTCAAGACGCCGTTACTAAGGCAAAGTGAGAAACAAACGTGTTGAAACAATCGTTGAAACCGTTTGCTTACCCTGTGTTCAACATCGCTCAACACTCTTCAACAGCGTTCAACAAAATTGAATGGATGTTGAAACAAATATTGAAAGCGTTTGCAACGGCCTTAATTCTGACGTTTGTAGATCTTCGATACTTCTGTTTTCATTTTCTGAGACCAGAAATGACATCACCAAAGCTACATCACTTCACAGGCGGCCCAAGCTCTGTATGAGAGTATCAACATGGCTGGAAATATAAGAATTTTTATGGGGATCCTGGTAAATGGGTTCTAGAAGATATAATTGCACGCAAAAGGTCTCAATAAAAAAAGCCTTACCTTATTTCCATGGTGTGTTTCTTGCTTCCTGTGTGTTTATTTTCCTGATCTAACACGTTTTAAGCGATTTATTTGTTGCTAGAGTATCCCCACGGCCATAAATCCACCGCAGAATCCAATGGCAAAGGTTTAACTTTCACTTCAACTATCTAGCCTCGCAATCCCAGCGCTGGGAGCGACTCCAGGCAACAGTTTGTTTCACCAATGAAACAGTAAAACGATGGAGGACATTTCACCACGACACAACGACCGTTGAAATCGGCTTTGAAATCTTGTGGCGTTGGCAAATGAAAACTCACGGGGGCTCTGTACCGCAATTTGTCATCGAAACCGCTTTTAGCACCCTGGGTCTTGTGGTGTTTTCAGGCGTTTCAGTAGAATCCGAAGAGTCAAAACTCAACTCTCGTTTTATAAACTCTGAATGCACACTAAAACGACTACAAGGGGGGGGGAGGGGGGAGTTCTTTTCTGATTCGCTGATTTCACAACACTACAGGCTCCCTCAGGTTGAATCGACAATACCGCATCTCAATCGCCACGTCGTACTTACAAATTTTAGTTATACTGTTGTACTTCACATTGCTGCACATTTGCTTTAAAATGACTGCAAAACCAAAGAAGCGTTCTATCGACAGTGAAAACTACTTACGATGGAATCGCGTTTATACAACTTCGATTAGCTAATCAATATCACTGGCTTCTGTAAGACTATCCTTTTTTCCCCCCGCAGGGTCTTGGCCCAAAACCCGAGGAGGCATCTTAGAAGTCTCCCCGGGCAGAGTAAGGTAAATTGACCGATTGATACAAGAAAAGAAAAAAAAAATGGATTTTCATTTTTGGGGGGCTAAACCATTGACCACGAGCTGACTTCTTTAAAGGTTTCATCAGCGAGCTTCAGCGCTTGTAGCCGGTATTGTATTCTAAAGTGCTAAGGGAAGAAAATGCTAGCAAATGCGAAGAAATTTTGCTTTACGAAAACCAAACGGATGTAAAACGAAAGTTCCTGGTAACATTTCACAAACTAATTCAAACTCCGGCTTTTCGGAGGCTTCCCGAACAGATATTTTACCGAAACGACCCGTTTGGTGCCCCTGAAAAGCGAGGGCAGTTTCAGTGTATTATATATTATCAGTTACTATTACTGAGGGGTATGTTTTTCGAGTGTTATAGTTACAATGACAACACACATGACGGCTTAAGATCAGCCTAAACGATGAAACATTTTTGCACTTTGAAACTGGGATGGAATTTGTAAATGGCATACACTCTTTTGTTTTGTTTGTTTGTTTGTTCTTTTTCTTTCTTTTAGTTTTACCAGCTTTTGGGGGCTCAAATTTAAAGCAGACAAACCTTCTAGGTCATGAACCAGACTGAAGCTAATCTGTTGAATCGTTCTTGCATAGCAAAATATTGACAGTAGGTACAAGCAAAAAGACCCGTTTTTTGAAGATTGAGACTTTGAATAATTTCCTCTCTGACAATAACCAGAGTCAGTAAACCAGTTTAGGTTCATAACCTAGATCATTATAAATATAATCTGTCAAAATTTGTTTCTTGCCTCAGAGGCTGTGCTTTCTGCTTACTAGTTACCGGGAAAGCACTTTTAAAGGGATCTTACGAAAGCTTCCATGTTTCCGTGGCAACAAGAGACTCACACATCATTGTGTTTGCCATCATTCACGACAATGCGTTGCATGGTGGAAGTTTCTTTGAATGAGTTTGATTTCGAAGAAAAAGGTGGTATAGGGTATCGTACCACCTTAAACACTGATGTGCTCTCCACCAAATAAAACCTATATCGCATCGCTTTTGTCCCGTTTCTGTAAATGATGGAGCATCTCGGATCATTATAGACTTTTTAAAAACTGTGCTCACAAGACACAGACGGGCATGAGGACCCCCTCTTTTTATTAATTGTTCAAACGTTGACACACGTCGCGACTCTAATTACAGGCGAATGACGTTAAAAGTCATGTGTCACGGTAATTTCACCCTGACAACGAGATGGCTTCAAAACGAAATTCAGTCTCGGGCTGCTTCGTGTTCCTTCTCTCAGGGACGTCAAATTTCTCCACGTTTACCTATAACTACACAGTATGCGGCTCACTAACCTTCCACTAATGACCATGTTATTCTTTAATGTCGTTGTAACTTTTATATGCCTCACAAGGTCGATGGGGAAGGATTTCCCTCACCGAAAAGCGACTTTGAACAAATTTCCTCCGGATCAGAACATGAACAGAGTTCTTCAGGCCGTTAAGATCTGTTGGATGTACGCTAACATGTGACTTTAACCAGGGGGAGTCGGGGGGGGGGGGNNNGGGGGGGGGGGGGGGGGGGGGGGGGTTGCAACGCATTTCTCGCGTGCAATGATCAGGTTATGACGTGAGGAATAGTTGTTTCAAACCGTAGTTTTACCATAGGAGTGTAATAACTTGAAGGTATACAAGTTCAGTGTATGAGCACTTAGTCCGAAATAGTCCCCACTAATCCCCGACAAGGACGCCTGTAATCAGGAGATTTAATTACTTTGTCTTACTTGTATAATAGTGACGAACAACGACAACAACAAAGACCAACATGACATACACTTTCCTCCACCTGCGAGCTTGAAAGCTAATCGAGGCAGGGGAAGGAGAGAAAAATACGTATATAATCGAAGCTTAGGCGAGTGCGTTCGATGTTTGTAGGGGTACAGGTAGCAATTGACCGGGAAGGGTGGATGGTTCGTGCGATAGATAAATGTTTTTACTTCATATATGAACGTGACAACTTGTTAGATGTAATCGTTAACTATTTATTTGGAATTCTACAAGTAGACAACTACTAAAAATTACTCTAAAATGAAACTGTTACTTGCAAATCTTTTCAGCTTGTGGTATTAAAGACTTAAGGTTACTTTTCCGTGCTGAACGCTGGGACACAATAAATTGAGTTTGTTGCCGTAAATATCACAAGTCATGATGAAATGGCGCCGCCGAGCGTCACTGGTATCTCGGTAGATTTACTTTGTGGCACAACAGCCGCCGAGCTACAGAACTCGGAAGATTTACTTTCTGGAACAACGGCCGCCGAGCTAAACAACCCGGTTTGATGCAAGCCCGAGGAGTCGCACACATTTTCCAAGGACAGTGACGAACCATGCTTAATCCAAAGTAAAATTTTACTGAGCGTGTTTAACTTACCGACTTCGGAGCGATTTCAGAATACCCGTTCACTTATTTACATACTACCTTCTTCTCTTAAAGAACGAGACATAGATAACAATACACTCTATTTAAATGCTAATAAGTGAGGGGGTATTCTAGAATCTAGCCCCGACTTCAGTAGACAGACCTTCAGCAATCTTTCAGCTCTTTTCAACGATGAACGATGGAAGATTAGCACAACTCAGCAAACGCTAGAAATGAAATTGCGTAATCCAATACAAACCTAGACAATAAGATTAAATAATAAGTTGAAGGTAACAAGCAAGAATGCGCATACGGCGAAATTACCACGAGCCGTTCCAAAGAACTTAAGAGAGTGTCTCTGTAAGAGCGGTCCGGCCGATTTTGCTTGAGACACAGATTTAGCTCATTTCTTGTGTGTTGTGAGACATTCATGTACCTATACTAAAACCACAATCCGTTTGATCGGATCTCTTTATTTTTCAGAGTTTTAAGGAAATTAAATTTCACTCGAGCGAAGGCCTGTCGTGACACTTTTCAAGACTTTAATTTGAGACAACTTTGGAGGACAAGTTACAAAAAACTACAGGACTCAGCAAAAAACAAATACCCCAGCCATGTATATTAACTCTATCTTATCCATCAAGGCGAC
>BLFK01000656.1:586352-613680 GCA_014634185.1 Astreopora myriophthalma | reverse complement strand
CAGATTTATCGTCAACCGCGATGCTCGGAGACGGACCTGCCCGTCTCCTTCTCGAGGAGGACAAACGGGAGAAAAATCCTTGTATTTGGGCTTTGGTTAGCCACTCTTCCCGGGAAAACAGGCGCTCCCCGTTTTCCCCCTTCGCTTTCGTCATATCTTGCGAGACTTGTTGCGGATCCACTTTCCTTCCAGATTGTTCACCAATTTCAAACTTGGAGGTGAGATACTGTCTTACTTTCTCTGAGAAGCGAACAGCGCCACCTTTTGCCTTATGAAGTGCCCATCCTTCACTTACATGTAAATTCGACTGGAAAGGTTCGCTATCCTGTCTCTCGATAACATTGGTACTGTCGTCTTTTGAAAGGGTAAGGGATGAGAATTTTTCAACCCAGCCTCGTTTGAGTTTGTCGTACACACTCTCTGTATGTTGTCCAACAGATACGTGCAGCTCCATTTCTTCGGCAGATTTGAATGTCCTAGCACATGCTGGTTCTGGGCATTCCAACAGTAGCCCCAATTCACAGCTGCTTTCCGCATCACCACTGTCATGCGCGCTTCCATGCGTTACTCTCGGAGTGAAGCCAAAGTTCTTCTGTTCTGTTGTGAGATCGGTGGCGCCTTGATGCTTAATGTAAATTTCATCCCACGGAATGAGTTTGCCAGGGCCAACTTGGAATGCCCTCCACACTCTGAGCCCGTCTTGTTGATATGAAAAGTCGTGCATGGCACTGAATTGCTGGAGTTTCTTGATATCTAAATCTTTCTGGGTTTCATTTACGCGGCATACATACGTGATACGAGACAAAAATAGATAACAGAAAATGTTACTGAAGACTACCTGATCTAACTGGAATAATAACTCCAAACAGCTTTTGAATTTCCTGAGACACATGCAAGGTAATTACATCTCTGCCTTGGATACGCTTCCTGAGTATGACCAGGATACTGACATGTTACCTTTGCACTTCTCCGAAACTTCCCCAACGTATGGCGATGCCTATAGCAAATCCACATTTTTTGTTTATCCTCCTGAGCGAGGTGAAATAGGCCAGTCCTTGCCAAGATTAGCTCGTTTTCACTTAGAACCTCTTTAGACAGGTGGCAGCTTATCGGATGATGTTTTACTTCATCATTGCATGAAGACAGCCGTACCAAACCACTTAAGCCACGCGATAACCCACAGTTTTTTCCATCTTTGCTATTCAAAAGGCAGTCCTGAGACATAATAAACGTCTCGCTAACGAACGACTTCTTCTTGTACTTGTAATTAATTCCAACGTGATACAAGTTCAGGACTCGATACGATTTAAATTTCCGCGCCCGCGCCCCAGAGAAGCCTACTGTACTTTGTGAGTGGTCAGTGGTTACGCTCGTGAGGTAAAAAATGGGTTTGTGACTTTTTCACTCAATTGAAAAGGCTCGCGTCACTCCTATGAAATGGTTGAACTGAATACAGACTGCGAGCAGACTCTTATATTTCTTAAAAAAATACAGTGAGCTCACGCGTATCGATTGAGCATGGAGAAGTCGCGAGCATGTCTCGCGTCTTTGCTGCTCCACGCTCTCGGGGTTGGGCAAAGACAAGACACGTTACTACTGATGCGAAACAAGATGCTTAGTGGTTATCTTGATTATCTAAACACACTTGTTTACGTGGTAAAGATTTGTTTATAAATCTATGAATTGATGCCAGTCCTTTATGGAACGAAATGTATTTGAAAGAAAAAAATAATACTAAGCATAACAAAAGTTGTCTGCAAGACGAAGTAAGCCCTTGCATTAAGACCGAGAGTCCTAATGCTTATTATGATACTTTAATGCATATGTTCGAAATGTTCCCCAAAATCTTCCGATAATTTGCCCGCACCCACCCCACACCCCTCCCCTCGCCACTGAGCCGTGCTGTTTTCACTCAGCGGCTGGTCAGCGGTCAAGTTTATGAGGTAAACATGGCGATCACTTCTTGATTACCGTCCTTAATTGTAGATCAGAAAATCAAAATACCAGCGTGATGATGCCTCGAAGATGAAGCAGTTATGTTATTTGATTCGTACTTCACATTCGAGTCGAAGCTTAGGTGGCACAGGTTATTTCTTACGGTGGAATCGACGAGGGGAATTCGAACACCAGTTGTAGTGTTTGAATTGTTGGAAGAAACGGTAGTATGGGGATGTAGGAATGGTAAGTTTAACGAACAATTTCCAATTTTGCCGCTTGAATTGAAAATAAAGTTCATTAGAATTGCTTTCGTATGTATTTCTGACGGTTTTAGATCTACCTGGTCGATTTGTATCTGCTACGCTTCATATTGACAAGTCCCTAAAAATGGCGGCCAAACTTGGAGATTGCCGAAAATTAGGTAAGTTCACGGAGTCCGCATAAAGTTTTAGGAAAGGTCGGGCCGCAAAGTTTTTTTCTGTAGTTACGTTTTCTATGGCATCTACTTCCTAGCTATGTTAGTTGGACCAGTTAAGAACGCCTCACTTTTTCAAAAATTTACCTTGAATTTGATCGGTTTTCGCGTGCGTGACTTAAGCGAACCGGTAAGGTGCCACTCAAGTCTTCCTGTTATCTTGATTGAAATGTAAAGTCGCCTTGATGGATAAGATAGAGTTAGTATACATGGCTGGGGTATTTGTTTTTTGCTGAGTCCTGTAGTTTTTTGTAACTTGTCCTCCAAAGTTGTCTCAAATTAAAGTCTTGAAAAGTGTCACGACAGGCCTTCGCTCGAGTGAAATTTAATTTCCGTAAAACTCTGAAAAATAAAGAGATCCGATCAAACGAATTGTGGTTTTAGTATAGGTACATGAATGTCTTACAACACACAAGAAATGAGCTAAATCTGTGTCTCAAGCAAAATCGGCCGGACCGCTCTTACAGAGACCCTCTCTTATTTGCACGGTATATAATGATACCCTAATTAAGTATTATAGCGGACGCGATTTTTGGATCTGAATTCGCGTCTTTTGTCAAGACCGTGAGGATTAAGTGTGCATAGTTGTGCGGTCCAGTAGGCTTCTCTGGTGAGTAACAATCTATCGATATGAGCTGCGTCCCCCTGGCTGGTAATTTTCTTAATAACAATAAATTTATTTGTTTGTGAGCATAGACGACTTGTGATTGCGAAAACGTACCTTTCAGTGATCGACCTTTCAACCTCTTACTTAAATCTCATTTACTTGGTATTGTTAATTTTTATGCCTCATTTCAAAGGGCGTTTGTTCGTATAAGATACCCACTGTCACCAACGCTCAACGGGGTCAGCATCGTTGCACGTACAGAGTAGCTTGGCTTGAGAGGACTACAACTCCAAGGACTTCATTTTCCAGGTACAATGGAAATTTTGGCAAGTTTTGTACATAGGATGTTGAGGTCCATCAGAGGACAATCAGTCCTAAGCCACTGCACCAAGTTGTCTATGTTTGCATTTAAGATAAACTTCATGATTCTTGCGGCAGTCGATTGAGGTTCGGGAGAAGAGGTTTTTGAATCATATGACAGCCTTTCACGCAGAAGGGGGCTCTTCATATATTTCTCAATCGACCCTTATGGGTATGTTTTGGTTGTATTGTGGGTCGTAAAACATTCGTTTTGTTTCCTAGTCGTCGTTATTAAAATGCATTGTAAGGATTTTCAAATAATTTTCCCTAAGCTATTCTATATATTTGTGAGTTGGGGTGTGGTTTAAGTGAATATGTGATCAGGTCGTTGAATTTGGCAAGTAATGTTACGTAGGTTTTGGGTACGGATGGAATCTTACGGATCTGAAGATTCTGCAATTGAATCATATCTCGACTTGATCCCTGTTTAAGGTCCGAGGTTTACTTTTGAGCACATACCTTCGTAGTTAGAATGTCTATGGTCACGACCTCTCAAACAAATATAACTTTCACTGTACTTTGTCACACGTGTAGCCTCGTACGCCTAATGCAGTTCATGCATCTTAGCTTTTCCTTTAAGTTTTCTTGTCAAGCTTAAGAATTTTGCACATACTCGTTGCTTGTTACATGAAATGAAACTACGGCTTTGCATTTTAACATGAAAACACTCTTTTCAAGTTGATACACTTGTGAAAGAGGACTACGTCACCGCCCAACCC
Source organism: Astreopora myriophthalma (assembly GCA_014634185.1). Taxonomy (NCBI): domain Eukaryota; kingdom Metazoa; phylum Cnidaria; class Anthozoa; order Scleractinia; family Acroporidae; genus Astreopora; species Astreopora myriophthalma. The sequence continues at coordinate 609,581 of BLFK01000656.1, read as the reverse complement.
CCTCCCCCGTCCCTATTCGTTCGCAATATGATTACTGGACTTCAGTACGGATTAAATTTAGATTCGCCTTCGACAAAGGATCTTTTTATTTCATATATCAAATAACATCAGTACGTGGCATCAATCACTAGTTTAGCGTGTGGTCGTTCCCTTTATATTTTTGTGCATAGTATTTGCGAGTTAATAAATTCACTACATAGCGAGACAAAATAAACAAGACCATGAAACTTCGGCAACAGGAGTGCATGTTACGGGTTGTGAGACTCCTAATAAATTACACGTAAACTAAAGACGTTTATCTTAAATCAGGATAGGCCTCTTTGTAAATTAAATCCCATCTTGGATTTAATTTGTAAATGTTAATTCAATATTGAATTTAGTAATGAGTACTTTTACCTATTCTATGTTTGAAGCTGTCAAACGCGGAATAACTATTTTTCTTTCCCCTAGCTTATAACTTTCAAACATGTTTTCTACTCACCGAAAAATGCCCAGTTACCACCTTGCCACCGCTGGAGAGGGGAGGCCTCGCCTTGCAAGGGCACGTATGTATTCACCGCGGCGGCAGCTCTTTTCACCTGGAGGAGATTCCATGGAGAATCCTTGGGCTGCCTTGGGAGCATGGTTTCTGGGACCCAATGGGGAAAACGGGGATTTGTTTCGAGAGCTCGTGACAAGAGCTATAGACTCTCAGGTCGGATTTCGTCAGAGGTAAGTCAAGATCAAATATTAACCAGGCCGAGACTGGGAAACTGATTCGAGCCCCAATCTACTTTGTCTCCTTCGAAGTCACGTAACGCTCCTCGTCTCCCATCGGGCAAAATTACGATTTTTCAGCAATATGTGGCTGGAGGCAAGTTTGAGCGCTTGTATTTCAGTGCGTTTGCGGCGAATTCTCTTAAAGCTCTGTAGATGTACTAAGCTCGGCACAATAAATCAGTGTGTGCAAATGCTTTTTTTGGTCTGATGAAAAATAAGAAAAACTGTAATTTTGCATGACATCTGCAATGGGGGGAAAGGAGCGTTGCGTGACTTGGACTTCAGTTTCGTAATTTTCAACACGTTTTCGTCTTTTCGAGCTATCCGCTGCACTATGTTGATTGATCTAACCTAGTAATTCCACATTAAAAACAAGGACATATTCATGTCTCAGTGAATTACTTGCTCTCAATCATGCAAGAGGTCTCTTTTTCTTTTCGTGCTAATAAGGTAATCGGAAAAGCTCACACGGACTTCCCAACGCACATACCACTTTCCTTCTTCGAATTATTGCCTTCTCAGGCTGAATTCGCAGCTTTAAGAGCTAGTAGCCCCAAAGGCCATTTACACGGCAGAGAAATCGGGTACGGACCCGTCCTAAAAGTGGTACGGACTGCATAATTTTAGCCGTTTACACGGATAATGTTTAAGCGCAGGTCGGACCGAAAGAGGTCTAAGGACCAAATTTGGAAAGTTTCGTTTACACTGTACTTTTGGGGGATCGGACCAATTTCTGGTACGAGACTACGGTAACTGGTGCAGCTGTATGCTGCAACCGGGCATGCGTAATTCCTCTAAAACAAAATGGCGGCGAATGATCCCGAGTTTAATTTTCCGTTTTCGTACGTTTTTTGTCGAAACAGAAATCGACTAGATCTACCGTGAAGTTAAGAGAACCTTCTAAGGGGACAAGCGTACAGGAAAGACTTCACAGGGAAAGAAAATTGAGGTCCATGGTAATTTTACTAATGGCCTTACTCTCTCAGTGCATGGTGGAAAGATCAGTCTGGCAGAGACAACGAACCAGCGCTTGGTTCGAGCTTGCATATCAGACATTCTCTGACAGTGAATGATTAGAAAACTTTCGTATATCCAGGGACACGTTCCAGTTCCTTGTTGATGAACTGCAAGATGACCTTGTACGTGAAGATACCGTGATGCGGAAGGCGATTGAAGTGAAGAAAAAGTTTGCCTTGTTCTTGTACTTTCTAGCCTCAACTGTATAGTTTCCTCCGAGAATATGTCAATAAGAGACTCAACTTCTTCGTCCTTCCAAGCGGAGCAAGACTCCTTTTCCTGTGAATTCTCGCCAGCCGCCATGTTGAAATCAACAGCACTCTTGACCCCAGAGCTCCGCGGATTTTTAGTGCGCATGCGATCAACGCGGTTATTAAGCAAGCTGACGTAAGAAAATGAAGAAACGGGTACGGACCCGTGTTTTTTTTTGTTTTGGGGCCATAGCCTATGGCCCCCAAACCGAAAAAAACACGGGTCCGTACCCATGCCAAAAAACATGATCCGCAAAGTTTACACGGGCAAAAATGTGAGGTCCGTACTCTTTTCTTGTCGGGTCCGTACCCAATTTTTCTGTCGTGTAGACGGCCTTTAAGTTATACCTTGCCTTCATTTCCGGTTCGCACCGTAAATAAATGTAACCAAAATTGTTTTTATTGAATGTGAGTACATACCGAGTAACATTTATTCATGAAAACGCCTGAAGTCGGTTAACGCGGTAAGAAAACCTAAACGTCACAGGAATGTTTAGATAAGGAAAAGAACTGTTTTAGTACTGAAGTTATGTAATATTCAAAAACTCATTAATAATTCATAAGCCCATTCACCCATCAAATTGTCGATAATACATCACGTGCAGTGACTTCATATCGATAAACCTCCTTATTAGTATGCGGTGTTTTATCACCTGATTAAACACTCCTCGAGGCATAGCTTGTTTTCCTTGTATGCTAATACTTTCCTCTCACAGCTTGAATCATTGTTCAGACTCCAGGGGGACACGCTTTTTGTGTAATGTTTTTGAAGCTGTTAAAAAACTCGCAGCACGTGTTTTATCAGGTCTAAAAACATTCGGGCACGCCTCGTGTTTTTAAACCCGATAAAACACTGCTGCTCGGTTTTTTTTTTAATATTACGTAATTATCTGGCTTTTTTAACTGAAATTTTCGCTACGCGTGTTATGGCGTTTATGCGCCCGTGTCCTCGCTATATCATGATTTACTGAGCAGATCTTTTGCCATCACATGAAATTCATGAGGTCCAAATCGCAAAAGAAGCCGACAACTACACAAATCCACTCCAGGTCTTGCCGTTGTTGTTTTTTTTATGGTTTATTTTCCACCTTCGTCTTCCCAGTCCACCTACGCAGTTTCACAAAGGAAACACGAAGGAAATGTCACACCCTCAGTCAGCTAAGTCAGGGATCAGTGACATTTGCAACCAACTTTCACATTTTACGCAAACAGACGCATCCCGAGTAAACGCTACCAGGCTAAAAGCCAGAAAGTAAAACGGGATGGGATTAAAAAGTACTGCAGGATGAAAAAGTACTTGCAGCTGAGAAAGTCTGCTTGAGAATACTCATATGGCATGACAGATAGACAGGAGCCTAATATGGTAATCAGGTGGTATGAGGCTGAGCAGTCATCCCCAGACTCCAACCAGTATTTGCTTTCCGTTATTACGCAGGATGCCAGTCGTAGACGGCAGCCCGTGTTACAAATCGAGAAGCAAGATGTTTACTTTTCGTTGTTGTGATTAGCTAGTTTCTGTTAGCTCCAAAAAAACCCTGTAAACTTCACCAATAGGATTTTCTTTTATAAATCGATCGAAGAAACTGATAACAGTATAACAGTAAATAAAACGCAATACCTTTGGACAACTTGTGTACATACTTCATCGACATGTCACGGTCTTTGCAAGTTGAAGAACTTTGGGTCGTTTTGGGGTGTTTTCGCAAGTTTTCGCTTAAGGTGGCTGAACACAGTTTTTAAGTACTTATACTTGCTCCACTGCAATTTTTGGGCTGTTTTGGCATGAAAGCTCAGACGTGGTCACAAACAAGCACTACCACAAAGGTTTACATTTTTGACAGTTTGGGCGATCTGCGGACGGTTGCCATGGCAACGCATCTAGATTAAAACAAGGGCTGAAGGATGCTTTTCTCATTTATGCAAAATTCACCCGTTAGTTTTTTGGCAGCATTTGCTTACTAAAAAAAGACATCAAATATAGTAAGTATGACAGCTGTCATGATTGAATTTTAACAGACGTACTTTTCATAATTTGCTGACTGGCGTTTTGTGGTTTTCTAAAAAAATTTCTGTTAAACTTCATCTGCAGATTTCGTCTGACGTATTCTTATTCAAATTTTCTCAAAAATCTAACCAATTGTTCGCGAGAAATTATGAGAAACAGGCAATAGCCGACAGTCTCATATGTTTGAAGCAATGCGCATGCCCAGCATCTCGTACCCATGATTTTTGATGCTTTGATTTACGTATAATGGAGGTGAATTTATACCGCATTTGCCGAACCATTGCGAGCAAGAGTTTTTTGGTGCCGCCGTCATATTGTTTTGTTTTTCAACATCCGAGCTTTAAAAAAATACCGCTGATGGCGAAAAAACCGTGTTCAGCCACCTTAAGTATTTACTAACAGAGACTGCGAGCTGTCTCCCTATTGCTTTAAATTCCGTGGAATTTAAAGAACGAACGCGAAAATAGCTAGCGGCGAACCGCGAGCCGTTAGTTTCGTGGCGCCCACGAAAGTAACGGCTCGTGGTTCGCCGCTCGCTATTTTCGCGTTCGTTCTGTTCATCCCACAGATGTTAGACCAACAGAGAGACTGCTCGCAGTCTATTACTGACACAAAGCTATTGTTATGTCTGGGAGCTTTCATCTTGTTTTTGTAATTGGTGAAGTGAATGGTGTTCGAAGTTGAATTTTTAGGTCGTTGTTTTCGTCGATTTCCGGAACAACTGTGCGGAGCCGAACAAAGGCGAGCGAGAAAGGTCTAATTTTAACACCAGTTGTTTTCACTTTTTATCCGGTGGCCATGATGGTGCCTGACTTCGAAAGGACATATTAATCTCGAATTTTGAGTAATACATTTTGCCAAATAAATCGCGTACGAAACTTCACACAGTGCTGAGACTTGAGGTTTATTTATTACTCCCATACAGTGTCTCAATTTCTGCATTTTACACATTAAAGGTTGCCGAATTCATTTTTTATTTGGGTAGGGATTGCGTGACGTGAAAGCCGAGAATATTGTAAAATCAGCCCACAATACAATACACACATGTAACGGTGCCCCACTACCTAGCCAAACCCTTTTTATGGTCACTGTTTTTAATCGTGCCATCTCATTGCATAGATTTCCCAGTGCATCCCGCGTAAACACCTCTAGGCGTCTTGTTTATTCTAAAATGTCAATATTCTTCAGCTATTTTCCTTGTGACCCTCCATATGTCACGGACGAACTTCGGGAAGCAGGATCCTTTAAGGATGCGTTGGAAAATCTAAAATCCGAGCTGGACAACTTGCAAAAGGATCTAAGGAACTCCGTTCCGTTCTTCAGCTCCAGATACAAGGTAAGCTTGGTCAGCCTGTGCATGGCACGTAATCACTCCCCCTAAAAGGAGTACGCTCAACCAGAATGCATGCAGCAAAACTGCCATATTCAACAATTTCTGTATTACAGAAAAGGGCAACTATGCTTATTTTGGTTTGTTATGTCGATCGAATCAGAGCCGCTTTCGCCCATCTTTGCTCTGGAATATTTGCATGTGTTTCTGACAGGTCAGTATTTGAGGAGCAGAAACGAGTTCCCGGATAATAACAATAACGGCGTGCAAAGCACTGTGTTATAGCTCGTGTATAGCATAGGGAACCTTATAATCGAGGTGTCGTATATTTGCCTGTCTGGTTCGTTACCAGATAAATCACTCATGTTGCGATGTTGGAGCTCTTGGAACATTTTGTACCAACTTCTTACTTTTCTTTACAGGGTCACGTTAATTGGGACACAAACATGCCAGCTAATCTTGGTTAAATTTCTGCAATGCTTTTTAATCCAAACAATTGTGCAGCAGAAGCCTCCACCGTCACCACCAAGTATGAGATGAAAGTGGGAAAAGAATTGTGTGTTATGATGGGATACGACGAAGACAAATGCATGGGACACTTGACAACTGGTGGGACAACTGCCAACATTGAAGCAATATGGGCGGGAAGAAATGTTAAGTACTTTCCATTGGGACTGCAAGAAGCTTTGTTGAAAGATGACAAGCTTGCTGATGCTAGAGGTTACAAGGTGGGAAACAGGAATAATTAATCAGTATTTTAGCCATTGTTCCCGTTGTAATGGAAACTGAAGGAAAACAAGGCTATACTGAGGAAAAGTGTTTTATTCATGTAGCGTCGTTACTGTTTGTTCCCTTAAGTTCGTTTCCATTCGATTGGACAGACTGCGCGTATTAAAAACGACTCTTAGCCATCGTCGTTTTCAAAACAGGTTAGTAGTTGTTTACTTCTTACAGTAAAAGTTGCTATTCCTTATTAGGTCTTTATCCCTCAAAGAGGAGAAGAAAAAGAGTTGATTGGTGTTTCTCAGTGGGAACTCCTCAATCTTGACGTAGACACTATCCTGAAGATGCCCTCTGAGGTGGAAGCTGTGACGAACCTTCAGCATCAGGAATTCATGGAGATCATGGGAAACTACCTCTATGAGTCAATAGGAGCGCAGGAATTCGCCCGACGCCATATGCTTACGAAGAGTGCCTGTGTCATAGTTCCAAGTACAGCGCATATTTCTTTTACAAAGGCGGTCACCATACTTGGACTTGGACGAGAGAGCCTCGCGACAGTGGCAATGGATGAAGACGCTCGGATGGATCCAAAGGGTATGTTCTGTTCATGCTCAATTAGTACCCTCTACGTGCTCATTAAATCTCTTTGCACTGCTGAATAACCATATCATATGTCCACTAACCGAGAAAATTTGTAAGCCTCAGCCTATCTCAAGGAGACTTAAAGGCATGAACATGTGCATGCATTGAGAAAATGGGGTTAGCCTGCCCCGATGTAGTAATCTGTGTCATTTTGCTACACGGCCCTACATGATTCTGGTCTGTACATAATGTTCTTTAATGGAAATACCAGCGATTAATCTGAAGAAAAATTGCGCAAAGTAATCAAGGACCTCAATGTCGCAACAAAATTAAAGCTAATTGTAATTAATAATTAATTATCCTTTACCCGAATCTCAATTCAAAGATGTCCAAAACGTCAAGGTCCTCTGTCGTCCTGTGTTTGTCCTATAATTTTTCTCTTCTTTCCTTCCTTTTGCAGCTGTTATTTATTTATTTTGTATTCTGGCGAAATCAATTTAGTTGCATGAGTTCATAGACTGACCTTTTCAGTATGTCACACAGTAGTTGGCCGCAATCGCAAATTTTTCAATACATTTGTTTAACAAACTGTTTTTTGAAAGGGCCTCAACTTTTGTGTCCACGCCGACGCAGCCTGGGGAGGATACTTTTGCAGCATGTTGCGTCCTCGGCCTAAAAGCTCCGTTTCACCTGACGCTGAGGAGGAGGGATTCGTGCCCGAGATTTACCTGAGTACTTACGTCCACAAACAGTTGTCAGCGCTCCGCCACTGCGATACCATTACCATCGATCCGCACAAATCAGGCTTCTGTCCTTACCCTGCAGGGGCAATTTGTTACAGAGATGAATGCATAAATACCTTTCTCCAAATCACCACTACTGTTGTTTATTACCATGGCGATTTGACCCTTGGGGACATCGGTATCGAGGGTTCAAAACCAGGAGCAGCAGCTGCAGGGGTTATGCTTGCAAACAATGTAATGTAAAACTGTGCATTAATTACTTTTCCTTTGACGCCAGCTGAGTGATTTAGCAGTTTATTTTAGCCTTGCTTTCAGCATCATAGAGTGCTAGAATTTTACAACGCAGAAATAATCTAATAATTGCCTGTCTAAATTAAAGTCGTTTGAATGCTCTTGGAACTGTACAAAAATGTCGTCCAAAGATAGCAAAGTTGTCCTGGACTTGATTTCTTATGAAAAAGTGTCAGCCTGTTAAAATTACCTCATTTCGAATTTCAACCTTTCTTTTAGGTCATTGGTCTTCATAAGAATGGGTACGGTCGTATTCTGGCTGAATGTATGTTTACTTCCAAGATCGTGTACTGCCTGTGGCTAACGCTCGCTAAGGAGGAGGACAGCTTTGTCACCCAGACAACGAAACCTCTTCCTAAATTTAAGAATTGGTCGGAAAAGGAACAGATTGGGTTCATAAAGGAACGGATTCTGGGAAAATCCAACGAGGAACTTGTTCAGGTATCCCAATTTATAGCGATTGCACTCGTCCTGCTGACCAATTGTATTCTACTCTCATTGATTATATACTGATGATAATGTTAATTATTATAACGACGATAACAATAGGGAATACATGCTGCCGTATATATAAGCAATTTCGTATTTATTGGTCCTGATAACATCCCTGCAAACATGATTAAAATGGTTGCAGACCATCCAGGGTTTCCACTCACTGATGTCATCAACACCTGCATCAAAAACGTGTACTTTCCATCGGCCTGGAAGCTTGCGCGCATCTGCGCGATTGCCAAAGGAAATCAGGTTAAATCCGAGAAAGATCTACGACCTATATGATTACTAACATTGCTTTCAAAGGAATATGAACGGCTCAGTGGTTTTTCGTCAGTTGTCTGACTTCATTGATAAGAGCAATATTCTCAACAGAGATGACATTGTAAAAGCCATGAAGAGGTAACTATGATTATCCTAGCTGACTTCTCTAAGGCTTTGGACACGATTTATTTTAGAAATCTTGCCACCAAGATGAGAAAACTAGGCTTTTCATGAGATTTCCTGATATGGACACTCAATTATGTTACGCATCGTAAACAATTCGTACTAGATCAATGTCAAGTGCTCAGAAGTTAAAAACGTGAATTTTGGGGTTCCGCAAGGCTCCATTCTGGGTCCAGTGCTTTTCAATACTGATCTATGTTGCTGATCTTCAGGAGAACTTAAATGTCAAATGCTTCCAGTAAGCGGACGACACAACAATCTAAGACCATGCTAAAATATCTGACCTAAATAACTGTATAAACACTATTTCTCAATCAATTAACAAACTAAGCGTCTGGTCTAAGGAGAGTTCCCTCCCCTTTAACAACGAGAAAATAAGGTCATGATTTTGTCCACCTCGCAAATGTCTAGAGTGCATCTCCTCGACGAGTATGATCCCAACATTTCAGTCAATGGTTACAAACTAGAACGTGTTGAATCTTGTAAACTGCTTGGAGTCCACATTAATGAACATCTCAAGTGGGATGACCACATTAAGGACACGGTATCTGGATGATACGCCACTCTATCAGTACTACGAAAACTGAAAGATCTCGCCAAATAGGAGCTTAGACAACAACTGGCAGAAACATTGATTTTGTCAAAACTAGATTATGCAAATCTGGTTTGTTATCCTTTACCACAATTTTTACTATGCCGTTTGCAACGACTTCAATTTGCTGCCGCAAGTTTTGTACTCGGCCGCTACGTCAAGAACTTTCAGGACGTATTCAAAATCGGTTGGCTTCTAACTAATAAGAGAAGAGATCTTCATCTCCTGAAATCATTCTTTAAAGCTCTGCACAATTCCGAGACTTGGCCAGATAACCTTAGAGTAATAAAACAAGAATGTCGCAAAGAACTGCGTTCAAGCAACTCCGTTGGATTAGTGGTTCCGACCCAAAACGGCACTTTTCAAAATAATGCGTCAAAGTTATTTGACAATTTACTAGAATCTACAAATCCGTAAAGAATCTATGAATCTATAAATCTGTAAAGACCTTAGAACCTTTCTAAGACTTTGAAGGAAATTTTATGCAGTAGAGTACAAAGTGATTAGTTAATTTTACCGTAGTTTTCAATTTGTTAAGATTATTCCACTTTTTTTTTGTTTGCAAATGAACCATATATATATATATGCAGTTTAAAAGGACCAAGGACGGACAACCCCTGAATGACACTTTTCATTGGAGAAAAACATTTTATGCCCTGAGCGGGATTTGAACCCACGTCCCCCTGATTACCTGTTGGGTGTGATCACCTCTACACTATCAGAGCAACCATGCTGGCTACATGGCCAATCTAGATAGCGAATGGGAATTATCACGTGGTACTCCCGGGCCCATGTTTTTCCAACTAGATTTTTCTCCAATGAAAAGTGTCATTCAGGGGTTGTCCGTCCTTGGTCCCTTTAAACTGCATTGATTGACTACATTTCGCTGAGGCTTGGACTGTGAATCCTTCCTGGATCCTCCTGTGGGCAGAGATGCGCTGTTGGCTCGAGAGACCCTCTTAACTTGTATATATATACATGTATATATATATATAACATTACAACCGTTCACCGCAGCGTTTAGCATTTTAAAATGAAATTCGGAAAACCTTTTTAAGAAAAAGAACCACCTCAAATGCGACCACTGCCTTTTCAGTGACCATCTTGCAAAATAGGTGGAAAGTAAGGTATTTTGGCGTTTCATATTTTACAGGATAAAGACGCTATGCTATACCTCAAAGAAGTTGGACCGGACACCCTTATGCCGTGTTTCTCTGTAAACCTCAAAGGAAACAAGAGCGTTGAGTTATGCAATGAAATAGTCATGGCGCTTTTTCAAGACCTTTGCCATACTTCCGGTGAACACACAGCTCATCGCATTCCAATGATTGTGACAGCCTCCAGTTTAGTTCCCCACAAGCACAGTGCGGCGGTCGCTAATTTCAAGAAAAGGCTTGGGGTGAGTCCAGCTTGTCACCTCTTTAGCACAACAAAACACTTAAGCATTATAAATGCGGTCCGTAGTTGTGGTTTCAAATAAAGAAAATATTACGCAAAAGAAAACCGACTCGTACTGACAGATTACTTGACCAGTCATGGAACTGACAATACTCCGTCTTACAAAGGAAGGACTGTAAGGACCCGTAACGAGAAAGGCACAGCTAGTTTGTGACTCACTTAACGGGTAGGCAAACGAAACTAAGTTAGACAACGTTTTTAATACGAAACACCACAGCATAGACTACATTAGACGCAACACTTAAAGCAACACCGAACCCACTGTTATCAACCTCAACAGGACAGTCGTCACTACTTTAACCATAGCTTGCATTAGAGGAACTTCTGAAACTATCGCAAAGGTTCTCCAACCTTAGAACATCAGTGTTGCTCAAAGATCACTCACCACTTTACGACAAGATCACATGCTGCGACTGCCAGGGCACTTATTTTGGTAAAACCGGAAGGAATGTGAAGGTGCGACTGACTGGACACAAACGTCCGACTAGAAATCAGGTGGCTTCAACAATAACGTCGCTGAACACCATTTACAGACCAGCCACAGAAGTGACTAAGACTCCGCTAAATGCGATATCTGCAGGGCGAACTACCACTGACAACTCGCTCTAGAAAGCTGGTTAAAGGTTTACTAACTTAGAATTGACACCGCTGAACCGTTGGCAAAGACTACCTGCACCTTAAAAACGCCTTATAGACAACACTAACAGGACAGACTTGCCTTGACTACTCATTAAACAACTACAACCATGCGGCTCGCTTCTTAGGTCATTAATGGAACAGCACGAAAGCAATTTCAGTTTCTATGCTTGAATTTTTAGAATTTTTGGCAAAGGTTTTTTTGAAGTTGTTCAAAAAGCGCTGGGATGAGCTAGTTTCGTAGGAACATTTAGGTATTGAGTAGTGCGATAGTCTTGTACACGCCAAGAAGAAATGTTGTCTTAATATTTGGGTCAAATTGAAATTCTCTTTCAGCTGGAATCCAACGACGACAAACCTGTCAAATTCATCATCACTACCTGCATGGATCCCTGGGCGACTTCCCTCGAGTTCTTGGACGATATGGCTGCCATCATGAGGAACAGTATCCTTTGTGCCATTGGAACGGTATAAAAATGAATGTTTTACTTGTTTCTTACTATCACGATCATATACCTCGAGCTAAGGTGGAAACGGGATTGCAGTTAATAGCCCTTTTCTTCTTCCTTATCGCCGTCATTCAGTTGTGCCCTGGCTTTTTTACTGTCCTTTATGTGGCTTGATCTCATTGGATAACTGAAAATTCCTGCTCGTCTAAAATTCAAAACATTGCAATTTACTAATTACACCATTTGTTTTCTAAGGTCACTGATCCTACTGCTTTCCACTACTTTGTGAGCACGGGTGTTGTCAACCAGAATAATGAAGTAGTCGCATACTACGTAGGAAACTTTAACAATCCTCCCAACCAGTACGACACTGTTGTGAAGATGAAATTCGTGTCTGATGATGACGCCCAGAGGTACATCTCCAAACAAGAGGAACTATCGCAGTCAAGCACACAACCTCCGCCAATCGTATTCAGAAGCAAGAAGCAAAAAAGGCTGCATGATGTCTTCTTTGAGGAATCCGAGTATGCTGGCGAGAGGGAAAACTTCCATTGTTTCGTTGGTCGTCCTGTTGACGATGATGACAATCAACATCCCTTCTTAAAACCGAAGATGAAGATCATGGATGTTCCCCGCTACGAGCACTTTGATGATGGTGAATACCCAGAGTTCAGTTCTTACTTCATGTACGGCGACAAGACGAATACCTTCCTATTCCACATTCCTACAAAGAGCCCTGACTTCTTTCAGGTAAATAAGTGTCATGCGCCTTAGCAAGGATAGCGTAGTGCTAAGAGTAAGAGTGAAAGCCATTTTTCCCTCGGTGTGCATGGTTCTCTGCATCTCTTTGACAGACTGCCCTTTTACTTCAGATGGTCCCCTTCTCCAAAATCCAATTAGACTAGGATGTCGTCTCCGCTTTCTCTTTTCTGTGAATTTCAACAGTAACATATTTATTTTATTTTATTTCATACACCTTGTTCCAAAATGGCGGCCTTTTAAATATTCTTTTGTTTGCATGCAAAGTATCCCTTTTTGCATCATTTGGAGTAAAATTAATGCTTATTTGCACGCAATCAAAATAATATTAAGATGGAGGCCATTCCGGAATAGGGTTTATGGGACAATCTGAATCTCATGTGAATATCCTAGTGAACCTGAGGGGACAACTGAGCATCAATTTCCCGACTTTGTAACCTCAGCAATTCAAGTGCTTGTTTTCTGTTGAATCCGGTGTTTCTAAATGCCAGTTCCAGTTCAGTGTAACTGACATGTTCCACAACTAGAAAGAAAAAGGAAGAAAAAAGGTGCAACGGAACAGTCACCTTACAGTTCCTATGAAAAGTTTTTAACTCATTTAAGAACACAATTCCTTGACATCTCTAACTTCACTGAGAAGCTGTCTGGTCTTGTTATCATTATTGTCATCATTATCATTATCCCTATCCTAATCCCTGTCTTTATCAGTATCTTGTACATTTCCCAAAACTAATGACAGCAAGAAATTTGGCTTGACATAAATAACATCTCCCTGGTAGTTTGATGTCGATATTTTGGAGCTAGGATGTAAATTAAATCACTTTTCACATACGAGTGTAATGCTTCCAAGACGAGAAATGATGCATTTTTTTTTTCACAGGAAAGCGTTCCGCGGGTTTTTGTTTTCTGTTCCTTTGATCGATTTAGGAACAGGTGATTCTTTCACAATACAGAACTTTTGTTTCCATTGAAATTCGTTCTTAGGAAACCAAATCAGCCCAATTAGGAATAAAAATTCATTCTCGTTGTCATTCGGAACAAAACGTTCCCATTAGTTTATTGAAAAGGAACACCTTGTTCCTTTATCTTCTCTTTAGGAACAAAAGGTCCTTTCGAGAGTGGTCCTATTTCCTTTTTTGTTCTCTTTTGCGACAAGGGAGAGCAGTTGTTCCTCTTTGAACCGTTCCTTAAACTCAATGAAGAACTCACTGTTCCTTTAAGCAAGTATAACATTGACAAAAAGGAACAGTTGTTCCGATAAAGACTGTTCCGATTATCAATTTTGTAGTTGTTTTTACTAACTGCCTGTTTTCGGGTCTTATTAGTATTACAGAGGGGCACTTTTTTTTCCCAATCATACCGATCTCTCTTACACAACTGTTCCGAATCCTGCTGGTCCATTTTTTACATTGTTCCGAATCCCACTGGTCCTTTTTACGCAATCAGGGTTCCGCGTCGTACTAATCTTTTCTGTAGTTTCTTTTTAGGCCATAAATGGTTCTGATTTTATATGGAGAGGCTTCGTCTGTTTAAAAAAAGTCTCACCTATTTTGTAAGCATATGTGTCGTTTGCAATGTAGAAACAATAAAGAACAATGTGCAGAATTGGGCATCTTTAGACAGGTAACGTGAAGACCACGATTCATTGGTCAAAATCGACTGCGTTCGAACATCACGCAAGCGTCATAAATGAAAGTGGCTCGGGAATCATTGGTTCCAATAGCAATATGAGCAAGCAAAGAGTTGAGAAAGACTGATCAAAAGTACCGAATGCATCTCCAAAACCGAAGAGACCTCACTTGGAAGAAGACGACTCCAGTGGTTTTCTTTCATTGTCCCGTGAAAGATTGCAACCACGGTGGATTTATTTCTCAAAGAGGCTGCAGAAAACACGTCAAGACAAAGCACGGTTGGTTTACTTATTTTGATGAACGACCACAAAACGTCCACAATTAAGTGGAAAGAAACCCCCAGAACGAAGGAAATGACTCAAGTCAAACGCACGTGGCAAGATCTGTGCCGACATTTGATCGTTCTAGTGTAATTGTTGAAGAACTTCTGTCGTGGCTAACAGGGGGTGGTGGAGAGTGCAAGAGTGACCTCCAAGCGCAGCAAATCGTTAGCAAATTCTAAAGTTTCTCAAATTTTTGTTGCGAGGATGAAGAACTTTCCCTTGACTTCAGTATGTGTTCACCTAATCTTCTCTTCAAGTTTTTTTGATACGATACAGGACGAATGGAAACTTGGGCACGCAGGGCGCATCGGCTATTTGGACGCCATTGCCGAACTTATGGACTTTAGAAAGGTAAACTGAGCATCCGATGTTGTGTTGAGGAGCTTGTCCTCTACGGAAACATATTTTAAAAAAGGCAGTAAAACTGTGTCGAAAATGATGCGATTGCAATGGACCAAGAACTGGACATCGACACCCTAGAATCCAAGGGACACGGGGCCACATTGGAAGAGCTTTTGAAGTTTTTGCGAGTTACTTGCCTCCCTACGAGAACGTACTTAAAGCATGCAAGGATAAACCAGGTGCAGTATCACCAATGGAGTTGCCACGAAGTTTCTTGCGGTGTATTTGTTTATCAAGTTCAAAGGTTCCCGTCCAATGACCTATCAGTATTTGACTGTTGAGATGGTGCATACAGCAAAGACCAGGCAGCAGCAAAATATGGCTTTGATTCTCTGTTCCTCACTGACACCAGCATGCAGGTGTTGGATGGTTACATCGACCACATTCGCCCTAACTTGAGACCAACTTGTGATTACGTTTTATAAAAACAAGGAATGCGGCCAACACAACAAGCTTGGGGAGCTGATGAGCAAATTAGTGTTTGACGCGATCGGAAATTACGTTCATCCGACTTGTTACCGACAAATAGTCAAGACAGCCAGCTCCAAGAACCTTTGCAGTAACGCGCAGGGAATGATTTCCGAAGAACAGAAGCATAGCTCAATTGTGGCAAGAGTGCATTACCAAAAACAAAGATCACGGGAGGTCGCGAGTAAGGCGCACGAATACCTGGAAACACTTTTTGCCGGATTACCCTCAGTAAGCGCTAGTGGCAATCACCTTGATTAAAGATTAAACATTAAAGAGAAGGGCTCGGCGTTAGAAATGGATGTTTGATCACGACTTTTCAAATTCAAACAAATCAAAGTCTTTGCCAGAACAAAGAGAAAATTTGCGACGGGTTGGCCCGCGAAGAAGACAACATTTCCAGTACGCGCAAGTTAAAAACCATAAATGGTTTGAAAACGTCCGATTCTTCTATACCGGATGGAAAATTTTACTGTTCACTTTGGAAGAAGATGAGTACTTGAAGATGAGGTTAAATCGCCATGGGTTCTGGAATTGGACAGTGATTCTTGGAGATCCAGATTTGCATTTCCAGGAAGGACGAAAATCTAACTCTCTTTTAAATCGTGCAATCAGAAAATTTAGTCCAAAATGTAAACCATAGCAAAAAAGTGACGTTGTGTCCAGGGAAAAAAGAAGAAAAAAGAAGTCTACCATTTTCTGAAAACGGGAAAAGCCAAGTTTTCGAATGGCTCCACACATAGCAACCCAAGAAACATAGTTGTGCACAATTTTCCCTGTAGAAAGGAAAGTTTGAGCGTTTCAATACTTGGGAACTAAAATTTTGGGAAACGATCATTAGCAATAGCATTACCATTGTCATTGTCATTGCCATTGCTATTGTCAGTATTGTCATTGTCATTATCATTATTGAAAGAGTTCACTGAATTGAAAGGGAAAACGTTATCGTCGTCGCTGTTGTCTTAAATTATAGAAGTACGTCATATTTTTCATTGTAAGTAGATACAAATTCAACACCACCAATTAACAAAACAAAACAAAAAACAGAAAACAAAAACAAAACAAAGAAGTCAGCAGAAATCTCGCCACCATAGTCAGGTTAAAGTTTTGCCTCCTACGCAAACACGCCTTTTATCGAGCAAATTAGAAAGCAAGTTATCTCGGGCTTTGCCCCGCTCCCCCATAAATGCGAAGCTAAAGTGACTGGAGGAAGGCAGGCTTGATGTTTGGGACCCGCTAAGGCACTAATCAGAGTTCTACTATATAGTACCTTTCTCTATTCGATTTGCATGTACTGTTTTGTACCTTGTAGTTTTCTTCCTTTTCATTACCTTGTATTTGGTTTATCTGCAAGTTCTTTATGTAGTTTTGCGGCGGAATAGAGTAAATGAAAATAACAAAAAACAAATCACCCGCTTCAACAGTCTCCAGCACGGTTACATATTGCTCAAATGGTTACCTCAGTCTTTACAAACTAAATTGGTGTCATCCTGTTGCCTGTTTCTCTCACAATGCAAGCATTGATATTTTGAGCCTCCTCCCCACACTCAAAGTTTCTTCCACAAAGATGGCACATTACAATTACGACATGAGTGCCTAAGACTGCCGTAAAAGATGTAAATCAGCATATCTAAGACCACCATTTTGTAAATTGCGAAAAGTCTTTGGCAATTTACAAAATGATGGTCTTAATCGTGGGGCACATGAAACCGGCGTTCCTAGACACGTTTTGGACACGCCAAAAGTAACCAAAACCGTTCGAAGAAGCAGGGGTCTACATAATTACATGTCCCTAACAAATAAGTTACAGCCACGAGTGGGTTGAAATGTTCCTTTGTATAAAGAAAGTAGCTATAGGGATTACTTGCTTAAAAGAAACTAGACTGTTTGCTTAAAATCATCCCTTCACTTGTCACCTTTGGGAAGTACCACGATTGAAGGGTTCAGTACGCCGGTTTTAAGAAAAATTGCTGCATATTCTTGGACGTCTGTTTACCATATACTAAGAAAAAATAAACCGCACAGTAAAATCACTGACACCAAGTGAAAGCTTATTCTTTTGACATCTACTCTACCACTAACTAATATACAGTGTTGTATATTATCTTCTAACTAATGTAAGAATTAAAACTTGTAATTTGAGGAGTTGCGAACGGCTAACTTTTAAGAACTTAAGAAGATACACTTTATTTATACATACCTGTCTAGAATAAACTTGACTTTTGCGTCAAGAGCAAGAAAATTACAACACATCTTCGGCTCGTGAAAGATTAATCAATAAATCATCGGACAACTTCGTTTCATCTCCGTATCTTATTTGCTAAGGAAAAATACATAATTATTACAAATATGCCGGTTTTCGGCATCCACAATAATTGCTAACATAGCTTTGATGGCTCCAGTGAAAAAGAGTCCGCTTGGTAGTCATTTCTTTTTCAATCCTGCTGCAAAACAGTGTCTGCTGACCAAGAAAATAAATACTCCCGTCAATGGGGCTAGACGTGGCTTGTGCTCAAAGATCACTACCGTTAAAATACTCATCTATTGATTGTAATGATTGAAATTTTGTATTTTAATATCTCTTATTAGGTGGTCCAGCTTGACGGAGTTCCTAGAGCAGTTGGCAACGAGGTCGCTGATGATCTGTTACTCAGATACGGAACAGAAGTTCAGATTCCAGACATTCCTGGCGAACCAGTTATTGTCGGAGGGGAATTCAAGGATCCGCTAGACAAGAACGAATTCAACATCTCATTTGTGGGAATAGATGGTGAAGAAGTGATCAGTGACGTTAAAATAGCGCGCAAAATTTGGTTTGCTGGAACTGATAAGCTGTAGCTGACAGAAAATGAGAGATTTGTTTTTCTTGCCCAAATTCCCTACTCTGATACCTCGTTTGAACAAAAAGCGTAGCAGCATGGTGTTATTTAGGCTCGATTTCCGGGGAAGCGTTTTGTAGAAGATCAGAGTGGGTGCCTAAAAGAATTGGGACTATAAATTTTAAGGTCTCCTTGGGATACCGTATTTCGAGTATTAATGGACATATACTACTTACGTTAAGGCTAAGGCAGTGCATGCGTTGTTATTGTTGTCTTTTATATCACAGATAAACTCAGAAATAAAATGATAGTGTTCTGACAAGTACCTTCCTACAAGACCTGGACTACTTTGACACGTCGGAATACCCAAGCTAGAGACTATTTCTGAAGAGTGTGAGGAACAGAAAGGTGCTGGAGAAAATGTAAGACGAGAGCCGTGGAGTACCCATCGAGGAATTAATTAAGCCTTCGACCTAAAATATACTTGATCCTGTTTATGGAACATAACAAACCAGTAGAAAAGAAAACAATGAAAGGCATTTCCAGGTACGTAACCAAAAGAAAACTTCGACACGAGAATTTCAAGATCTGTCTGTTTGAAACAAGTGCACATGGCGCAAATGAATCAAATTCCTACGCTAACTCTGAGGAAGACCAATCTTTTACTGAAAAATTCAGCCTCCAATTATCCCCCCATGCAAAAATTGCCTGAAAATAGGCCAACTTCAAGCAAAATTTCCAACTGCTTCAATTGCTGGTAAAAGCCCGGAAAATACCTCATTATCTACTTTGATTTATCATCGGCAAAACCGTATGCTAACTATTACGAAGCCCAAAAAGATTGCCTTAAAACTCGCCTAAAGTGAGCGCTGCTAGCCGGTTTTAGGTCAGATTCTTTTTTGTCTGAGCGTCTAGTGTCCTTGATGGTTTGAATTTTGGCGCCGACCACTCAAAAAAAGTCCCGGATGTGTCGCGACATTCTAAACGATGAGAAAACTATGGGCACTCCAGCCGGCAGCGCAGGCGTCTTATTAGCGAGTGCGAGTTACCGTTCTCCTCGCCTATAGCCCACCCCCTTGGTAGCAACCTTCCTCTGCCCTAAAAATTCAAGATGGCGGCCAAACATTTCCCCGAGAAGTATACTGAGCGCTCGCGCACTAAAATACGTCTGCACTGCGAGCTATGGGCACTGCGACAAGTTGCCTGTGTGGAAATTCAGCAGCTACTGTGATATATGTCAGCGAATGCGATGTTTAGTCGCATGTTGCGTTGGTGAAGTCCATATCGAACTGAAAGATGTCACTGACAATCATGAAGAAGAAATCGCAAACGAAATAGAAGACCCTGGATCAGACTAACCGAAATTCTATTATGAACTCTATTACGAATTCTAGGAAATATGATCGCGTAACTCCTTTACTTCACAGCTTAACTGGCTACCTGTTAAGCAGCTGTTACATTATAGTGATTCTGTACTAACTTACAAATGCTTGAATAATCTCGTTTCTGAATATCTCAACAAGAAAGCGTTCTAGGATTCATACCCGTGACGCTCGGACGCGCGAGGCGCTTCATGTAACTCTAGATAAAACCGCCACCGGCCAACGCACCTTCACGTAAAGAGCGACGAATATCTGGAATAGCTTAGATAAACGGACACGAAGGAAAGTAAATCCCTAAAGACTTTTAAGACCGCCGTGAAAGAACAGCTTTATAGCCTTAATTAATTGAATTTTGTTTTTTCATATCATGATATTTTCGTAACTTTTTATACTTGAGAACATGATATTATTATCATTATGATTATCATTATCATCATTGTTATGATTATTATTGTAAACAGCTTCTGAAAAACCTTTGAGAGAATGAATCTACTAAAGTACTACTACTACTACTGTTAAGAGGTGGGCACCCCTTCAGCTCTAGAGGAGTCGACAAAAATTTCATGTCCGTCAGTTGCTGCAAATCATAGCTTCACCACACCGCAAATACTACTGATGCTACCACCCTCCATAAGGTTGAAATTGCATGGTCCACTGGTTATTGCCAATCATGATTTGACACTGCCTCACCAATGCTACTACCCCCTTAATACGGTAGAAAAGTCATGGACCTCCATTTGTTACCAAATATAAGTTAACCCGGATACGCTAGCTACCTCTCCCTCTTCACAACATCCAGAATTTCATAATCCGCCAGTGATTGCCAACCATAATTGTTCTCTAATCACTCTGCAGTGAAACGAGAACAAAGCATTTTCATACTAAATATCATCAGACGCAGACAAGAATCAGGAATAGGCATCTCGTTTAATGATAGCTAGACTATCGCCTCAATGATAGCTAGACTAGGAATACATGGGCAATGTCACAGTATAATCATTTACAGGATAACCAATATAACTACAAAATATCCGCACATAGAAATTTACATCAAAACGTCTTGAATAAGTACATTGATTTCTAAATATCTCTACATTTCCATAATGAAACTGATTCGGTTGTTCATTTAAATTAACGGGAAAAATAAAAGAAAATGCATTCCACAACGTGAGAAAATCCATCTAATTGGACACTTATCCACTTATGCTACGACCCTCTTCTTACGCCTTTCATCGGCTGTAAGAACAAGGTTCCATCGTTTGTAACCAGTATTTAACTATATCTTGCGAGGCCGGTGCTTGTTTGCACTTAGTAGCGGCATTTTGTCCTTTAACTTTTGTCGCTTTCTTGTAGCAAATGTGGCCTTATGATAGGTTAATGCAGTACTTTCACCTAACGTAAACTCGTTATCTTACGTTGACTCGCCTCCGCGACGATCATCATCTCTACTGCTTGTATTCGGTTATTTAAAAAGAAAGAGGCAATAGACAACCGTATTGATCTATGATGCTGATGCCTCAATTATACACGGGTTACTAAGCTTCATCTGGACGCAAGCTCGCCCTATATGTTACCATGTTGTTAAGCGACAGAAACGTAAGCTTCTACGAATCTGCGTAAATAACCCACCCAGTGACAATAGCTGACCCCTTTGTTGCTTCCTTATTTTCTCATCTCCATCACCATTCCTCTCTTTCCTGACCAACTACGAAGTTTTTGGTTAAGCGTTGTCTGCTAAGAAAAAAACAATGATGCTTTTAGTTTGAATTCGTCCTACTTTCCCTCACTGGTTTCACGTTGTGTCTGTATCCTACTGGGGCTAATCATATTTTGATAATTCTCCCCATACACTACACCCCAATCTCATTGTCCATCAGTTGTCGCCAATCACAATCCGACACTACCGCCTAATGCTATCTCCCCGGCGTACATGGTCAGCCAGTGATTGCCTATCACTTTGACAGCAACTCGCTTATTCTACCACCCCACTGGTAGCTATTGGAAATCCGGTCAGTATAAAACGCGGACTGCGGACCGGGCATAAAACGCGGACTAGGTATAAAAGGCGAACTGCGGACCGGGTCATTGTTTTATCTTTCGGAAAGTAACCCTAACCCTCAATTCGGGCTAACCCTAGGCCTATAGGCCTATAGGCCCAAAAAACAACCTTAGGCCTAGGGTTAGCCAAATTGAGGGTCAAGGTTACTTTCCGAAAGGCAAAACAATAACCCTGTTTTATACTGACCGATTGCAAATCATAAATGACAATGTCCCGTAATAACTGCCACCCCTCGTGACGGGATCAATGTTATTTTAAGTTCTACGTGTTGTTTTCAACTCTGAATGAGTGTTTGACGCCAACCTGTAAAAGCTATCAACTCCTTAATACGACTGAAATTTTACGGTTCGCCAATTATAATTGGAAACTACCCGCTGTTGTTATCACCCCTCTTGAGATGACCGAAATTTACTGGTCCGCCAGTGGTTGCCAATCATTATTTGCAGCTACACGGCAATGATACCCTTTCTATAGGGCCGAATGGTCATGGTCTGCCAGTCGTTGCCAATCACACTTTGGCACTATCCTGTTAATCAGGCCACTGGAGGTATCCCCCTTGATATTGCTGGAATTCCAAGCTCCTCAGTGGTTGTATCAACAAAGTTCGCCCATTTGTAGGTACCATGCAATAGCACGCATTTTTGTCTACTTTCTAACTGCATTCCCGGCCGCTTGAGTATTGTTACTTTTCTAACATGTTTGGCCTCACCATAGGTTAATACCACGCTTGGAAATTTTGGCCTCGAATCCGGCCATGGTAATGTCCCCTAGTTTCTAGTCCTCCTACTGAAAAATTTGCTCGGTGGCGGGAACTATGAATTTCGGGTGCAGTACATCGAGTTTATTTGCTTAACCGGCGACCGGTTAGCTCAGTTGGTAGAGCACAGACTATCGCGTGGGAGGTCGTGGGTTCGAACCTCGGCCGGACCATCACTCCGGGTCTTCAAATAACTGAGGAGAAAGTGCTGCCTTTGCAATGACATCTGTAAATGGTTAGACTGTTAGTCTTCTCGGATAAGGACGATAAAAAGTAGGTCCCGTCTCACAACCATTGTTCGTAGAAATTTCGTGGGACGTTGTGACGTGGGTCCCGATGGCCCGAGAAAAAAGAAACAAAACAAAACAAAATAGAACTAACATACGCACAATTAGCCACCACAAACTACTTAAAAAGACAACTAATGATTTTAATTAAGATATTGACATGCAATGTACGAACACAAATATAACTCTTACTTAAACTAACTTACTGTTTACGAGTATTTACAATTATTTACAGTTCAGTTCTTCGCTACACTCCAATAAACCAACCCACAAACCAACAGCTTTTTAGTCCTCCTTCTCCTGTCCGGCGCCTTCTTTCTTTCTTCTGAACTTTACTTTCCTTTATTAACTCTTGCGCTTAGCTTTTCCTCTTTCCTCTTCAGTATTGCTCCGTCTACTGACTCCTCGTCGCTCCGTGTTTCTCCACCGTAGGCAAAAGGGTTTTGTCTTGACATACGGTTGGTTTTGCTAATGACTCTCAGCAGTGAATTATTATCTGAACGATTCTGCCCTCCACTTTCTTCTAAAATTTGTCTTCTCTCCTAGCTTGACCACTTTCCCACAACT
>BLFK01000656.1:570670-578170 GCA_014634185.1 Astreopora myriophthalma | reverse complement strand
CAATCAATTCCTTCGTTTCTGTGGTTAGGTCAACCCCTTTTCGGCCCATAGTGGTTGGAAAAATATTTTTCAAACAACAACATAAGAAAATATCAACCTTTACAGCAGCAAAACTCGATGTCTCGACGGTAAGGAAAAGGGAGGTGATATGTCGAAGACAAACGGCTTGTAATTACTTTCCGTCGCGAGCTTTGCAACAGTTTTTTTTTCGACGTTTTGGTAAGTCTCTCGTTTGTTTACATTTTCAGCGATTTTTCCTGCCTAAAAAGATAGATCTTCATGTTATGCTATTTAGGTAGTTTAAAGATTCAACGAAAGGACGGGAAACAACAAACAGAATTTATGTTCAATTTCCATCAGCATTTATTTGATGACGCTATCAACCGAAAAGCAATTTTTGTATATATTTTTTATATTACATACTATATATATATATTTACAACATTGTGTTGTCACAATCGCCAAGCTGAACAGCACTTGACGAAGTCTTCGATACTCGCATCACGTTACCCGGAACACCTCGAACGCGGTGAACAACAATACCAATGTCACTTGCACGCCCGGCTGATCAATACCGATACCACCTTGCGCACCCGGTTGAGTAAATCGAGATTAATTCCCCAATACGATATCTAATAATTTACATATTTTCTCTTTTTAAGCAGGGGCTTCTAGGTTGCCTTTTCGGGTTTTACCCCAGAGGTCAAACCCTGGGGGGGCAATTATTGAGCCACATTATTATTCAGCAGTATTATTGAGCAAATGACATCATATCGAAACCAACCATCCCTAAAGAGTAGCAATAAAGAGAACCATCCCTAAAGAGAAGCCCATAATGTCTTACAAAAGAGGGAAGTCCCTCAAGGACATTAAAAAAGCTTTAAAAGGTCAAAGTGTACAACACCATGACACCACAGGACTAAGGCCTGTCAACACAAAAAGAGACATTTCTCTTATGGACATGCTCGAAAAAAATAGAGCTCCAAAGGTCAAATACACAACATTACGAAAGAGCTGTGTTAGGCCTGTCAACACTTTAAAATTCATTGATTTTTTAAACTTAAATATATCGGGTACAAGGTGTACAAATTTTATCATAGAAGCACTTTTGGAGAACGAAAAGTCAGAACAATGCACTGAATTTGGAACTGGTCACTGAGGTCAGATTTATACTATATGCAAACGTGTAAACGTGAACTGCTGATAGTTTCCATCTTTTTCACTCATCAACTCGTGTTTACGAGTACCGAACGCGGAAATTTACTGATCTTTACTAAACATAAACAGACCGGCTGGCTGCTACCCAAAATTGCTTTCGGATACTGACCTTCTAGCTTCCCTATGCGGCTGTGCATCGTAGTTATGGTCCTCAATTCCTTAGAGCATTGCTTCTGCTCTAACACGGACGCTAGCTGTTCTTTCAAGTCTTTTATAAACTTCTTCTGCTTTACTGGCATCTTTTTCCTAGCTACCTTCCGCCTTTAAAGACTTCCCGCCGCTTTAAATAAGAATGATAATCTCGAAATTTCAATAATATTCCTTCAATTTTCGAGTTGGAGCTTACGCACTTGTTCGACAAAAAATGGTGAAAAGGAAGGAAAGCTAATTGAAACTTACCGATCCTTACGCTGGCATTCGCTTTGGGTGATGATGGTACTGGTGTTACCAGAGGCTTTTCTTCTTCTTCTGAATCATCATGGGAACTGCTTTGCACCTCGTCAGCTTCTGAGGCAACTACTCCCATCACCAAACTAGAGTCAGGGATCCACACTGTTTTACGGACTCTCCACAGAAATCGCACTTGAAGGGACAATCGATTAAAGTAGGCCGTCTGTTAAACCGCACAGCATGCATGTCTTTTTCCTTGAATGGGCCTTGTCGTAACAAATTTTGCACTTCTACTGATGTTAGCGATTTCAAAAGATCGCGCAAGCTGTTTGCTCCATCTGCATTTGCAGGCTAAATCAAAGCTCACGTCGACGTGGCTGTGCGCACAGGAAATAAAATACATGGTATTTTTTTTAGGTGGCCTTGGCGGCAAAAAGCCGATGTCGCCTTTGTTTGTTTGTTAGGATAGGCAAAGTAAGAGGTTCGTTTCTAAAATGCCAGTCTTTTTTCGCTCAACACTCGCTCCTTTTCAACGATTATTTGAGGATCGACGAAGCCTCGCCTTACAGTCTGGTCACAGAGAAACAGACTCTTAAAGTGCTACTGCGACAAAACTCGAAGGTTTATTTTCCGCGACTTTTTCATCCTAAGTTGAAGTTTGGACCCTAAAGATTAGAAAAAATTGTATCTCTTACAGACCTGATGAAGATAACCCTTTCTAAACGCTGCCTGAAACTGTGCAAAATACGTCCGCC
Source organism: Astreopora myriophthalma (assembly GCA_014634185.1). NCBI lineage: Eukaryota > Metazoa > Cnidaria > Anthozoa > Scleractinia > Acroporidae > Astreopora > Astreopora myriophthalma. The sequence continues at coordinate 575,807 of BLFK01000656.1, read as the reverse complement.
ATTGCTCAATCATCAGTAGTCGAGCCCACAATTTTTGTCAAGCGGAGTTCTCTTTGTGACGTCATCTTATCCCTTGGCTGACATTTGTAGCAAACAGACCACGAGAAGTGTGGTCTGCGTCAAGTTTCTCGTCCTTTTCGCAAAGGGACCCCTCGAAATTACGTTCTAGTGAGCGTAGTTGCTTTTCAGAGGACAGCAAGGCCAGCTTCGTACCCTCTGACACAGATTTAGAGCCGCTTGTGACTCGAGAAGTGATTCCACGCACGAATCAGACCTTGAACAGTGATCTACGGCGTTATGTTCTGCGATGATCCGCTTCAAGCGAATGGTTAATTTGAGCTGTATCACAGGCCCGAGTTGGCGATAAGTTTTCGTTTATACGTATTGAGAAGCATATTCGCTCCCGATGTGGATAACTTACCAGCTCGTATTTTACCTACTTATGCAAAAGAGCTCTCTTTCCCACTTGCTCATTTATTTAATTTATCTCAAAGGACGGGGAAAATGCCCACCTTATGGAAATCAGCCAATATTACCCCGATTCACGAGAGAGAGAGAGTAAGGAGCTTGTAACTAACTACAGATCAATCTCTTTATTGCCAATCCCGTCTAAGTGCTTAGAGCGCAATAATAATAAATTTATTAATAATAATAATAATTTTATTTCTATAGCGCTCATATCCTATATTCAAGGCGCTTTACAATTATATGAACAACATTACTAATAAATATTACAAATTTACAACCATATCCTATTATATTTACAATGATTAAATAGGAAAAATTAAAAACTAAAATCTATAAAAACAATGATGTTATTACTAAATTTAGTAAAGAAGTACGTCTCAAGTGATCTTTTAAAACTCGAGATGGTATTAGACTTCAGAATTTCATAGGGTAATAGGTTCCATTCTCTTGGTGCATGAACAGCGAATGCTCTGTCCCCATAAGCCTTAGTATAGTATTGTACACTCTGCCATTTATGATCATATCTCATCATTTTTAACCGAATGGCAACATGGTTTTCTTAAAGGAAGATCTTGTGAGACTCAACTGATTCTAACCCATCATCAATGGGCTTCTGCCCTTGACAAAGGTACTAGACAACTTGATGTAGTCTTTTTAGACTTTTCCAAAGCCTTTGACAAAGTGAATCATTCAGTTTTGGTGCAAAAATTGTGCAATTTTGGGATTACTGGCTCATTACAACGGTGCGAAAGTTATTTAAGCAATCGTCGACAGAGTTGTACTGGATGGTATATCGTCTTCCTGGTCAGATGTCTCATCTGGAGTCCCTCAGAGCTCTTTATTAGCCGGGCCTCTATTTTTTGTTATATTTATTAGTGGCCTTCCTGAAGTTGTTCTTCTTGGCAGTACTGTGGGTGATCTTGATTTGTTTCAACAAGACCCAGATAATCTGCATCAGTGGAGTGTCCAGAATTAAATGAACTTTAATGTCAAGAAATGCAAAATTATGAAAATTACTAACAAGAGTCAACCGCTCAATTCTAGTTTTTTCCTGGAAAGTTCTGGGCTGGAAGAGATTAAAGAGTATAAGGACTTAGGGATTATTACTAATCAATACTTATCATGGAATTCACACATAGATTACGTTGTATCCAAGGCCATCAGAATGCTAGGATTAATTAAGAGAACTTGTAAAGTCCTGGATGACCTGAACGACCTTGCGTACTCTCTATTGTTCTCTGGTTCGTTCAAACCGGGAATATTGTTCAGTGGTGTGGTCTCCATATACTAAAAAAAATATTGATAAGCTAGAAAGGGTACAGAGAAGAGCAACTAAATTTATCCTAAAGAACAATGATCCTGATGACATTCGTTTGAAGAAGTTAGACATCTTGTCATTGGAGAAGAGAAGATTATTTGCTGGTGTTATTTTCTTATGTAAAGTACTAAATGGCAACATTAATATTGACATCAGCAAAATTATAGATTTGCACTCAGAGGCTGTCTGCTTTTCACTTAGGTCTAAGGACTTTTTAACTTTAAAGAAGAAATTTGCTAGAACTAGTGTCTTGAAGTGTTTTTTCCATCGAATAACTGACATGTGGGATCAACAACTACCTCTAGATATTCGCTGCTCTGATAATGTAAATAATTTTAAGTCTTAAGTTAAGAAATTTCTTAGAGATTTTTAAATATTTAAGTATCTTAATGTATTCCTTGAATTTTTTACTTTTTGTGTATTTATATCAGTTCATAGGTGATCTGTGTTTGTATGGGGTTTAGGACTCCTTTACTGATTATTCTTTGGCGTTTAACCATAGATTGTACTAAATAAGTAAGCTTAAATATTTCCGGTAAATGCGGGAGTAAATAAGCTTACGTAGACAATGCTTCAAGGTGAGAAAAAGCAAAATTATTTTCTTCACAGTTCAGCTCAGACAGACCAAAACTAACGAACAGATCTACAAAAACGTTTTGAATTGAAAGCGTAGTGATATAAACCAAACAAAGAGCATTATAGGTCTTTTCATTTTCGCTGATATACTGAAGGGCCGAGGTTTGTAACCATGCAATTTACGGCTGAATTTAAGTAAAAACATTACATATTCAGTATATTGACCTCACTAAAAAACTGTGTACTCTTAACCTTGACAATCCCAGGTGTTTATCCGCCCTGCGCTGGCTTCGAGTCAACGTGACGCAATTAGAACCAAGGCTTCAGTGTTTACTCGCCCGTCACCGACCGCCGACCACTTAACTGGCTAAACGTGCCCTCTGAAGATTAATTCCAGTTTGTGCGAGTGGCACAAGTAATTTGTCTTATAGATGCCCCTTCGATGTGAACGGTCTTTTCGAAGCAATCAGACGTGAAATGCACGGAGTGAATCTCAAAACTGAAGCTCCTTGGGGTCGAAGTTAAAAAACCTGTGATTCCCACGACGGGTTTGCACTCTGCGAGTTCATTTTAAATTGCGTTGGCGCACGCAAAGAAATTCAAACTGGCTCATTTAACTCGTTGCTGCAGTCCCGTACAACACAGTATAACGAGGAGGCATCTTTGCCTGAAAAGGTATTGAAAGCGAAGAGCAGACGAAAAATAATATCTCTATTTTCCTCTCGTTGAGCGGTCACTTACTTGTTTGGGGATACGATGACGTCACGTAGGTTCTCACCCCAAGCCTTTTCCGTTGCTCGGACATTATCTGGTTTCATAATGGCGGACGCTCGATCACGAAAAGCATGACTCAAAAAAGCGGAGTTCCAACAGGAATTTCGAACTCAAATTTGGCATACGAATTAAAGGGCTTACAAACGTTACAAAAAGCGAGAGAAAACAGAAACGGCCGATTTGGTCTCAGTAGCACTTTAGGAAGCGGGGTTAACTGTAACTCTTGTCACTATGTGATGCGTCTCAAGCGCAACCATAGGAAAGCTGATGGATACATGGGTAAGCATTTAAAAGGAACGTTTAATAGAACGAAATTGATTGCAAGACTGATACTTGATCACGGTCGATACATCGGCCGACATCTGAGTGTAATCTCGATCTATATATCTGTTCGCTAACGGTCGATAGTCGTTCGGCATGTTGGCCGAGTCTCGATCGAGTGATGGTCGACATATCGACGATATATCGGTCGATTTGTCGATCGAGACACCCTATAAGGTACATGATCCGGTTCTCGGTGAGAATAGAATCTCCCGGATCTGAAGATTCTGCAATTGAATCATATTTCGACTTGATCCCAATTTGAGGTGCGAGGTTTACTGTTAAGCGCATAACTTCGTAGTTAAAATGTTTAAAACGCACGACCTCTCAAGCAAATATAAGACCATATATATAAACTTTAATTGTACTTTGCTATACGTCTAGCCTCGTGCGCCTTAGGCATTATGCAGTTCATCTTAGCTTTTCGTTGGTGTTCAAGCTGAAGAATTTTGCACTATTTTCACTTTGATAATTTGGTATAAGAGAGGAAAATCCCTCAAGGAATGCTCGTGAGAGCCAAACTATGGATGCCAAAACAAAACAATTACCATAAGGGTGGGAGTCGCTGTAGGTCTGTCAACACTTTTAGCAGTTAAGCTGCATTTGCCTTGTAATTTCGAATTTTCTTTTCAAGAGTAATTTTGCGGCAAATCATTGCCATTATCGATGCTCGAATTAAGCGTGTGGTGATTTCCACTTTTATACAGTTCCCCACACAAGGCCTTTGCTATCACCGCTGAATATCAAGCCCCTGCACCTTAGCCACCGCCTCAGCTGTTCAACAGTGTATTCCTCCGGTTCTCTTTCGAATACAGAACCGGGAACTACTCGCCATTCTCATATAATTTCCCTTGCGATTCCTATAGATTTGGACTCTGCTTGTCTGAGTCACGAGGGGGGTATGAAATTTCACAACGTCATTAGTGCACAACGCTAATACCTTGTGTTAGGCCTATCCACAAATATCCCGATTTTTCAGTTTTAGATATTTAGAAGCTCTCGAGTTGTTTAGAAAATCGTGAGACTTTTAGAAAATAATTTGCGATATTTAGAAACTTTTTAAGGCATTATTTGGAGTTTTCTGCAAATTCTGGGTTTGTCTGGCCTTTTTCCTTCTTGTTGGAAGTAAAAACTTCGTTTATCGGAGCCAGCAACCAAACTACCCATTGCCCCAGTGCCCAGCGGAATTACTTTTTAGTAATAGATGGAGGATATCGAAATTAACGATGATCGTTTTATTTATTTATTTATTTATTTATTACAATTTTGGCCAGAGAAACATAAAAAGAGAATATACGAGGAGAGTAGTAGTATCGGCCCCTTCAGACCAGATTTCACAGGTAGTCATCAAATGACGTCATCAATCAGCATGTCAAAAAAAGGGGCGTACATAAATTACAAAACAATGGGGCATGTTGGAGCACAACCCTAGCCGACTCGTGAGCCAACACGGGCAAATTTGGGCGTGAAAAAAAAGGAAAGAGACAAGGCTTGCATAAATTAGGAAACAACGGGGCATCTTGAAGCACAACCCTAGCTCAACGTGAAACAACACGTGTAATATTTTAACGGGAAAAAAAATAAAACGGATTAGTCGTTATGTATTAATTTTAGCGGGGAAATATATTGTCTGTGGGGTTTTGAGAGCACGCGCGCGTGTGTGTGTGTGTGTATAATTTT
>BLFK01000656.1:545670-563170 GCA_014634185.1 Astreopora myriophthalma | reverse complement strand
GGAATGATGATAAAGTGAATATTTACAACTTATTTAAAACCATAATCAGTTGCCCCATGTCCGAGACACAACTGGTGTGAGATGTGTGCAAGAGCGAACTGAAAGATCACCAAAAGAGCCCACTTGTCGCTGATGGAGAAAAGGACAGTGTTAGGTCACTCCTCTTTGAAACCGTGCAAGATCGTTTGACCCAAATACGCGCGAATCGCGCAAAAACACAAGCGCGCGGAAAGGAAGCCAGAGAGCGATCGAAAAATGTTGATAACATCGTTAGAGAAGTCATTACAACATGTACTATCGACACGTTTCGAGAACTGGACAAGTTTGCAGCTTCTTTGAAGCGTGAGATGTACAATGCTAAAGAGTTCTCGCAATGTTTTGTCTCTGTGGATTAATTGTATTAAATAGAATTTTAACAAGAGACGCAAAGTGATTTTTGGTTGTTTCTCCGTTTCATAAAATCGTTTGATTTCGTAAACTATAGTTAAACAGTAGTATTCAGTTATTTGAGATGTGCGCTTGGTTTCTAGGAAAGTACTAACTTTTCCGCTCATAGCTCAAGGTTAGAGCGCGAAACTGTAGATTTTTCTTTCATAAGTTAATTTGGCATACTGGACAGCGATCATGCCCAGACACGTTCGGGTAATTGAATATTCATCAAAAACAATACTGTGGCTTTTCATTGGGTGACCATGATGTCACTTCTACCTCATTGGCTCTGTGACCAACCCTTTGTAATTTGAATGAATTTTTTTCCCGTTAAAATATTACACGTGTTGTTTCACGTTGAGCTAGGGTTGTGCTCCAAGATGCCCCGTTGTTTTGTAATTCATGCACGCCTTGTCTCTTTTCTCCCCCCGAAGTTTGCCCGTGTTGGTTCACGAGTCGGCTAGGGTTGTGCTCCAACATTCCCCCTTGTTTTGTAATTTATGCACGCCCCCTTTTTTGACATGCTGATTGATGACATCATTTGATACTACCTGTCAAATCTGGTCTGAAGGGGCCGATACTACTACTGAGGAGGGTATTGATGAATATAGTGCCAGGGAATGTCTATAAAGGGTCTGAGACCCCATACAAGATAGACCACCCTTCTAAGATGCATAATTACACTACAATGGAAACACCAATCCAGTAAATAAATATAAGATAATTTGGTTTTATCAACTAAGTTGATAATGTGAATTAGCCACCGTAAAGAGATTCGTAAGCTGACGTTTCGAGCGCTAGCCCTTCGGAGCAAATCGAGGAATTGTGGGTTGTGTGTGGTTTATATACAGAAATATGGAGCTACGCTATTGGTTGGTGCCTGGCAACGTGAAAAACAACAGAATAAATTAGTTGAATGAAAAGCGTTCGTTGATACCGTGAGGATTAAGAGTGCCGATTTGAAAAATAAATTTTTGTTCTAAAGTTTTGCGACTTTCTGTGCTTCCTTGATGTAGCGAGAGGCCACAGACTGTCATATGTTGCGTAGAATGATTAGGCAGATTAAAGTGTCTAGCGACCGGTTTAGATGCGTTTTTGTCGTCTTTCTCTACGTCGCGAAGATGTTCTCGGAATCGGTCGCCTAGTCGTCTACCTGTTTCGCCGATATATAACTTTTTGCAAAGAGTGCAAGTTATACAGTAGATGACATTGGCTGAGGTACAGGTAAAATGATCAGTGATCTTAATGGATCGCTTGGGTCCCGACAATTTCTCAATGTTGCAAATGAAAGGACATGTTTTGCACCGGGCGCGTGCACATTTCAAAGTACCGGGTTGTTCACTAGTTTGAAAAGCACTTCTGACTAAAAAGTTACCTATGTTTTTGTCGCGTTTGAATGAATTAATGGCGGTTGCGAAAAGATTCTGCCAGTTTCGGGATCATTTTGAAGTAATTTATAGTTTTTTAGAATGATGGATTTAACTGCGTGGTTGTGAGGGTGAAATGTGAGAGTGAATGGAATTCTATTGTTATTCTCCTTCTGAGACGTTTGTAGTGCTGACTGCCGATCAATTTGTTGAGCGCGATGATGGCCTGCTTCAACAACAGAGGCAGGATAGCCACGTTTGTCGAAAAACTCGCACATTTCCTCTGATTTTAAGGAAAAATCAGAGTCTTCACTACAAAGGCGACGAAGTCTAAGAAATTGAGAATAAGGAATGGAATTCTTGACATGTGATGGATGTGAGGATGAATACAACAAATAACTATGAGAATCTGTGGGTTTGTAGTGCACACTGGTGCATAAACCGTTGCCTTCGACAAAAACTTTAATATCTAGAAATGCTAAAGAAGTATCGGAAATTTCCCAGGTATATTTAAGAGCCGGATGAAACGAATTAACAGCAGTTATAAATTGATTGAGTTCCTCTCTGGTGGAGGAAGTGGCGCCGACACAGTCGTCAGTGTAGCGACGGTAGAGGTCAGGTTTGGGGCCGTTGTATTGATTGAAAAATTGGTGTTCAATGTGGCCTACGAAAAGATTGGCGTAGCTGGGTCCCATTTTGGTACCCATGGCCACACCATTGATTTGCTTATAATAACTGTCGGCGAATGCAAAACAGTTTAGTGTTAAAACTAGTTCAGCCAAGCGGAGCAGTGTTTCCGAGTTTGGTTCCTTAACAGTACGTAAATCAAAAAAATGTTTGAGGGCTAGAAGGCCTTCGCCATTAGGAATGACAGTGTAAAGAGATGTAATATCCATAGTGAAAATAAGTTTGTTTTCGCCCAGGAAATTGAAATCGCGAAAAATTTGACATATGACGGTAAAGATCTGACGATAGGTGCCATAATTTTGTCCAAAAAGCTAGAAATGAGTTCGGTAGGGCAACTACATGCAGAGACAATAGGTCGGCCTGGGTTGTTAGGTTTGTGAATTTTAGGTAGAAAGTAAATACATGAAGTTCTAGGAGTTGTGATGATGTGACAACCAATAGCGTAGTTGTGACAACCAATAGCGTAGCTCCATATTTCTGTATATAAACCACACACAACCCACAATTCCTCGATTTGCTCCGACGAAGGGCTAGCGCTCGAAACGTCAGCTTACGAATCTCTTTACGGTGGCTAATTCACATTATCAACTTAGTTGATAAAACCAAATTATCTTGTAATACTCCCACCGACGCAGCACCACAGTTTCTTTAGAAACTTACCCCCAGTAAATAAATAAATGATATAGGATTGCGATAATAAATAGGATTACAAATATAAAACATAATGAGTGGCAAAGTTCACTGGCTTCTAAACAGAATATCCCTGACACTCCTCTTAAAAATATTAATATATACTAGGTGCCTGACGGACTGAGTATGGCAGGGAATTCCACATGTCTACAATCCTGTTGAAATAGCTATATTTAAAAGTATCAGTCCTTGAACAGTTCTTCTTTAGTGTACAGTCATCTTTTCTCCGTAGCATGTATTGATCTGATGATTCTAAGTAAATTGTAGGAGGTCAAATTGCCCTCTAAATTTTAATTTGTTCTTATATAAGATTGAATTTAAAAAAGAGACAGAAAGTCCTATTGCTGTAAAGAATAGGACTTAACGATTTTAATAGAAGATAGGGCCTTTTCCTACACTAAGAAGGGTTAAAAATGGCTTGCTACGGTCACTCTACGTTAATTTTTTTGATAGAATCAGGGCTTGTTAATGTAGTCTTTTAAAATACTTAGGCATTTACCCAAGATATTGCTGTTATGCGTGTGTCTGTGTGTGTGTTCGTGCTTATTTGTAGCGTAGCCTTTCACACTTATTGATGTAACTGAGAACAATATGATTGATAAAGGTTATGTTGCAACAACAACAACAACAAAAAAACAAAGCTAAAGACATATCTGGATAAGTTAATGTTTATATGGCCATTCAAGGCTTTGTAGAGGAATAAAACATCAAACAAAAACCTCCTTTGTTCTAAGGATGGCAAGTTAAGGTTTTTTCTTCGTTGCTGGTATTCATCAGCAGTCTTCAGAATAAACCTAGTTGCTCTACGCTGAATTCGTTCCAACTTCATTATATTTCTTGCTTGATATGGGAACCACACGACAGAGCAAACCTCCAGTTGAGACCTAACTAAAGCAAGATAAAAGGGTTCTCAGAGTAGAAACATCTTTAAGTCCTCTACAAGCTCTTTTAATAAGTCCCAGGATCTTGTTGGCCTGGCTTGTTACTTTATCAATGTGTTTGTCTCAAGAAAATGACACCACTGAGGATTAAGTTTTATAGGTGAAGCCCCCCAGACTAAACTGTAAGAACAGAGGCATGAAAACATTGTAAGGCCTTTCAACGAGAGTATGGTAATTTCTTTTACAAGCTTTCAGTTAGTGTTGAAGACAAAGAGGTTCCTATGGAAGTGGACACTGGTAGTTCAGTAACCTTGTTAAGTTCAACCGATTTTTCTAAACTGGGAGGTCAAATTGATACACCCAAACCTTCTACGGTGATTCTAAAAAGTTACACTGGAAATGTCATTGAATGTCTGGGAGAAAAAGATATGAAAGTTCAGGTTGGAAATCGGGTGGACACCCTCTTAGATCGTGTTGTTCCTGGGCCGTCACTCCTTGGGCGTGACATGATGTCTAAGTTTACATTACCTTGGCAGAACATTTTCAGTACTGTTTCCACTACAGCTGAAGACATTGTAAGTCTATACCGTGACCTGTTTGACAACAATACCGTGGGGAAACTCAAAGGGATTCAGGTGTCATTGCGAGTGAGAGAAGTTAGTCCTGTGTTTACCAAAGCTCGAGTAGTACCTTTTGCAATCCGATCCAAGTATTAGGAAGCCCTAGAGAAATTAGTGGCAGATGATATCATTGAGAAAGTGGAACATTCTGAATGGGCCTCACCAACAGTCCCTATTGTAAAGCCAAGTGGGGATCTCAGAATTTGTGGTGATTACTCTGTCACTATAAACCAATTTTCAGTTTTTGAGCGATACCCAGTACCTACTCTTGAGGAATCGTTGAGCAAATTGTCGGGTGGAAAGAGATCTACTAAGATTGACCTTTCCCAGGCATATCATCAACTGGAACTTACCCCTGAAAGTAGAAAGTACACTACTATTAACACCCACCAAGGTCTATACCAGTACAAATGACTGACTTATGGAGTTAGTAGTGCAGTATCTATCTTTCAGTGCACCATTGAAAATGTTTTGAAGGATCTTCCAGGCTGCTGTGTTCGCATCGATGACATACTCATTTCTGGGGAGTCAGATGAAATCCCCTTGGAAAACCTGCATCGGGTTTTACAGAGGTTACAGGAATGTGGACTGAAACGTAACCTTGACAAGTTTCACTTCATGCTTGATGAAGTTGTGTACCTTGGCACAACCATTTCTGCTGCTGGAATTTCACCCACGAAAGAGAAAGTACATGCTATTCAGGAGGCAGCACCTCCAACAAATGTAACTGAGTTACAGTCTTTCCTTGGAAGTGCAAATTTCCTTCGTAAATTTGTATCAGATTTTGCAAGAATTACTGCATTACTGTACAGATTGCTACATAAAGGAACACCCTGGCAATGGGAAAAACTCGAACAGGAGGCTTTTGATAGCCTCAAAGCAGTTTTATGTTCGGACTCTGTGTCACTCCACTACCTTTCAACCTGTTGCTTATGCATCCCGAATACTGAACAGTGCAGAACAGAACTACTCCCAAATTGAGAGGGAATCTTTGCAGTTTGTGACCAGTCCAAGATCACAGAATTCAGATGTTAACTCCAGAGTGCTATTATTGAGGTGTAGGTCAGAGAGAAAGGGAGGCTTTTTTTTACAGATTCGCATTAGCTTACATTTTTTCACGCTAAACTCCATACAATTTTGCAGACTCCATCTGTAAATGTTATCAATATCAGTCTGAAACAGAGAATGATCGGCTGGGCAATTTATCACCCTCGATGTTTTGCAGTCGTCAGCGTATAATGACACAGTGTTCCCTGATCGAGGTCAATCACTAACTGCAGGCCCAGCAGCTGATGCTGTACCCTAGGCGTGAACAGAAAGAGAATCGAGAGAAAACGTCGTAGTATCGGTTTTAGATCGCTTGAAGTCCCATCCTCTAGTGATGTGTCTAAAAAGAGAAAGTTGCCAACTAATGCTCCAGGAAATCGCCGTTCGCACTCAGTTAATTTGTTGGAAGAAGGAGCCAAACATTTAGGCTAAGAAAGGAATGGAACGGCTCAAGGGGGAAACAGTTATTGCAAGACCAAATACTAGTTTGTTTTGCCAATCATGCTGTGAAGAACTTTCTCTAAAAATACAAAGCATAAACGTGAATGTTCCTAGTTCAAAGCACAAGACAAACAAGGCGAAAAGTTTACAAGCCTCAAAGAAGGACCAAAAATTGCAGAGGCCATGAAAAACTACGCTGAAATCCATCATCCAAAAGGCTAGACATTGGATTACTTCAGAGGTGTGTTTGATGAAGCAGGATTTGCAGTGACATCAAGGTCACACATGAGCGAGCTTATTCCTTTCATTCTGGAGGCAGAGGACAAGGCTACTTCCGAGGAAGTCGTGGACAAGAATGTCGAAGTTGTGTTTGATGGAACTACTCTTGACGTCGAGGCAATCGTTGTTGTTGTCCGTTTTGTAGACTCCTGGGAGGTGTGACAGAGACTTGTGAGATTCCTGCTCTTAAAGAGTTCCGTCGATGGTGACGAGTTTGCACAGGGAGATCATTGTACTGGCTGGTAATCTCCTAGCAGCAATGAGAGACCGGGCTGCTGTCAACACGAAGGCATTAAGAACAGCAGTCTCGGTGCTCTACACTGACATGGTAGATGTTGGTTGTATCTCACATTTTCTTGACAGAGTGGGAGTGAAATGCAACACCCCGATACTGAAGTCACTTATGACAGCTTGGAATTTCATATTTACAAGAAGTATGAAAGGTCACAGATTAAGGAGGGAAATCAGTGGAAGGTCAATGCCAAGGTAAAACAACTCTAGGTGGTGGAGCCTGTGGGAGTGTTCGAAAGTGGTCTTGGAAGAATGGACCCACATTACTGCATTTGTAGAGAGTGAGGAAGAGTTTGCCACTTGAGTCTTCACGGTTTAAAACATTTCAGCTATGGGTAGAACTTGCAGCTTACATGGAACGGGAGCAATTTCTGAAGACAACCTACAGGCTTGAAGGCGATAGAACCTTGATTTTTGTTGCCTACGAGAAGGTTGTGCTGCTAACTTCATTCATCCAAGTCCAGAATTTCCCTAAACTTCTAGCGACAGTTCAAGAACTATTTCATGCGAATGCTACAGAGCAGCAGCGATGGTATGATTATGGTCTGAGGGAATGCCTGATGCCAGCCTTTAAATATTACGCACACACTCTTGCAAATGATGTCACAGTTTCCCATTCTATTGGAGTTTTCAAAGCTGCTCAGCTCTTTAATCCGAAGTTTGTCAAAATATCACGGCCAAATGCTGCGGATGTTTAGAAGGTCAGGGCCGTGACCTTTCTGATTGCCAACAATGTCATCGAGCCTCTAAAAGACGACATGCCAGCATAGATGACCAAAGCTGCTGAAATTCCAGCTGATTTTGACACCTTAAATGACACCTGGCCCTGGTAGAGGAGTTTTGCTCTCGAGCTCCCATCTTGGGCGTCAGCCGTGCAGAAACTTGTTCTGCTACAACCATCATCTGCAGCAGCTGAGAGGGTTTTCTCGCTGTTGACCACTGTGTTCAGTGATCAAAAGCATGACGCTCTAGAGGATTATATTGAGGCGGCATTGATGCTACGAGTTAATGATCGTTAGACAGCATAGACTATGGACACCGTGTCAATCCACGTCATCGTCATCGTCCTTCAAACATTGATTTCGTTGTTGATTGTTCTGCAATTAAACAGACCGGCCAGTTACGTTGAGTTTAATGTTGCATTTTACACAGTTTATGCCAATTGGAAACATTTACGCAGTAAAACCGTTTGTACGGCATGTTTGTTTGTCTTCAATATCCGCAATCGATAGATTACAAACCCTAAAAAAACGAAAACAAGAAGGGATATTTAGAGGTATTTAGGGCATTTCATGAGAAATGAAGGGAATTTTAAGAGACATTTAGAGCACATTTCAAGAATTTCGGGAACACGTTTAGTCAAATTTTTGCCATATTTGTGGAGAGGCCTACTATCTGTGGAGGAGGCCCACGTCGCCGCCCAACCTCCATCCCCTGCCCTATTTGTTCGCGGCAACAAGTATTAGACTTGGTACGGGATTAAATTTCGCTTGACCTCAGACAAAGGATCTTTTTGTGGCATATATCAAATGACACCATTACGTGGCATCAACCAAATTGTCGCTAAGTTTCGTGTTTAGTCGTTCCTTTGATAATTTTGTGCATGGTATTTACCAGTTAACAAATTCACTACATGGCGAAACAAAATAAGCAAAACGGTGAGACTTCGGCGTCAGGAGCGCATATCTAGCGTCGTAAGATTCCTAATAAATTTCCATATACACTCTGTTTTTATAACAACGTATAATTTCGGACCCGAGGCTGAACGTTCCTATATTTTTTTTCGAGGGGGGGAGGGGGGACGGGGTGGGCAATTTGAGCCTGAAAACGTTGACTCCGATGGTGTGGAAGCTATTTCGGAAAGGTTGTAAGTAAGAACTGCTCAATGAATTGCAGTTTTCTAGTAGTATTGAGAACACTGTACGTCGAGTTCGACCTCAAACTGAGATGTTCTTCACTGTATCGTACAATAAGAAAACCACATTGCTGAGAAAAAGAGAAACAAGTCCCTAACCATTCGGGTAAATTTTTGTTAGACTACGCTTTTACATCTGTTTTCCCTTTATTTATACTACAAACGAGCGAAATAGAATCGTTCTTAACTGACTCTCATCCTGAGGTATGTTCTTAGCATGTTCTTAGAATTTCGATTAATCTCAGCCTCAACATTCTTATCAAAAAAGGTTCTTGTAAAAAAAAATAGTATGCCCTCTGGAAGTCGTACACTAAAGCCGTTTGTCTTAAATAAGGATATGCTTCTGTGTAAATTGAATCCCATCTTGGTGGTTTCCGTCGTTCTGCGTAATCTGTCACATGTTTTTATCTTATTGGTAAATATTAATTCATAACAAAACATAACTTTATTTATTTAGCGCAAAATAACTTTATTTATATAGCGCAAAATACATAGGTATATGATCTAATGCGCTTTACATTACAATGCTTATAATGTTACAATAAAATGAATGAATGATATATATGTGTATATATGCATGTAAAATCTATGCTAAAAATACTATAGGTTAAAAGCTAAAAGCTAATTTAAAATAATAAGTTTTTAGCCGTGCCATAAACGTTTTCAGACTATCTAAAGCTCTCAACTCATCTGGGAGGGCGTTCCACAGGGTCGGGGCGGCTGAAAAGAACGCCCTGTCTCCTGTTGTTTTCTTGGTCTTGTTGGGCAGATCGAGCAGTAAGTCTTTTGTATTTGATCTCAGGTTATAATTTGACTGTGGCTTAGGTCTAATTAACTGATGAATATATGTGGGAGCAATACCATGTAGGGCTTTGAATGTGTATACAACCAATTTAAACATTGTACGGTATTTAACTGTTAGCCAATGCAAGTCTTTCATAACAGGAAAAATGTGATCAAAACGCGTGGTGTTGGAAATGAGCCTTGCGGCAGCGTTTTGAACCCGTTGAAACTTGTTAATATAACTGGCCGGTAAGCCGTACAGCAGACTATTTCAGTTTGTCAGCGTTCATCCACGCCCTTATAGCGCGAATACATTGTTCCACAGCATGTACTGCCTCTGCTTGACTGAGGGAATTGTCTGGGTTGAAGGAAAGGTAAAGCTGAGTATATCGTCAGCGAATGTGTGGGCGTTGGTCAGGTACAACTTGATGACCTCGAACAGCTTGCTGGCATAGGCACTGAAGAGTAGGGGCCCGAGACACGAACCCTGAGGAACACCAAATGGCAACGGATGACAATCCGATCTCTCTCCATTTACTGACACACGTTGACTACGTCCAGATAGATACGATGCGAACCATGCGAGAGCAGCGTCCGTGATGCCAAATGAGGGCTCGAGTCGGCCTAACAGTATGGCATGGTCGACAGTGTCAAATGCCGCACTCAGATCGAGCAACACAAGAATTGGCACGTGTTGCTTATTCATGTTGGACAAAATATAATTTGCAACTCGCAGTAGCGCTGTTTCCGTGTCTTTCCTATAGGCAGACCGTAGCACAGGAAACAGATCGTTTGTTGTATAACTATACACTTGGTCGAAGATAGCCCTCTCGGTAATTTTTGTGACGAACTGAAGGTTGCTAATAGGTCTTAAGTTTTTATGGGTTACGTCCTTAGCACCTTTTTTCAGGAGCGGGTTGACAATCGCTTGCTTCCATTCAGTGGGAAAGTACGCAGTAGTTAGTGAGGTATTGACTAACTTTGTGATGACAGGAAGTAAAACATCAAGCGAGTCGCACAGCAAGGTGGCTGGCAGAGGATCAAGCACGCATGACTTTTTAGCCGATTTCTGAATAAGATGGGAGATATTTTGTTCACTCAGATTCCGGAAGGAACGCAGTGTTACATTTGCGTCCACCACAGGTTTATCAGAAGGTACGAGATCGCGATCAGAATGACTAATAGGTGTAGCGTCAATTTCATTGCGAATGTTCTCCACCTTACTAACAAAATACCTGCTGATATCGTTCGCGATTATGGTCTTGTCAAGGTGTTCGGCAAACAAAGGTTCATCCTTCATGCCCAGAAGCTTTTTCGCGGCATTAAACAACTTCCTTTGATCAGCACCGTTTTCAGTCATAAACTCAGATTCAGTATTGAGTTTTAATGAAATGATTGTGAAGTGCGGGTTAGAAATGAATTGAAGAAGTGATCCTTACACTTTCTGGAGGAAACTGTGTGGCTTCATAGCTCAGCTGGCAAGAGCACTGCACCGGCAGCGCAGAGGTCGGGAGTTCGAATCCCGTTGAAGTCACTTGAATTTTCAAGTGCATATATGAGAAGATTGCTTAAATTGTCCAGAAAGTATGAGGATCACTTCTTCAATTCATTTCTAACCTGCACTTCACAATCTTTTCATTCATCATTCATTTCACGGGAAAACACGCATGAGTCCAACAAATTGCCTGCTCTCAATAACCTGCTCTCAACTGTGTGGCTTCATAGCTCAGTTGGTGAGAGCACTGCAACGGCATTGCAGAGGTCGTGGGTTCGAATCCCGTTGAAGTCACTTGAATTTTTCAAGTGCATAAATGAGACAATTGCTTAACTTGTCCAGAAAGTGTGAGGATCACTTCTTCAATTCAGTGTTGAGTTTATTAATGTATTTAAACCCATTTCACACTTGCCTGGCCTAATCTATGACTGAAATAGTCAAACAAGGAATAACCATTTTTTTCTTTTCCCTAGGTTTTGGTTATAACTTTCAATCATGTTTTCTACTCGGCGAAAAACCCCTAGTTATCGTCTTGCCACCGCTGGAGAAAGGCGACCTCGTCCCTCTAGGGCACCAGTGTGTTCACCGCAGCGGCAGCTCTTTTCTAGGGGAGATTTCATGGAGAAGAATCCTTGGGCTGCCCTGGGAGCATGGTTTCTGGGACCCAGTGGGGAAAACGGCGATTTGCTTCGAGACCTTTTGACAAGAGCTGTGGACTCTCACATCGGATTTCGTCAGAGGTAAGTAACGATCAAAGAGTCGAGACTGATTCGAGCCCCAGACTACTAAGTTTCTTTCGCGGACGCTCGGGCCTGAGTCACGCAACGCTTCTCGTCCCCACGTGTTACGTGACTTCGGTCCGAGTGACTGCGGACGAGGTTACAGTCTACTCGGTTTCATAATTTTCAACAAGTTTTGGAGCAAACCGCTGCACTGTGTTGATTGATGTAACCTAATAACCCACATTTAGGCAGCATCCTTGTAAATTAGCCAATACAAGGACATTTTCATATCCCAGTGATTTACTCGCTCTCAATCCAACCAGAGACAGCATATAACTTACGCCTTGGAATTTACGGAGCCTAACAACCTCTGGTCTCGAAAGAGATATTCAAGTTTCCGTTGTTTGGTGAATATTTTGCAGCTATTTTCCTTGTGATCCTCCTTATGTCACGGAAGAACTTCGGGGGGAAGGATCCTTTAAGGATGCCTTGGAAAATCTAAAAGCCGAGCTGGACAACTTGCAAAAGGATCTAAGGAACTCCGTACCGTTCTTCAGCTGCAGATACAAGGTAACCTTCTGTGTATGGCATGTAATCACTCTCCCTCAAAGCTCATGTACAATATATATAGGACACCGTATAATTGAGATCTCGCATATTTGCCCGTCTGCGTCGTTACCAGATAAACCACTTATGTTAGGCTCTTGCAACATTTTATACGAACTTCTTACTTTTTTCTTACAGGGTCATGCTAATTGGGATACAAACATGCCAGCTAATCTTGGTTACATCTCTGCAATGCTTTTTAATCAAAACAACTGCGCAGCAGAAGGCTCCACCGTTACCACCAAGTTCGAGATAAAAGTGGGAAAAGAGTTGTGTGTTATGATGGGATACGACAAAGAGAAATGCATGGGACACTTGACAACTGGTGGGACTACCTCCAATATTGAAGCAATATGGGCAGGAAGAAATGTTAAGTACTTTCCACTGGGACTGCAGGAGGCTTTGTTGAAAGAGGACAGGCTTGCTGATGCTAGAGGTTACAAGGTGGGAAACAGGAATACTCAATCTATTGTTCCCGTTTACGTTGTACTGGAAACTAAAGGAAAACAAAGCTATATTGAGGAAAAGTGTTTTATTCATTGGACGTCTTTACTGTTTGTTTCCTGAAGTTGGTTTTATTCGGTTGGACAAACTGTTTATAAAATCGACTCTTGACAATCGTCGTTTTCAAAGCCGGTTAAAACTTAGCTTTTAACTTCTTACAGTAAAAGTTACCGTTTCCTATTAGGTCCCCATCCCTCAAAGAGAAGAAGAAAAAGAATTGATAGGTGCTTCTCAGTGGGAACTCCTCAATCTTGATGTGGATATTATCCTGAAGATGCCTTCAAATGTGGAAGCTGCGACCAACCTTCAGCATCAGGAATTCATGGAGATCATGGGAAACTACCTCTATGAGTCAATAGGAGCGCAGGAATTCGCCCGACGCCATATGCTTATGAAGACTGCCTGTGTCATAGTTCCAAGTACATCGCATATTTCTTTTACAAAGGCGGTCACCATACTTGGACTTGGACGAGAGAGCCTCGTGACAGTGGCAGTGGATGAGGACGCTCGGATGGATCCAAAGGGTATAGTCTGTTCATACTTATTTAGTACGCTGTACGTGCTCATGAAACGTTTTTGCACTATTGAATAACTATATCGTGTGTCTACTCACCAAGAAAATTAGTAAGCCTCAGCCTATCTTTAGCGTGTGTAATCAGCTGTCAGCATAATTACCAAAATGATGATGTTCTTATTCTTAAGTAACAAGTGGAACTATAAACATTAATAAACGTTCAGATCATCCCTTTTCAAGTTTTCTAGCAGTACTTCCACCGTCACAATTCGCTCCAACTTCCAAGAAGGAAGACTGGTCTTATCACTTAAATTGTCTCTCTTCCGCCTTCATTTCGGTTTGGCCATTGTGCAATCATGGATTAATATGATTTAATTTGTCGAGCCGACTGCATGATGGATAACCTTTGGTTGCTCGGTATCCCGCGTGTTAGCATCCATATGTATACATTTAGGACTCCATATCCTTTGCTTTAGATTTGAGGCGTATTCTCAAGGAGAAAAAGAAGCAGCAGATTCCAGTTATTGCAGTGGTAGCTGTCATGGGAAGCACTGAAGAAAGCGCAGTGGATCCTCTCACTGAAGTTCTGGACTTGAGAGATAAATTTAGAAAGAAAGTTAGTTTGAAACTTCTCAAGTAGTAAGTTCAAAACCACTGAATAGAGGGAAAGCGCTGAATCACAACCCTTGCACTCAGTTGCTTTGGTGGAAACTTTAAAGTATGAACATGTGCATACACCGAGAAAATGGGGCTATCCCGCCCCGATGTAGTAATATGCGACATTTTGCTACATGATTCTGGTCTGGATGGTTTTCTCTAATGGCATTACTAGCGATGAATCTGAGGAAATAACGCGCTAAGTAATCAAAGACCTCAATGTCCCAGAAAAATTAGTGCTCATTGTTAATAATTAATTATCTTTAACCCGAATGTCAAGTCAAAGATGTCCAGAAGCTCAAGGTCTTCTGTCGTCCTGTGTTTGTCCTGTAATGTTTGTTTTTTCTTTTCTTTTTTTTTCATTGTTTCGTTGCTGTCATTTATTTATTTATTTGTTTATTTATTTATTTATTTGTTTATTTATTTATTTATTTGTTTATTTATTTATTTATTTGTTTATTTATTTATTTATTTGTTTATTTATTTATTTTATATTCCGGTAAAATCAATTTAGCATTTAGCTGCATGAGTTCATACACTGACCTATTAGTATCGTAAGTTTTTCAATTCATTTGTTCAACAAACTGTGTTTTGAAAGGGCCTCAACTTTTGTGTCCACGCCGACGCAGCCTGGGGAGGATACTTTTGTAGCATGTTGCGTCCCCAGCCTAAAAGCTCCGTTTCACCTAACGCTGAAGAGGAGGGATTCGTCCCCGAGATGTACCTGAGTACCTACGTCCACAAACAGTTGTCAGCGCTCCACCACTGCGATACCATTACCATCGATCCGCACAAATCAGGCTTCTGTCCCTATCCCGCAGGGGCAATTTGTTACAGAGATAAAACCATAAACACCTTTCTCCAAATCACCACTACTGTTGTTTATTACCATGGCGATTTGACCCTTGGCGACATCGGTATCGAGGGATCAAAACCAGGAGCAGCAGCTGCAGGGGTTATGCTTGCAAACCGTGTATGTAAAATTGTGCATTATTTTTTCCAATGACGCGAACTAAGTGATTTAGCAGTTTTCGTAAGGCCTGCTTTCAGCATCATAAAGTGCTAGAATTTTACAACGCAAAAATAATCTAATAATTGCCTGTCTAAATTTGTTTGAATGCTCTTGGAACCGTACAAAATGTCGTCCAAGGATAGCAAAGGTGTCTTGGACTTGATTTGGTATGAAATTGTGTCAGCCTATTAAAATTACCTCATTTCGAATTTTAAACTTTGTTTTAGGTCATTGGTCTTCATAAAAATGGGTACGGTCGTATTCTGGCTGAATGTATGTTTACTTCCAAGATCGTGTACTGCCTGTGGCTAACGCTCGCTAAGGAGGAGGACAGCTTTGTCACCCAGACAACGAAACCTCTTCCTAAATTTAAGAATTGGTCGGAAAAGGAACAGATTAGATTTATAAGGGAACGGATTCTGGGAAAATCCAAGGAGGAACTTGTTCAGGTATCTCAATTCATAGAGATTGCACTCGTCCTACTGACCAATTGTATTCTACTCTCATTGATTATGCTGATGACATTGGAAAAAATGATGACACACACACAGAGGTTTATATATATTAGTATCGTCGTGGGGACACACTATGTAAATGCGGTGATACCAGTCTTAATAAACTCCTGAAGAGTGAGGTTCGCCTCACGAAACAGGCCTTTAGAGAACCAGTGTTTTAAGATTATCCGTCTACTACTATATATATTTATATTTGTATATATAAGGTTCTCACAAATGAAGTTAAAACACCACCTTGTAGTTAAAAACTTATGTTTCGATCACCTTCAGTGATCTTCTTCAGAGTGACCCACAACCGTTAAACGTATTTAATTGTACTTCTTATAAGCGATAAGAAGCTGGTGCATGTGAAGGTTTATATGTATATTTGATCACTTGTAAGAAGTGTCCCGTCCAATATGTTGGATTTACCACGACAAGGTTTAGAACTAGGTTTAACAATCATAGGAGTGGGTTAAATGCCCATGTTAAATTAGCTATGAACTAAAAGCTAAGAGACGATTTGTTTTATCGACACTTCACAACAGCCACGGACATGAAGGGTTGACGGATCAGAGTGTATAGATTATTGATTGGGTCAAAGGAGAAAAAGAACTGCTTGACAAGGAAGGCCAGTGGATTTACAAACTAAGAACTTTGGCACCAGATGGACTGAATGAAAATGATGGATTTTATGGACAGAATAGTGAAATGTTCACGATAGTGAAGTGAATTGCACACTGAAAGAAGTTGTGCTTTTTAAACATTACAACCGTTCACCACGGCGTCTAACATTTTAAGATGTAATTCGTAAAATCCTTCAAGATTAACCACCACATATGCGATGATTGCCTGGGCTCTTCAGCGACCATCTTACAGATTAGGTGATATATAAAGTATTCTGGCGTTTTATATTTTACAGGATGAAGAGGCTATGGTATACCTCAAAGAAGTTGGACCGGACACTCTTATGCCGTGTTTCTCTTTAAACCTCAAAGGAAACAAGAGCGTTGAGTTATGCAACAACATCATCATGGCGCTTTTTCAAGACCTTTGCCACACTTCCGGTGAACACACAGCTCATCGCATTCCACTAATTGTAACAGCCTCGAGTTTAATTCCCCACAAGCGCGGTGCAGCGGTCACTAATTTCAAGAAAAGACTTGAGGTGAGTCCAGCATATCACCTCTGTAGCACAATAAAACACTTAAGCATTAGAAATGCGGTTCGTCGTTGCGGTTTGAAATAACGACAAATGTTACTGTTTACAGAAAGCCGACTCGTACTGACAGGCTACTTGACCAGTCATGGAACTGACAGCCCTCCGTCTTACAAAGCAAGGACTGCACGGACCCGTGACGAGAAAGGCGCAACTAGTTTGTGATTCACTTGACAGCTCAACAAACGAGACTAAGTTAGACCGTGTTTTCAGTAAGAAACACTACAGCAGAGACTTCATTAGATGTAACACCTAAAGCAACACTGAACCCAACGTTAACAACCTCGAGGGGACCGATTTGTCACTACTGTAACCATACCTTACATTAGAGGAACGTCTGAAACTATCGCATAGATTCTTCAACCTTACAACATCCGTGTTCAGTGCTCAAAGATCACTCACCACTTTACGACAAGACCACATGCTGCGACTCCCAGGACACTTATTTCGGGGAAACTGGCAGGAATGTGAAGGTGTGACTGACTGAACACAAACGGGCGACTAGAAATCAAGTAACCTCAACAATAACTGCATCGCTGAACACCATTTACAGACCAGCCGCAGAAGTGACTAAGACTCCGCTAAATACGATACCCACAATACGAACTACCATCGATGAGTCACACTAGAAAGCTGCGTCAAGGTTTACTAACTTAGAACTAAGTCCACTGAACCGTTGGCAAAAACTACCTACACCTTACAAACGACCTATTGACAACGCTAACAGGAAAGACTTGTCTTTACTAATTAAACAATTGTTAGAACCATGCGGCTTGCTTCTTTGGCCGTTAACGGAATAGCACAAAAATAATTGTTTCTGTGTTTGAACTTTTAGAATTTTTGGCAA
>BLFK01000656.1:535670-538170 GCA_014634185.1 Astreopora myriophthalma | reverse complement strand
TGCATTAAAGTTTTCTTGCTTTCTGCTTTTTATAATGTGAGTTGTCCGTTTACTGCACCGTACGTTACAGCATTCACTTACGTAATCAACCATTCAAGAGCTTCATGCATAACGCTGTCAGTAGCTAGTAATAGCCAGTAGCTAATTAGTGCTCATCCCAGGGGTGTAGTTATTTTGTTCCATATTCTTTTTTCTTTTCTGTTGTGGAAATATGCATTCCAAAACGGACTATGTTCTCTGATAGCACCGAGTCAGTGTCAAGCATGTTATAGCCGGCAAGGTAACTTGTTATCCATACAGGCCAGAGTGTACTTTATTTGTGCACCATAGGAATATATTTCCAAGTTCCGAGAGAGAACGCCAAGCTGGCGAGCGAGCGAAATGGCGCGGCTTCGCCCGGTCACCAGCTCAGCGGTCTCTCTCTCTCTGACCAAGGGAAAAAAATCGTCCGACACCCAGGGAAGAGCGTAGTTCGAGTATTCGTAACATTACAGAATGAATGTTCACACACAAAAGAATTTCTGAGGCGAACGTTTGCAGAAGCTTCTCCTCTAAGAGAAACAAGAAGGACAAAAAATAACATACATTGTCTATAGCGTGAGTTGGGGTTTTGACGTAGTAGGTTTCGCGCGTCATTTCTGGATGCGAGCGGGTTAGATATTATATGGTTAATTAAAATTCCTTGACCTATCTAAAAGTAAAGTTTCAAGTATTAGTGCTGTCAGTAAGGACGGTTTATCAACGCAAGTTCGACTGAAGTGAGTATACAGAAAAAAAAAATCCCCACACCAACTGATCAATTACTAACCTCTTTTCTCAAGTGGCCTTATGATATTAGGAAGAGCTGATCAAGTATGTATCCTAGTAGTCAAATAAAAAGGAAAGGTTTTCCGCTTTGAGCCGCATAAAAGTGCAGATATAGTTTCTTTTCAGGGGCGTAGCTACCTGTACGCACGGTACGCAAGTGCGTAGCTAAAAAAGTCGAGAGTAAAAAAGGGTAAAAATAAAAAAGAGCAAAAAAAAAAGATAGTTGTTTTAAAAGAGCACAGTTTGTCTCAATTCATTTAACTGTGCTTGTTTGTTTGTTTGTTTGTTTTTTATGTATATTTTCTAAATAACGGACTGTTTTTTCCCACACCCGAGTGTCGGTTTCCAGAGAGGCGATGTGGTTCATTGGTCGAACGTATCTTGAATTATATATTTAGCGAAAAAACGGGAAAATAGCAAGCACATAACAAGCTGGATGGTAAGGCCGAACGCATTGTTTTCACCGCGGCCTGTCTTCGCAGTATACACGATTTCCTGGGCTTATCACGGCCAAAAAATCGATCACAGATTACTACTTTGCCATCGGCATTAAAAGAACGACAGGGCCACAACGCATTCAAGAAGAAACCGAAGAGCTAAGGGAATTCAAAGTTTGTGTTACGATTACACTTTGCCATTTGTTTCTAATAATTATAATTTCAAGACGCTTGTGAACCATTTTAAATGACAGCAATCAGAGTATTCCGTTTTGAGTCCACGGCCTGATAAGTGCGGCAAATGTGAAGGAGACTCAGAGAAGGGAGGAGACGGGAAGGCGGTCGAAACTTAAAGTTCTCCGTGAGACAAGATGGGCATCTCGCGCGGATTGCTTGAATGTCTTCGTCACCTTGTGCCAGGTAGGTTTACTCGTCTCAGCGTTCGACTTTCTCCCAGTTACGCGGTGATTTATCAATTTGATGGGCCGTATTCTAGTGTACGGCCCGCTAAATTTGAAAGTTTCCTTTCGGCCTTGCACCCGATTAACATCAGGGATGTAATAAAATGTTACTAACTTCGTTTGGGCTATAAATCAACGGGGGAAGAAAACTCGGTCCCTACCTTACACTACGGACCGAGAAAAAGGAGTTACTAGAGGTATAATAGAAGCCTGCCTCTCGGTGGTTATAACCACAAAAGTCTAAGTTAATTTAACAAAATATCAACGTGTATATTATCCGGGAACGTTTTCAGGTCATTGTTGACACACTTAATGAGCTGAGCGAAAGTGGTGACAGCAAAGCTCGGGGACTGCACTCATCCATCCTAAAGTGGGACTTCATAATTTGCAGCACGTGTTTGAATGTACGCACCGATTATCAATGTACCTTCTGGTGGGTATATTAATATCTTACGTTTATTCCTAACCATGACTATAATGCGCCCACGTGAACTAATCGAATAATCACCAAGCAATTGATTATGACAGATTCAAACGGACAAATTTTAAACATCGCTAACGTTATAAAAGTAAATTTCACCATCAGTCGCCTGATTTTGCCTTACGTAGCGGCCATCTATTATTGTTTACTATATAAGTTATAGTTATACTAGAAATTGACTGGATTCGTTATGATAGAAATGATTATGAAGTGCGGTTTAGAAATCAACTGACGAAATGATTCTCACACTTGCTGGACAATTTAAGCAATTGTCTCATATGCACTTGAAAAATTCAAGTAACTCCAACGGGACT
>BLFK01000656.1:501196-510859 GCA_014634185.1 Astreopora myriophthalma | reverse complement strand
TAATTTTGTTCAGTTGGCGGAATGGATCGAGAATTTTCTCTGTAAGGACACCAAAATACACCAATTCCAAGCGAGAATGAGTCAAACAATGGAGTTTAGACGAAGATAGAGATTTCCTCTCCTTACTGTATAGTAGACAATCAATTGAAATAATGAGAATGAATTCAGGGAGATCCAAATTCCAAATAAGTGATCAGTTATCTCATAACGCAGACGTTTAACTATAATCGGCTTCCTATTTTTTTATTAGCTCACCTCAACGCGCCTTCCTTTGTCAACCGTCAACAGTATTATGTTCCCGGAAGGTTCAACTAGCTTCACGGAGATATGGCACTGCTGTGTCTGGAAGAAAATACAGTTGAGTGAGCATTCTATTGGAAGTGGTAATTCGCTTATTGGTCGTAACATCATTCGACCTCCTCAAAATGTCGCTCCTCTATGCCAAATTCCCTTTTTTTCTTGTCTTGAACAACAACAACAACAACAACGACAACGACAACAACACAGTCTTAGAACGGTTTTCAATTGAGTGTCGTAAAACCAAGACCAAAGTAATTACTCCGACCAATCACAGCAGGTGCAAACAGTGCAATGAGCCAATCAAAATTCGTAGCAATTAGATGTCACTTGCTCAAAGCGCGGGAAAAATCGCGCGTGCAAGTCGCGATTGGTTTTGGTTTTCCTTCTCATTGGTTGATAAACTGGCGCGAGATTTTTAAGCCAATCACGAAGCGTAGCAATCGCAATCGCGTAATTACTTTCGACAGTGGTTTGAAAACCGCTCTAAAAGAAGTAATCACCTACCAGCAAAAAAGAAACACTGGGAACACTGGCCCCTACTGCTGCAGCCACTGGTGATTCTACGGCTGTTGCCAAAGTTTTGTCTGCTACTGGCAATGGTGGCGCCGCTTCTGACGATGGCAAATCCCGACTTGCCTGTATAAGAAGGTAATTTGTGTCTAGGACGTCGCCACCAAATACAGAAAAATAAAAGAACTTTCCCCGACTTTTGACTACACAGGGAAGCAGACCTCAGTTGCGGTCATTTCCGTTACACAGAAAATTGCGTGTTATGTTGTTTTTGTTGGTGTTTTGTTTTGTTTGTTTGTTTGTTTGTTTGGTTGGGTTTTTTTTTAGATAATCAGCTTCGCCTGAAGAGTGTTTTCAGTTGCGAAGGATTAAGGATTTCTTACATCAGTTCAGTTTTCTAACTTTTTTAATCTGAATAACTTAGTTTGAATTAATGTTACTGAGTCGAATTAAAAGCGTCCTCAATTAAAAAGTGACAACTGGCAAAAGCTTCAGAATTATTTTTTATTTGGTTTCCAGTTTTGGTCTTGCCATCCTTTTAGTGGTACTCGGTGTCAATTTCATACACTGTTTCTGACATGAACGCGGTTTCTTCCTTGTTCGCAGGCCATTGTTTTATCCTTTTCTCTCTAATAGTTTTATTATTTTATTTTATATTTTTTCTTCACTTGATATTTACAGATTCACAGTCCTACTAACAGGCCATTACCAAGTTCACGTCAGCCTCTGTTTCAAAGCGAGTCTAACTGCAAAAGTTCTGTGATGGTAATCAGTTTTACTTTGCATATGAATAAAAACTCACTTTCATAAGAAATACTTCGCACTTAGACTCCCTTTGAAAAAGAGGCTGAAGTGAACTCGGATGGCCTACCCTATCGAAATCGATCACACCGCATGAGTAAAATTCGGATCTACAGCAGCCCCACACTCAAACAGATTGATATGAACAACGGTTGATTCAAGCCACCAAAAAAGAAAAAGAGGAATTTAAATGTGGATGTTCAGTTGATAAAACAATCCATTCTGAAGACGATTGGTTGAGAATTTCAGAGAGAAAACATAACTGATCTTTGTTGACCTTGCTGGTCCCGAAGAGAAGATGTCGGTCCCGCACTTAGCCTACAAAAAAAGACACAATACAGCAATGACACACAATTGTGCACGCGAAACGCTAAAAGAGCTTATTAAAACAGATAAAAAGAAACAACGAAGCTCAGACACTTACGATCCAATTAGCGTACAACAGCGATAATAGCCAAGCGTCCTATATATTTCCTGACCTCCATTGTTCTTGTCTCAATGGCGTCCTACGCTGGCCACCCAAAGGTTGGAGAAAAGTGAATTCAACAATGATCTGGCCGGTCAAGGCAGTTTAAGAGTACACTTTGAGACGCATAATGCCTGAATTTCTGAACACGATCTCTGTTTAGTAAAGGTGTCGCCGCGTTTCTCATGGGCGAGATTTCTGTCCTTTTTCTTCGCATATCAAAAGACCCTGTTTTCATTCAGCTCGCGCGTGGGTTTTTTTTCTCTGATCGAAAAGTCTCATGGTTGACGTTTATCATCGTGGTTTTGTAATCCTGAACATATTGGTTACTTTTAAATTGTCCTAACAGATACGAAGTTAAGTTGGCAACAGAAATGTAGGCAACTATTCCCAAAGGACATCTATTGTGACTGCTATTGTTTTCCGAAAACAAAAGAGTGCTGCATAATCAAGTAGGGAGCCTTATGGAAATCTTGCCGGAACCCCTGATGAAACACTCGCAGATGTTTTTTATATATTACGTAAGCTACATCATTGAGCTAACATGCTAAGGTGCTAATTCTTACCTACAAACTTGGATGAATTGTATTTTGAACTTCTCCATATAATTTACATAACAAAGTGTGATCATAGCTCTACAGCTGCTGCTTCAGTGTTGGGTTTTCCCTATTTGCCCCGAAATCGTCCAAAACTTCAAAGAACTGAGAACAGTAGTCCCAAAGACCATCCACTGTGACTGCTATTGTTCGGGCTATTGTTTTGTCAAAACAGAAGAGGGTATGCATAACGAGTAGGCTACATACACGGAAATCTTTAAAATGGTTAGCAATAAGCGGTAAATAAGGAAGAGTTGCATTTAATTGCAGGGCACATTGCAATACCAGAGCTACAACTCAAACACATAATGCTGAATAATACACAAAACTAACAGCCAACGGCGTTCGTAAACATAGCAGGACTGACGTCCGCCATCGTAATTCAACAGCGAATAGGCCAGTGCTGTTCATTTTAGCACATTAAAAAAAAAACGTTAGTGCCCACTGCAAACATATGTAAAGTCAGCGCCATTCATATCCTGGCTAGTGCTATTCATGTCATTCTCTGGCCAGTGCCACTAAAAAGTTGGTATCACAACACAAAATCACCAGAACCTTCCAGCATAACATGAAATCTGTAAAAAAATGTGTCGGTGAAGTAGCAATCGAGTCATGTACAACTACCAAATATGAAAACGTAGGGCCAAAATTAACCTTTTCCAGAAAAGATTTTGGACAAGGCTACTCGAATAGGATTTTTATCAAACTAGAAAATTAGCGACGCAATAGAAACCATGCCAGAAATCTAGATCTTGATCCGGCAGCAAAAGCGGTGCACGATGATGAATATTTACTTCACAATAAAGCTATTTTTTCACATCATTGTACCAGGCATACACATCCACGCAAGTAGCACCACTATTATCTCTCTCTGAGCAGTCCTTCCAGTCCTGTCCATACCATATTTGCAGTTGCTGATTCTTCGATAAAGGCAATGGGCTGGGAAGGTTACCAAAGACCAACTCAGTCGAATTTTGGTCGATCCCTTTAAGCTCGTAATAATGCCCTTCAATGCACGGATGAGATTTCAACGCTTTCAAATTTTTCCTTGGTGGCAGTAGGGCTTCCCTGTTGACATTTGTGATGATCGTCATAAACGTGTTGGATGCATAGAAATTTAAATTGCTGCAGCTCCAATAGGTTCCAGTATCAACTGGGTTGCATTTGATGGATCCGCTTCTGTGAACGAGCTTCATGGCCGTTACATGTCCAGTTTTAGTCACAGTGAAGGCACCGTATTTGTCATCTCGAGATCCAAAGCAAACCAAATCTTTGTTGATTTTTTGCCAACCGTCTGGAAATAGTGTAACGTACAATTATTTTATTGGCAAACGTTAGTTCGTCTCCTCCTTGTTATAAACCTTTTAAACCGGAGGGCAACAGAAAGCGCAAACGCATGATTTGTCACAAATGATCTATGTATATCTTTGAATTTTGCTCCACTTCTAAAACCACTCTAAGGAACAATCAATTGTCCTACATTTTTATTTCCTTTTTAATTCTTTTTTTTAAACACGGCAGTCTCATCGAGAGGAAGAAAAAATATTGTTTACTTAACTCAAAATGGCTGCCACAAACTTGAACGTGCACGCTAGCCGGTATATTAGGAGCCCGTAATGAGCCAAGAAGAATTCAGTGTTTACAAAAGATATCTGGTGAGGACACCAGGAGCCAAGGCATACTAAGTTGTTTGGTAACATGGTTGCTTTTGATCCTTGATATTTGCCCCATACTTATGCACCAGTTTGTTTTCACAATATAAAATTGGATAAGGACCTGACCCCAGTTGTTCAAAGCCTGGATATCTTTAGCCGGTGGACAAGACACACTATGGAGCAAATTCAAAGATTTCAGTATGTTTTTAAAAGCTCAATAGTTCTGATTCACTGGATAAAGTTATCCAGGCTTTGAACTAACAACCGGGACCTGTCAGGATAACGGATAACGGAAGATCAAAAATGTAAACGCCTCACCCTCGCAAGTAGCCTGGATCACCTGTTCAGCATCCCCATCTGCATATATCCAATGCTTGCTGTCAGCCATTTTGTTTCCTTCACTGGCCTTGATTTCGGCACAGGATTTAGCTGGGAGCTCTTGAATTGAGCCCAGTGGCACTGCACGAGAAACGAAGAGAACGTTGTAAAGGAGAAATTTTCCATTTAATGAGTGCTAACAGTGCCGCACAGATGCTACGATCAAAATATGTTCCAGATGATTATGGTCAAATAAGTTAGTGCTGATATATATAGAGTGGTATGGCATGCGTACAAGTCAGCATTTATTATTAACAGAGAATGGTAAAGTGGGTTGTTGGATCACATTTCGCGAGAAACAAAATGGTCGTTTCATCGACAATAAAATGGACACTTCACACTTCAGAGGAAAGTAAACGATTACACGCGGTTTCTTTTTAATTGTTTGTTTTGCTTGTTGCTTTTGTCCTAAATGATTTTTGTACCGAATTTAACTGTCTTCAGATCAAAATTCACCGCTCACACCCTTACCGAAATCACATTTCACGAGGAAAAATACGATGACCGTTTCACATTTCACGGAAAATATAATAGTTACGGGAGTGATCGACTCATGATATGATCGATTCAAAAAGGGTCATCAAATGTCAATTACACCACCCCGCTTAATGCTCTTATCAACGCTGTTACTGCTGGGCTTCGCGTTTCCCAGCTGGGTTCCCTGCGCAGACATTCTAGCTTCGGGCATGCGCATAGGTGGCCTTTAATGTAAACCACGAAGGCCACAGAGTTTTTACCGGAATTCTGAGTTCACTAAGGTTAATCGGTTTTCACGGTTTGTGCGGCAGTTAAGTTGACTTTTATGAAGGCCCATCGGTGTAACTGGAATTGCGAGTTTGTCTCAGGGTGCCTCGTGTCGAAATAAACGTTGACATTTACGGCTAGTTTACATTCGCATCTACAAATGCTAAGGTGAGGGGTGAGGAGGAGCTGACCCAGGGAAATTTGACACTTTCATGGAAGAGTCAAATTCCCCATCACCAGGCACCCACTGAGTTTTCTCGGTCTTCCAAGGCTGCGACCATGTCAAATCTAGGCTTACGTGCCAAAATGCCTACTCAAGGGAAGGCTCTCTGAGTCCATTTCTTATGGGTAGCCTCCTCCTCCCCACCCTCCCCACTCTGTTGCTTGAGTTGTTCTAAACTGCTTGAAGCTGTTGTAGTTTCTATTGTACAACACTTGATTTGCTTACGAGAATGTTGAATGCAAGCACGTTAACACAAGAGAGGAAGAGGCGAGAGAACATGTCCCGATGACCAATGATGATTATTTTCAATCAATTTTCAAACCTTTTTAACCTTAGCCCCATGACCGCGCAGTTCATATTTCCAGATACCACGCAGCTGTTTTCAACCTCTAATTTCATTGGGACGGATTAGGACGCAGCTCTATTGTTTTTAGGGTTAGGGTTCATTGTTTGTGTTGTTTCTTTGAATCCTTCTATTGTTTTCTGAGCCAATCGCGTGGGCTCTTGTAACAGCTGCGTACTGACCCCATATTTCACAAGACGGACCAATTAGAATCCGTTCTTTAAATAACTGGTCTCATGATGTCGTACTATAAATTGATTTTGTAAACTATCATTGATGGATGGCCATGTATGGGGATGCCTGAGGTGGACATGCTACTAAACGCTGAATTTATTAGCCATAGGGAATCTTTTGAACGAACAAAAGTAACATACCTCTGTTAACTGTGCGCTTCATGTAAAATCGCTGTGGATCGGGTAAGAAGTCTTCGGGCCTAGCTTCTTTCGTTCTGGAGTTCAGCTCGCAGATGTTTCTGCCAATAATGACATTGTAGCTTTGGCATCTAGCTTCCTTGTCGCAAATTATGAAGCACTCTTCTGGGGATCCTCTTTGAACTGTCTTAAACGTATGGCCTTTGAGGAACATGCCACTAATAGAGTATTGTACACGACAACCTTGGTTAAGTGCCTCAATAAGAGCGATCCGTAGGAAAATGGTTGACAACCAAAATCGTGAGTTCATCTTGATGTCGGAATTGATATGTCCTGTAAGTGGTATGAAATTTAGTCTTTTATTAGATGTTAACGGCTTACGTACGGTGCATAGGCTCGCCCAAGCTCGAGTTCAGTGTGATGAGATCAAGTTCAAGCTCATCAAGTTTACCATTCTTGTAGAATTTTAATAAAAACAGGATAAACAGGAAAGGCGAAAAAAATTGAAGAGGGTTATTTCACAGTGCGTAGTGGCCAAAAGAGCAAAAGCTTTCTAGTTGGCCACTACCACATTGAGTAAATGAGGGAAGCAATCAAACTGATCAAGGCTTAGCAAAGAAAGTAAAGGAAAAACAAGAATAAAAGAGCGTAGGAAAATAAAGATTGATAGCTTTAGTAAGGAGATCTAGTACAGTTCTTTATGTAATTGAAACATGGCGATAAAATGAATATATCGTTATTCGGCTTTTAATATTAATAATACACACGTCGGAATATACACTTTTAAATATAACCTTTTGTGCAAATACTTTAGATGACATATTAGTGTGATAATTTAAAGAAGATAGATAGTTGTAAACAAGGTGATTTGTTTTGTTTTTCTTTGAAAAATTTTCCCTTAAATGCACAATAACAAAGATTTTAATTCACACTTTTCCAGCTTTTTAAGGCCAATACAAAGATTCTTTTTTAGGCCATAGTTCGGCAAGCTAGTCTTTAAAACCTATGGTTGCAGCAATACCTCGTACCTCGTACTACAATTATGGATATTAGTTACCAGTGAGAAGAGAAATGCATAGAAACTGAAATGGACGTTCTTTTCAAGACGACGCACTTTCGGCCATGGAAAAGTATGTGATGCGAACGCGAAAAGAATTAAGCTGGTAGTGAATTTAATATTCAAAGCAGACTTGCCCTTCACCGCAATTTACAGGATAAGAACTCCTAAATTGCCGGAAGAATAATTTAGTAATTCAGCTGACGAGTTTAGCAGAATTGTGAAGCCCATATCTATATATTTGACAGCTTTTACAGTCACTTCGTTCAGCTCAGTCCCGAAAAATGATTTTAACTCTTCCCCCTTGAGAAAATACAGCTAACCAAAGATATCGCAAGAGTATTGTTGACTGTTTGACGGGATGTTTTTAAGTCGCTAGGTGATCAATTGACAATTACAAATGAAAACGGCTGCTTGCCGTACTGTCACTCGTTCAAAATTAAGTGCTTGAGTCGAGAAACCTTAAACCGAAGACAAATTCAATTTCAAATTCTCAGTTGTGCCAATAAACCAGGCTGTTCAACCGGCCGATCACTCATCGACAGAAGACTTTAGGCCGGTTATTTAAACGAAGTCGTCTAACTTAGACCGCGGTTTACAACAGTCATTTCACCTCCCCACCTTTCTAAACGTGAGTTGCTTCAAGTAGATAAATGCTTTTCTCCTCTGCTCTGGCCTTCTCGATACTGTTTTCGACCACGAACGGCGTACATATACTAGTGTTGGCCAAAATGAAAATTACTTGGAACGCGGTTTTGCTAAAGGCCTGCTAAACTCTGTCTAAATAACCGGCCCATTTTCTCTAACTAGAGGGAAATCATATCAAATACATGAGAGACGCGGACTGTCGCGAGAAAGTGATGATAAGTCATTCAATCTACTCTAATGTAGACAGCATCGCCCCAGACTGATAACGATACCGATGGCGTCCAGTTGAATCTTTCGGAGATTTACTGATCTACCACGAAAGAGAATGAACCGAAGCTGTAGGACAAATTTTCCAGCTGAATCCTATTTCTTTTTCTTCTTCTTCTTCTTATTTTCTTGACAGAGGGTTCTGTTAGTTTCACTCGGATCCCCTTCAAACACTTGTGTTGGACGATCGTAATCAAGTTGCACTGTCTTTCTCTGCTCAGTTTTTTTAGGCTCATCGCTTCGAGAAAGGCAATGGCATGGGCTTGTATATTGTACTTATATGGCAGAACTTCACTTCCAATATGGAACTTCTCTGGTTTTAATCTAGTTTAGGTCCTACTCTATTATATAGTCGAAATCTTAATCGTGCACCCTTCTGTAAACCACTACCAAGTGATGGAGGCTTTCTAATGAAGGATTTACTTATTCTATCTACGTAACAGATGCATCTCTAAACATTTCAATTTCCTTGATAGAATTTATAGACATACCTGTCTAAATCGGTTGTTCACAGTTGAGAGTTTCTTATTTTTTCAGTTTGATTCTCACGCTTGTAGTGCTAACATTCTTGGAAACAGTGAGATGGCAAAATGTTGTCGAAGCCAATTGAACTTCCTCAATTTTCAATTTTCAATTTATTTATTTATTTATTTATTTATGAGCAGTGCAATGTCATCACAGTCTTAGGTGACCTGCAATTAGGAAAGCTATTTTAGGCGGGCCACCTTTCTAAAGCAAGTCCTGTCTATGCTAAAAGTCACATATTATTAAATAAATTAAAATCACAAAGAACATAAAAATTAAGAAGTAAGTTAATTAATTAATTAATTAATTAATTACAAAGTTGGCAAGATACAGGACTAACACATGACTAATTGACTAATTGTTTCCCTTTTTAAAAAGATGACCAAACCTATGCAAAACACCTGCGTAGATTTCTAAATTGTGCGTTCGTACAGGTAATCACATGATTTCGAGTGCAATTTGGAATAAATAAGCACGAGCAAAATTTTTCAAAGACTAACAAAATTGCACTGGCCCGTAGGGCGAGTGCAATTTGTGGTCTTTTAAGAAATTTACGAGTGGTTATTTATTCCTAATAATATACATGAAAAAATTTATCTATTTTTATTGTCTAAGAGAACTGCAGGTTTAGGAAACACGATGCAGAACAAATGTAATTCAGTGCAAAAAGGGAAAAAACTTTTTGCGGCTTAAAAAAAACATCAAAAACATTGAAAAACCTGTTGTTTTGACTGAACGCGTGATGATATATTTGCAGTGTTCGAATAAATTATTTTTGC
>BLFK01000656.1:488696-493696 GCA_014634185.1 Astreopora myriophthalma | reverse complement strand
CGACGATCTTCTACCAACATACGGTGAGTATTTTGGTCATTTTCGCCATCTATTTACTAAGGAGTTATTGAAAAAATTTCCACCGCGAACATTCAAAGGTCAAGAAGATAATAGGGACCTTTAGATTGGAGTACGAGTACGACCACGAGTACGAGTTTTCCGTACTGAGCACGCACATTAGGCCTGGAGGTCAAAATTTTTTCAAGTGCGCGTGCTCAGAACGGAAAACTCGCACTCGTAGTCGTATTTCGCGCCTTGTTTTAGGCTGATGAAAGCCTTTAGCGAACCATTTTATCTCCTCTTGAAAGGTTTGCGGCATTTGTCTTCGGCGTATTCCTCAGAAGGAATGCAATTAAATGCAATGTTATGTCTATAACTAGATCCAACTCAGATCCGACCATTAGCTATCAGATGTCAAATAAACCCATAGGGATAGTATCATGCCATAAGTATCTGGGTATCTTTATACAAGAGGATTTGCAATGGGATACACAAGTTAGAGAGGTCAAATCTAAAGCCTCAAAGATTCTAGGCCTTTTACGTAGAATCTATCTAGCTGCAGCAATTATGTTAAAGAACAGACCTATAATTCATTAGTTAGGTCAAGTGTTGAATATACTTCACCCTGTTGGTCTCCTTTTGAAAAGCAGCACATAGCATCTATAGAATCAATTCAACGTGCTGCTGCTAGGTTTGTTTCCTGTGATTATTCTAGTTATTCTAGTGTGACAGGTATGACACACTCACTGGGCTGGGATAGTTTAGAAAAACGCAGATACGTAGACTCAGTAACTCTGATGTATAAAGTTGTTCACAACTTAGTCCATATACCTCTTCCAAATTCAGTCGAGTCTACGTATTCTAGAACTCGAGCTAATCATCCGTATAAGTTTATGCACATATTTGCAAATTCAAATCCATACAAGCATTCTTTTATTCTCACTACACTCACACGAGACATTCAAAGTGAAAAGTTTATCAGTTGAGGACGAGTCAGTCAGCCATGAGCCGTGCGATTCAATGTATCCTAATATCTATTAACTATTCATATGTTTACCTCACAAAGTTAACTAAAGATTCCAAGAATTCAGAAACTGTGCTACGCCAGATACGAAAAACCACTAAAAGCCACCCTTTAGATGTGGCCAAAAAATATGTGGAAACGTATTCCTCATCTAATGCAGCAGCACGAAACCCCGAGGAAAGGGCATTCTACAATTAATTTACTCGAGGCGATCAAATCGAAACGTAATCCTAAGAAAAATAAATAAACAAAGCGGGCGAACACTCCGACTGACCGACCTAGAATGACTTAGATCTCCCGCCAAAAACCTCAAATAGTCCTTAAGCAACCCGAGATGCACTGCGAGTCCCTCCAACGTGCCGTCAGAATAATAATTTCCGACTAATTCGTCCCTCAAACGTCAGAAACTGAATATCTATGTTGTAAATTTACAAACCGCGAATCTGCTTTTTGGAGACTCTGAAAGAAAACTTTATGCTCCGTTTCCGCGGACAAGATATTGTAGGAACAGCTGTCTGGTACAGCTTACCTACCCCTCGAAGCAAGACAAGCAGAGCCTCTTGGGCATTTCAAAAATCAGATTTAAGGCAGATTTTAGTAAGCACGGCAATCATGGAAAGCAGCTTTAGAATGAATAGAGTTTAATTGTATTGTATTGTAACATTTCAAAAAAATTAGCATTTATAATTAGATTTTAGAATCGTTTGTAATCTTAGCTGATGATTTGACCGTGGAGTGCGAGTTGAGCGCGCTCAAACGCACCGATCCCACGGTCAAGGCATCCCTCCAAGATCTGGACCTCCAAGAGCCCTTGGATCCCCACGAGGCCCTCTTAGGCGGCCTCACCAATGCCGTCAAACTCCACCATAGCTTAGCTTCGCGACTAAGGCCGGAGAACGCATCCGCCACTTTGACTACAAGAGCCTGTACTCTTGGGTCAACAAGAAGTGCGAGTACCCGATCGGCCACCCCGAGTTCCCCTACAAACGACCACTGGCCTGTCCAGCTGCTTCGGACTGGACAAACGCACCGTGCTGCCGCCGGGAAAACTTCTCCATCCCGTCCTGCCCTACCACAGCAGTTACAAGCTCACGTTTCCCTCGTGTGCCGCGTGCGTCGACGAGAACATCAAGAAGCCTTTGCTCGACAAGGTCACCGACTGCCACCACACCAACGAACGACGCGCTTTGCATTGGTGGGCCGGAACTCGCCAAAGCTGTCCAGAATGGGGTACGTGATCCTGCACGTTCACTAGGTCTGGCATTTCGCCGACTGATGTGCCGGGCTCCTCATGTGGGGCAAATTTGGTCAACGCACCAAGATGCAGGTCCAAGAATTTGTCGACCCGCAGTTTTTCGTCGCTTTCCTGGACAGCGACCGGTACGACATCTGGTACGTCAGCGTGCTGATTGAAGACCGCGTGGAGATCTATGATCGCATGGAGGACTACTTTGACCTGCCGTCGACCAATCTCAACATCTTCATCACCTGTTTCACGACCTGCTGCACGAGACTCCGACTCTACGAAGCGTTGGACCATCTCCAGGACTAGGTCCCTTACTTCGACACGGACTCGGTCGTCTTCGTCGGACGTCCCGGCGATCCGCCCATCCGTCCACCTATGGGCGAATTCCTGGGCGTTTCCCGGACGAACCGGACGAGGGCGATTACATCGATGAATTCTGCATGACCGTGGTCAAGTTGCGCAGGTTTTCGCTCAATGTCGAAGGGAGCGCCCAATTCAATTATGACGTGTTGCGCCAAAACAACCTCAACGAACTCCATCGGCCTTTGGATAAACAACGGACCATCTGCGTGACACTGACGCACACCATTCACCACGACGCCAAATGTAAGGCCTACCAGCTCTCCATCGTACCCGCCCCTTGCACAGGGACCACCGTTTGGTCTATACCAAACGCCTCTTGGACCCCGTCACCGCCCACGCCCCTCGCCTTAACACTACGCCTTCGGCGAGGGCAGTAAAATCCATCACTGACTACTTTGTTCCACTAGTGAGACTGAGATTGATTTCTGAGTAATTACAACTCGTAACCAAGTCTCCCACTCCCGCTGTTTTTAGGGGGTGTTATGCCAGTTACGTCGTGTTATAGTAGTCCTTCCTCCTCTCCCGCCCGTCCTTCTATTTTTTTGTCCCCACCCAAATTTTTCCCGCGGCTATAAGGCGGAAGACATTGTTCGTGCGGGAACGCTTGCTTCGCTGGCTAGGGATGGGTATCCGAAAGCTGTCGAAGGACCCAAGGGGGAGCTGGTACAACCGATCTGCGGGCCAAGAAGGTCATCCACGAGAGAGCTAAATTTGAGCAACGCCTGTATGGACAAGTCAGTTAGACAAGTCAGAGTAGCATTTCATTGCCATCTTTATCGGTGAATATGGATCTCTGACAAAAGAAATGACCTGAAATCGCTTGGTTGTTTGGTCCTAGGAAAAAAAAAGGTTGGTTTCGTAAATTCATCATTTTTATCTTAATGCCCGATTTCGAATCGGCTCTCTACGCTTTACATGAGAATCCGAGGCAAATTTGCATAATCTCAAAGAAAGTAGCCCTAGTCTCCTTCGCAGCCGTTTGGCAGTGAGAGCGTTGCGTGACATCACAAAACACCACTACGAAGAAGCGCACGAATTTCAAAGATAGTATATGGGTGGGAATCGTTAGATCCCTTTGTACAAGACTTGCAGTAGTCACATACACTCCTCGAGTTGTGGCGGGTTGGAAATGAAGACTACGCTGTTGAAAGCCTAAACTGTCAGTTTATTCGTCCAGAAAACAAACTAAGAAATGAAAATTCACACTATATTTTTCTTTATATGTTTACACTGCTGCCCTTTCCTTATTCCATCATGGCCGAGGTCGTGGGCACTGGACTAGAGATCGAATTATCGCCAGGTCCGTGAGCCATCTGTCCAGCGGCAGAATGTCCCAGGGGAACGGAACTCGGCGTTCCCGGACCGGAGGCTGGTGATGCTGCGTTTGACCCAATGAAAGACACCGGGGTGCTACAACCGGAAGCCGGGTGGGAACCCACTGGAGGGACGGAACCGGGATTCATGGGTGCGGCTGGTGATGGTGTGGCAGATGGGGGATTGGACCCTACTGGCTGGCCACTGGTTGCAACTGCAAGGTACAAACAAAAAGAAACAAACAAGGAAACAAACAAAAGCAAATTGTAATATCAATATTTGACAAATAAAGAAGCCTAAGCCGTGTATTACACTGTGATAAAACACGATGGGCATTTGAGAACACGAGGGAAATTTCTACATTTCTCGAGT
Organism: Astreopora myriophthalma; assembly: GCA_014634185.1. Classification (NCBI taxonomy): domain Eukaryota; kingdom Metazoa; phylum Cnidaria; class Anthozoa; order Scleractinia; family Acroporidae; genus Astreopora; species Astreopora myriophthalma. The sequence continues at coordinate 489,377 of BLFK01000656.1, read as the reverse complement.
GTTCTCAAATTCTTTATTTGCTTTATGATATAGAGGTAATGTGGCGAAAAACAATAAAACACGCTTTTTCTATGTTTTATACTCTGATAAAACATGGGTTTTTGACCAATCAGAGCGCGCGTAGGATCCTATCTACATTATATATATATATATTTATTATAAACTGAATCATTGGATAATGCAATTCAAGACTTTTCATTGGCTTAGCTATCATGGTATATGAGCTAATATACCATGACCTCCAAATATGGTAACTGTACGCGTCAGCTTAATTTTTTTTTCCCTGAGGAAACAATGGCGGCCGGCGAAAATCGCTTCACGCCGGAGTTAAATGAAAAAGAAGTCCTTGAACTGTCACAAAACGCAATACCAGGGAGCACAAAGAGAGCCACAAAGTATGGCATGAAAATATTTCAAGGTAGCAACTTCTAAACTTTATTTTGACACTTTAAGCAACTGTGTTTATAGTTTAATAATGCGAAGCAAAACAATGCAAGTTGAAATTTGTTGTTGAAAGTTGAAATTCGGGAAGATTTGTCTAATCTTGGGGGCGTTTTTAATAAAACAATTATTCCACTCGCGCTTGTTGGATATGAGATGATTATAGCCAACTCGGCGCTACGCGCCTCGTTGGCTATCTATCATCTCATATCCAACGCGCGCTCGTGGAATAATTGTTAA
>BLFK01000656.1:472991-486820 GCA_014634185.1 Astreopora myriophthalma | reverse complement strand
GAAGTTAATAAAAATTGCCAAGTGTCAGACGTACAAAACTATTTTCAACTTTGCCCATTTTCGTCCCACTAAAATTACTTAGCCAATTTTCAATTATCCCTCTTATGTTTCTGTTGGAGGCACAGCAGCCTCATGGTTAGTGCCCTTGACTCTGGATCGAACAGTGTGGGTTTGAGCCCTGGCTGCTCAGGGAATTTCGGTCAATACAAAATGCAAACTGCAGATGAGCAAAGCCAATTTGTAGCACATTATTTCGAGGCCAGCCTATCAAAACGAAGAGTTTTAGTCAGTTATTTCCATCCAAGGTAGCCACATGCAGTCCTCGACTGCCTATTTTTGGAAGTATACAACGTCATAAACTCACAGCCTCACGCTCCCGGTCCATAATGGTCTCAAGTTCTTCAAAGTGGCGCAATTTAATTTCCAGTTTTTTCATCTGAGTCTCCACAAGCAACGCCACAAGGCTTTTGATCTTTCTCTCTTCGACTTGGGCCAGATGCTAAGAGGAAAAGAAACGTGTACACTAGTTAGAGCAAACAGTGAAAACCAAGAATTAGTTCCCTCATACTAGAACTCCGTTTAGATCGTCATGCAATCCTCCTCTCGTCGGGTAAGAAAGCGTGACCAGCTAATAGTTTGTATGGTTGTATCCTCAAAAGTTGGTCGTTGATCCAAGAAAAGAGCTGTTGCTCTTAATCAAATGATACGAGTTATCCTCTTGAGGAGGGCACGGTGTAGGGGTTTGTGGGGACACTGGGATAGAGGGGACACGGGTAGAAGTTCCAAAATCTCCGCATCTACGAGAAAGTTACCTTTGCTTTAACAGCAGCAGCTGCAAGAGCAGAGGCGGCGGCTTTGGCGATGTTTTCTTCGTTGATGGCTTGCATTTTCTCGCCATTCTCTGCTTCCTTATTAGCTTCAGAGGAATTTTCCATCTGATTAAAGGGACCAAACGAAACAATTAAAATACCTGAGTTCACGGTCCATGCAGACATCAAGATAAGTGATTCTACACTCACTGCAGTAATTTTAACTGTCAATTCTCTCAGAAAAGGTCACCAAGCTTCATCGTATTAAATAATTCACGGTAGCGAGAATATTAGGGAGATAGCAACGAGAACAGGAACGGCAACGAGAGCCTCCCTTCAAAATAGAAATTAGTAATGGTAATAGGATTGAATGGAATAAAATTCAAGGAGTGATTAGGCAAGTAATTTCAAAACGCCGCGGGGCCGATTTGAAATTAAGAGCATGATTACTCCCTGAACTGTACGACACGAAGTCCCATTACCAATTAATCGTAACTATAACAAATTTCCAGAAGAATATGGCAGTGTTATTAACTATTTGATACCTTAATTTGTTCAACTTTTTAGTCGTTTAGACCTGAGGGAAAAAACAAAAACAAAAAACAACCAGCGTGCGCTTGATGACGCGCACTCTGCAATTACTCCGCAGGCATGAGGCGTACAACTCTCCAACTGCAAGGTGTCCAATTACAAACTGTCCGATTAGTATAGGTAATCGTATGAATGCGAGAGCAATTAAGGATCTACACTACGAGTGATATTTAAAAATTCGATCAAAAAGGCTCGTGCAATTTGAAAGAATTTTCAAATATCCCGAGTAGTGTAAACCCTTAATTGCTCGAGCTGTCATACGATTACTCATTTATTATGACCGAGAAAATTACGAGCGCGGCTTTGCAAAGTTCATCGAGTTCACTTGCAGAATACGCCTCTAGCTTAACCTTACGTCCTCGTAATTCAGCCCAATTTTTCCCAAACACTCAGCCAATTGGTGGTAGTTTTGGTTGTGTTAGTATTGGTTGCCTGCTGTTGAAGTTCTTCTAACACTGCCGTGCTTGAAGAAGGAAAACGCTCTACCATTTTGATTGTTTCCAAAGTTACCGCCGGCGTCATGTCATCCGTTGCCACGGGAACATTAATTTGCACTGCAGCGCAAATTGAAATTAATGATAAATGTGCCTGGTCTCAGCCAATCATCAGGACGTAATTTTCTCAGTTATCATAAATGCTGATATCAGGCCTGGCGATAACCAATCAGATTCGAGAACTTTGTTATAGTTACGATTAGCTTTATTGTAGTCACGTCCCGATAATTTCAGGTCATTCAATGTGCAAAATGTGTTTTTCTTATCCAAGAATAAAACTGGCATGAACGGCGTTCAGGTTCGGAGAGAGATTTCAAACCTCAACGTCTTGCTGGCGTTCTCTTTAAGCCGCTGATTTTGGTCAATTGACGTTGCTGTTTTGCAGAGGACGGTAAATATATTTACACAATTGTAACGCACGTGAGAGCGTGCGGAACGATTGTTTTTTACTAATAAACCTGTTGTTTTGTGACGTTCCCGTTGCTGTTGTCACCCTCGTTGCTAAAGCTTCCTATTGAACGTGAGACTGTGGAGAGAGACCGTGCGCTTTACGTTGGAGAATCTACTCTTCGGCGCTTAAGCGTTAAAACGCCTTTGGCAACGCGTCTGTTCGTTTACAACTTTCTCTTTATACTCATGTAACTCCCATGGGTATTAGGATTATATGAAGCATACGGTAGAAAAGGTCTACTGTCAGATTAGATTTTCAGTTTTAAGCTTGAAGAGACATGGAAAGGATAAGTGAGATACTCGTTGTTCAAGATGTTTCCATAATTTGAACCTTTGCATCTTGCGACCCAGTCTCCGCTCCGTCAGATCCTGTTGGCTGGCTTCCGTTGACCTCCATGGGCTGAGGCTTATCTTCTGAACACAAACAAGGTTGTTTGACACATTTACAGAGGAAAAAAAGGAAACGCAACAAATTGGTAAGAATCGTTGGCAGCAATTAGTTCACAGGTCGTGAGATTTGCTATTAACAAAATTTACTGGAGCACGCTCAACCTTTGCGCCCCGTTGTTATTACCTGGGAACTCGTTTCTGTTCCACAAATGCCGACCTGTCAGAAACACGCGCAAGTATTCCAGAGCAAAGATGGACAAAAGCGGCTGTGATTCGATGATGAATGAGCATTGTTGCCCGTTTCTGTAATACAAAAAATGATGAATATGCCAGCTTCGCTTGCAATGCATTCTGCTTGAGCGTGCTCCATACATCAAAAGAATGCAAATGCGAGAAATTAAAAGCAGAACAAGCATCGCAGTGAAAGTATTAACCCGATAAATATGAAATGGAAGGACTACTCTTCTATTCGTGTCGGCACCAAACAAAGGGACGAGTATCTAAGGACGAACGCGGGGGTGAAGTACTAAAACGCAGTATTCACTGGAATCAAGAGTTGGCGTCGAAAAAGCTGCTGCCCGTGCCACATCTACCTGTGTTTTCGTCTGTGTTCTCCTGCTTAGCCTTTTCCGCCCGAGCGGTAGCAGCGTTCTTTACATGACTGTCAATAACGGCCTGGGGAATCTCTTCCTTCATTTCAGAAAATTTCTCTATTTGCAAGGTCAAAGACAGTGAGTTAGTTAAGTTTTTAATTTTTGACAGCTAGATTCCATTGGGCTGCCCGTTTGCTCAGTGGTACATCACAGATGATGTCAAAGTGTGGAAAGGGAAAAAATGTGCTAACTCTCGTGCTTCACTGATGTTTCACCTACGTCCAGAAAGGTCCAGAAATGCACACAACAAAATGGCAAATTTGACTGAGTTTTACCAACAATTTGGCAATCTTGGTGAATGTGGCGATTTTGGCGAATATGGCAAATTCTTGTCAAATCGCCAAACCTATGCAAATTACTTCAACCAAGAGACGATAATGGGACATAGAGGGAGTCTTAAAGCATTGGCTGGGATATGTAAGTTTCACTAACGTTATTTATCGACACCGGAAGTCGGTTTTCAGAGAAGTCCGCAAACTTAAATTCTAACTTACTTAAATTGTAAAATCATTAAACGGGACAGTTTGATACTTATTGCTGCAAAAATGTGGCAAGAGACCCAAAACATCCCACAGTAAAGGCACGAGAGCCATAAATCAGTGTTTGCGGACATCTTGGGAAACAGACTTCCGTCACTAAAAATAACTTTACTGAAATTCACATATCCCAAAGACTAGACTGGCCGTTTCCCTCTCTGTCCAATTATCCTCTCTTGCTTCAACACATGGCAGCCAGCCATGGTGGCGAATTTGAAAAATATGGCGAATGCGGCAAATCCATCTATGGGTATAAAATTCAGATACCACGCAGCTGTCTACAACCTCTAATTTTATTGGACCTGGTTAGGACGCAGCTCTATTGTTTTTAGGGTTAGGGTTCATTGTTTCTGTTGTTTCTTTGAATGCTTCTATTGTTTTCTGAGCCAATCGCGTGGGCTGTTGTAATAGTTGTGTACTGGCCATAAAAGGTCAATAGCGATTTTAACTAATAGCCTGGACGTTACCAGGACACGCTCTAGCTAACTCAGCTGCGAAGCCTTCCGTGTGAACCTACGTAGACATCTGCTGGATATGGATATATCAGCAGGTGCACATTTAGTGTACATACCTGATAAAATTACCGAGTTAAAAGAAAGAACTGAAGATAAACAATAGCTAAGAAAGCAATTGCGAGCTGGTTAGGTTTCTGCACCGAGGAAAACCCAAAATTACGACCGAGTTTGTTGCAACCGATTTGAGGTATTACGTTTCTCTTCAGCAGTGCGTCACCATTCTTGAAAAAAAGTTAAACTTTAAGTTCATTTTAACCACAACATAGAGACTACATCACTGATTCTTCTTACCCAAAGCTGCTTTGGCAGCCGCGCTGGCCACTCGAGGATCAACAACAGAAGCAAGGAAGGCAACTGTAGACATGATAGGGTTTCCCTGTTGACTGAATGGTACAGGCTGATGGGACAAGGGACCTAAAAAAACAAAACCAAAACAAACAAACAAACAAACAAACAAACAAAAAAGAGCAAATTTACGACTTGCAGGACTCTTTCCAAAGGAGGGTTAAAATGCCTTAGTTTTCCACCACATCGCCAAATGACTGGCCGAAAGATCTCGCGACTCTCTCTCTCGGCCAATCGGAAGGAAAACTAAACTCATTTTGAGACCTGCCAGCACGCACTTTTCCGTGCTTATAGCTTACCGCTGGCTACATGTAGTTGCTTCGTGTTCTAATAGGTCATTCCCGAGTTCACTTCAACCCCCGTTTCAAAGTGAGTCAGTGCGAAAGTTTTGTGATGGAAATTAGTCTCACTTTCCATACAAATGAAAACTAAGTTGGAACAGCTTTTAAAAAGAGGTTGTCGTGTACTCAGAAATGGCCTACTCATTCATTTGATACCAGAAGCCCAAGTAAATTCCTTGGGAATCCTAAGATACTGGGCGCAAGTATGCTATAACAAAACCTCACTCAACTCACCAAGCTGCACATCTTCCAAGAACGGGTCTTCGATCGGCAGTCTCAGAAAGTGCAAAATGCATTCATCTTGTGTTCGAGTTCCAACATGTTCTGCCACCTTGTTCCAGTCATCTTTGAACAATTCCAGGCCCTGAGAATGTAAAACGAAAGGATGCCCTTAAAAAACGTCTAAACACATATCTACCTACAAGGAAACAAATTGACAACTGAACCTAAGAACCAAGTACATAACACTTTAATGTCACGCAAATAATGGCTTTGAAGGAACGATTATTAGAACAGAGTATTAATACTAAGTAGCGGCAAACTAAAAAGACTGCATTAATCAGAAAAAAGCGGAGTCCACCCATAAACTACTCCAAATACCTCTAACAGAAGCAGTGTCTCTTGCTCTGTCCATTCTTTCGTGGCTGTTGCTGCCTAGGTAAGAAAAGACCACGTCAAGTAAGACGACGTCAAGTGTTACCACTTAATAACTTGTACGAGTTATAGCGCGGTTTGCAATTGAGTGTTGAAAACAACTTCGCATCTGTTCTGGATTGGTATTACGGCGCTGAGTGATTAGGTTGAGAATCTTGCGCCACGTTTTCCATCCAATCAGAGGCAAAACTAAAGGTAACTTGGGCGCACGAGTTCGCCCATGCTTAGCGTCGGTTGCCTGTATTAGGTTTGCGTTAATGATTGGCTAAAGCAACTAGGTTAATTGGTTAGAGTTTTATGGCACTCAATTTGAAATCGCTCTACGAGACTTCTTATAAACGCAAACCGCCTAGTACCTCGAACCCTGTGTCTCTCATATTAGGGAGCTTAAGCAAAGGCATTTTTGAGCGACCTATATCAACCCGAAGTGAAGCGTTTTCCCTTTCAAGCTGCCCTGAGCTTTGGACGAAAGCGCTGCCCAGGAATAAGAAACATCTTGAGCTCTCTATTAGCCAAATCACCAAGCACGGCACCACTCGGGCTGCGACATGCGTCATACGCCACAGGTCGACGGCCAGGTCGCGAGGAGATGGAAAGTCTCTTTAGCGAACAGTAGCATTATTTAGCGTTCGACAATTTTGTGAAAGTTTGACAAGTTGACGAACAGCCGACAACGCAAAAAACAATGAAATTTGTTTGACAAACTTAATTCGTAAAAAAAAGAACAAAAAAAAAATAATAATAATACTACTACTAATAATAATAAAATAACCCCAGACAGCTCAGGCTGTCTGCCGGGAGTCGAGAGCACATCGAATCGACAATATTTTATTTCAGTTAATTACCTTTTGACTCTTTTTGGAAAGATACTGATCTGACCGAAGCCTGCAAGGACAAAGTTTAATCAGTATGAATTTTGCACATTGAAGTTGTTTTGAACGTTAGAGTTATAGGCCACGAACAAAATTCAAGCTTGAACGAGACTCAAAATGATGAACGTGCGATTGTGCTGCACACTCTACCAACTGAGATATAAGGCTACGAAGAGCGGGCGTGTGTTTCTCAACGGACCTGAAACGTTTAGGGCCTTTTTCGGGTGCCATATTCCCTCCGTATGTTAAAAAGGAAAACCATTCTAAGCATGAAACCTTGCCATTCCTTACCGCTTTCCTAACTTGGAAACACGTTAACGGACCTGCCTTCTAGAATGAGCGGATTGTAATTTTACAACTGACTTTTCGTGAGCTTTGAGAAACGGTCCCCTAGTCAATTAGGATAGTACGCACTCTCTCATTGGTCAATAGGTGTGTTTTGATGAGAGTATGTAAACATGGTTGTAACATCACACGAATTTTTATTGGTTATGTGTTGTTAGATGCACGTTTTGATTGGCTGGTAGGAAATACGAGCGTGTATCAAGACAATCTATTTCAATCAAGAAGTAATTAAACGGCATTTTCCTTCATTTGTCGAATTATTTCGAGAACTATTTTATAAAAGCAACTGAGGACTTTTTCCCTGTTTACACAGCCTCGTCTAAACACTGGGGGAGAATTCTCGACAATTATGCAAACCCGAGACGCAGTCGACGGTTTGCATAACTGTCTCGAATTCTCCCAACCCCACTCCCCTTTAGATGAGGCTATGTAAACACGGAAAAGTCCTTTGTTGCTTAATTATATCCCGTTGAGAGGTGAATCGATAGTGAACACACGTTTGCTCGCAATGACTTTAGGAGCTGGCCCTCACTGGCTTGCATTGTTTGTAAGCCTTCCAACAAATGCTGTGTTTCACCAAACAAAAAAGTCGTACATTTTTCTCTCATTGAGAGGTGACATACAACAATGAACTAATAACACTGCTAATCGGCCATCACCCGCAGAAATTACCAGTTACTCAAGGTTTCCTTTTTGCACTCAAGCTACTTGAGACAATTGAAGGGGGAGAAGCGTATCAACGAAGACTTATGCAGAGCACAGTCATGAGGCATCTTACCCAAAGTTAACACCAGTTAAACCGCCCTTCTGCGTCTCCTTTCCACCAAAGTCATCTTTAAACTGAATCATTTGCTGCGAGGCTGGGATCTGAAAATTTGGATGACACTAACCATTGAGGGATGAATCACACTGTTGGGCTGAAAGAGTTTCACATCCGCATGATATCAATGAAATTTCATGTATTTGGAACAACGGATCATTTTCGTATTCATTGTTAACTGTTGGTGTTTCGACGCTTCGCCTTCTCGTCATTTTGGACAGATTGCATACAACAATACAATAGCATATTACTTGAATGGAGATTTCTTCTTTTTTTTTTTCGTAACACGCATCGGCACCCACCTTGCTTCTAACAACTCAGCCCAGACATCAATTATAAGTTAAATATGACGAGAAGGGCTTCCTGCTGATGTTCAAGATACGAATGTACAAATGAAGTCTACTGATGTGTTGAAAATGCCAATTGTCCTAAAATTTGATAAAACTCTTTGGGCCGGTTATTTAAACGAAGTCTAACTCAGAGTCCGGTTTACAATAAATCATTTTACCGCCAGACTTTTCTAGAAGTGAGTTACTTCAAGTGGATAAAATGCTTTTTTCCTCTGCTCTTGCCCTCTCGGCACTGTTTCCGACAATGAACAGCCACAACAAACTAGTACTTGGCCAAAATGAAAATGACTCGGAACGCGGTTTTGTTAAGCGCCGACTAAACGTTGTCTAAATAACCGGCCCTTTCTTTCTAGAATTATTACCGGTATGCACTAGAAAGATGAGTTTCATCAGATATCCGAACACTTCGTAAATAATGAAAATACTTTCGGATGCGCCTTGTTTTACGGCCCAAATTAACGTGAGTGGAAATTTCTTTCCATACTTTGTAGAGGAGAGACCTGAGGAGGCTCTGCAACTGTACCTGAGTCTTGGCAGGTTGGAGGGGCTGCAAGCCTGCGGGGGTGTCAGCTAACACATGGAAATGAGAAGTTGATGGGGGACCCATGGGCGCCGGCCGACCATCTGCGTCCACTTGATAGTTGATGAGACCCCACTGCTCTAAAAAAGCATGGGTCCTGAAGCAACAGATCAAATGCAAGTCAGTGATAAGTAAACGATGCGTGTACAAACTGAAACCCTGGCGTTTTGCTCACGTCCTTGACTCGTATACGAGACCCACATGCAGTACTGTGGTTACAACAACGACAATTCTAACTCGTATACGGAGGGCATTTTTTTTTTTAGTGGCAGATGCGAGCCGATGCCAAGAGTATTTTTACCATGTTGGATTTTCAATCTTTTCAAAAGTATTAATGCTCCTTTTTCTTAATGCTTTTCGTTTTCCTGCCTAAGTGCTTGCAACATTCAACTTTCACTCACACTCATGTTACCTAATTCGACTATTTTTCTCTTTTCTCACTTGTTCTAGAGGATTTGTTTGCAATGACTGACGAAAGCAATTAAAGGATTGCGATTGCTACGGTTTGTAATTGGCTTAAAAGTCTCGCGCCAAGTTATCAACCAACGAAAAGGAAAACTAAAACCAATCGCGACTTGCGCGCGCGCATTTTCCTGCGCTTTGGGCAAGTTACATGGCATTGCTACGAATTTTGATTGGCTCATTGTGCCGTTTGCACCTGCTATGATTGGTCGGAGTAATTACTTTGGTACTGGTTTTACGACACTCAATTGAAAACCGCTGCAACTTAATAAGAGAGTTACGACAAATATGAGACGATCCGGATTGCTTTGGTTGCAGTAGTACGCTTAGCGATTGGCCACTTCCACTCAGTCATTGGTTCATGGCATTGCCTTCGTCTTGATTGGACAGAACGAATATTAAAATATCAGACCGTGTTACCTGACAACAGCACAGACATCTCCAGCAAGGTTTCGTCGACAGGCTGTAGCTGTAAGGTATTCTGTTGGGTTGAGCCGGTAAGCATCTAACATGAAGTTACGACAGGCAAGATATCTTAAAGGGAAAAAAGGGCCGACGGGATAAAATAAGAAAAAAACACACATGTATGAATAGGCACTCTCCAATAACAAAACAAAATTAAAAACAAACAAACGAACAAGTCAAGTCACGTCAAGTTTGTTTACACTATTCACAAGATAATACAAAATACAAATTATAGAAAGAATACAAATTATAGAGAGAAAGGGTTAGAGAAAAAAAAACAGACAAAAAACAAAGATAAAAAACACAGAATGATTAATTCCTAACCTCGTACCCAGCCCTCTTTGGCTTCTTCCAATCAAACAGTTATGGATAAGAGATTAATTATTCCCTACTTACACTTCGGGTGACTTGGATTTGTTTTTCCCATTGAAAAATTCGGGCAAAGCTCTTCGCTCAATAGCATGCACACTAAAAGGAGACAAAAATCGTTAGGAACATAAGGGAGCGGTAAACAAAGCTATTTGTAAATAGGCTACGAATGTGGTCGTGCGTTTCAAAACCACGCAAGCTCTTTGAAAAACCAAGTTCGTTTCCATTTGGGTGTAACACCGTTGCGGCCAGTTTTCAACGTCTTATATACGAACGATTTCAGTTACATCGATCACAAACAAAATAGCCCCGTTTCCATACACTGCTAGTAGGAGCAGACGCTAAAAGTTTCACATGATTTGATGATAAACAGTTTACAAAAATTTAAGACAGCACCATTATCGTTTAATCCCCACGAACGGTCGTTGAGTGCAAACAAGACAACCTATTTTCCAGAACTTCGTAACACGTAAAGTTTGGATAATAGAGAACAATTACATACAATTTCATACATTTCAACTGCAGATATGTCATCATTTGAAGTGAGCGATCACTGTGAGTGATCATCGGAGTTCATGGAGCAACTTAATCAGTTGCAAAGTAGCCTGAAATCCAGGCTTGAACGGAACTCGAACCCATGACCGTGCGGTTGCGATGCACACTGTTATACTGAGCTGTCAAGTCAACCGCGAACTTGTCACTTGCGAGTTCGTGTTATATACAGCAGTAGCTGGACATACATGAAATTTTCATACATTTGAACTGTGGATATGTGATGGATTAAAGTACGATCATCGCATTCAATGAAGCAACTTAAACAGTTGCAAAGAAGCCTAAAAAAATTCCAGGCTTGAACGGGATTCGAACCAATGACGAGAAAATATTTGTCCCCAGGTCATGCATAGTGTACGGGCCGAGCACCATGACCGAGGGCCAAATATTTTTCCGTCCGGCCTACCTATACTCACTAAATAACCATTTTACGACGTGGTCTCCTTATACTGATCATGAGTACTCAAGAGGATGAAGTTGAAACCAAAAAAGAACAGAAAACAAAAGAAAAACTCGAACTCGACCCAACATTTCCCGACATGGATTTCACTGCTTGAAGGCTGGTTTTCACTCAAGCATAAGCATAAGAAACTAATCATGCGCGAGAACACATTGCATTTTTTAGTTTGACTTGACACCAGGGCCGAGTTCCTCGAAGTAATGTTAGCGCTGACCCGGGATAAATACCATGGTAACCTACAGGTTTCGATAGGATTTAACCGATGGTTAGCGCTAACATGTTTGAGCAACTCGGCCTAAAACATAGGCATAGGACATGCGCTGGCGCAGTATCAACAACTTTCCTCCGCTTCATTCAAGATGGCGGATGAAGAATCCGCCATTTTGCTTGTGGATAGTTTTCCCACGAGGTCTGGGTCAATAATATAAACATAAGAAGAAAGGACTATGCTCGTTATTTATGCTTACGTCATGAGTGTTCTCATTTTCTTATGCTTATACTTTTGCGATAGTGAAAACCAGCCTTGAGAATCCCTTGACTTTCGATGATTTCCACTGATGACGTGCAAGAATCGTTAACACAATAGTCTAATTTCAATATGTTCAAATGCAGCATATCATCCAACCTCGTGCGCGAGTTGTGTTGGCCAGGGTGGCTAAATGATCAAACATTTAGTCGCAACACAAAATACCGAGCGAAAATGTTTCACCTAGAGCAGACATACTGTATATTGAACAGGCGGCTAAATGGCGAAACATGTTCATCCAACACGATGTTTGACGAAAATGTCTGATCATTTAGCCGTGGCTTAAAAATATACGCTCTATAAGCTATGGAAAATAACATAGGTATTTGAATGCATTTCTTATCCAGAGCCTTGCGGTGATGACTCTTGTCAAAGAAAGAATATTTCAGTTAATAGATAGCAAGAATTGGCCATTTTAGACACAATTACATTTCCAAGCACCTGTTGTAATCAAACCAGGAAGCGTAACTGGGAATGATAATATGATGAGTTTGTTCCGTCAGGTTTTCATCATGGGGTTCAGTGTCTGGGATGCTGAGCGGTTCCTTGAATATTCCATCCTTGTTTTGGCTGGATGAGGGCGAAGCCGGGGAGGATTGTTCAGTGCTTTCTTCTACCTGTTCCTGTGAAACAAGAATTCAACAGAATGTTATTGCAAGTCATGGTCAGGTGTACATCGAGGACCATTGTAATTTCTGAGTGTATGCTTTGTAAATGGGACCGCTAAAAAATAGCTACTGCGCAGTTGTTTGTAGCAGAACTGATTAATATGAAGTGAACAAATGAACATCTCATTGGCCGATTTCGATTTATTAAAACTCACTCTGGGACAAAAGCCATCATCTCGAGGCTCCGGGGGAAAAAAAACTTCCAACAATCCTTCCTTTAAGCTTCAAAGTCACGCTTACTGTTTGAAGCTGAATTTTAAGATATCGAACTAGGTCTACTTATATGACTTGCTGGACCAGTCTAAGAGAAGTCGACAGTCCCTCGGAATTTGAACAGCGCGACTCGAACCTCGAAACTCAAAAACGTCGAGTATCGATCTCGGAATGAGAGTTTCGGACTCGAGAGCATTGATCAAGCTTTGTGACACGACGACAAAGAGTTTATCGATCAATCAATTTTTCGCAGCGTTAGTTAAGAAACAATTGTCACTTTCCTTCGTTTAAAGAAACTTAAGTTCACACGAGATGATGACAGATACTGGACACGTCCAACCTGTATTGACATACATTATATCCAAGTACCTGTGTATCCATCTGGCTTCCTGGTTCACCCTCATCTCCGTCAGCTTCCTCTGTTTTCCCTAAAATTGCCATAAGCAGTTACGCCAAACTTTCATTACGGTTGAACCACAGCGGAAAAGTACAAGCCTACGAGCCAAACGTCATCTCCTACAACCTAGTTGAAGGGTCTCTGGTCTTCCCCTGAAGAGAGACCCTGGTAGCGAGGTTGGTATTGCAAGATTGAGGTTTGGGTCAACAGTGACATTAATCAATGACATTCCCAGTATTAGGAATCATGCCATGAAAATCGTCCAGATGTCGTACAGCTTTTCACGACAGTCGAATCGAAACCGGGCTAAATTTCACCAACAATGTGCCAGTACTGTGCCAACACGGTGCTACCGTGCTTCCCCGAATTAGCCGTTTCGGCATCTGAGGATTATACTGAATGAAAGTGCCTATGCAGCCCCCTACCGATACCTGATTCAGAGATGTCTGTCAGCGAGTTTCCTTTCATCGGCTGTAGATCAATTTCTTTTCCCTTCGAGGCTGGATGGAAGCAAACACACGAAGATGACTTCCATAGATTTTACTTCCTACAAATTGGATCTCACAGTAATGAATGATTAACCGTAAATTTAACTCGATTAACCTGACAATTGATCTAGTCTTCTGGTGAAAACCGATCGTCAGTACACTTTGTCCTCGTATAACTCCCGTCCAATCTTACGTGTAGTTGTAACACACAGAAACTGAGCCAAGTCTGTTCACCCAGAAGAGTTTCATTCTTGTAAGATGGAGAATAACTACGGATATGTGGTAAATTGAAAAGTGATCATCGCACTAAATGAAGCAACTTAGGAAGTAGCAAAAAACTATAAATTAAAAAAAATAATAAAAATACCACCACCACCACCACCACCACTACTACTACTACTACTACTACTACTAAAACAAAATAAAATAAATAAAAGAAATACAGGCTTGAACGGGACTCGATGCCATGACTGGACGATTACGA
>BLFK01000656.1:429066-453473 GCA_014634185.1 Astreopora myriophthalma | reverse complement strand
GGGGGGGGGTATTTATTAAATACCCTGGCTCTCAAAAACTATAAAATTTCCACAGGATTACATGTACCTTAGCTGGTGGGCATAATTATTAGAGGACTTTGTGATACATTTTATTTTTGGAAAGTATAAGGACTGGTTTCTATGTATTCATTTATGTTGTATGAAACTAACCCCCTTCCAGTGAGCAAGCAACTGAAAGATGTCTCAGATAATCCTTGTGTTTCTCGGTTTCCAAATGGTTGCATCTGCCGCTTCTTGTTGTCTGCACAAAGGGTACTGGTTGTACTGTACCAACACAACATTGCACTCCCAATTTTACTCAAAATGGCAGCAATCAACAAAAGATAAAGACTTTTGGTGTGTTGTTTTCTACGTTGTGCTGTTTTGCAAGCAAGGAGCGCAAGTGAAGAACTCTGCAAGCATAGTTTTTGAATTATATGTAGAGTGATATGGCTGCTTTCTGCTTTTCTTGACTCGTATTAAATTTCTCTCCTGGGTTTGGCCCAGCAGTTTTCTCTGACTTTTTTATTCCAGTAGCCCATGGAGAATTTGTTGTATGCAAAATAAAATAATTGTAGGCACTCATAGGGTTGACCCTCTTTCATTTAAAAGAGTGGGGTGTCTAGAAAACGAAGACCCTAGAAAACGAAGACCGAAGACCTAGAGAAAACGAAGACTCCCTTTAAAATCACTTGGAAACGGCTCAATAACTACTTTTAGACATAGAGGAGTATAAGAAACAACACGGCTTTCAATCACCCAAAAGTTTGACCAGGGTCTTCGTTTTCCAGATCTAGAAAACGAAGACCCCCCGCAAAATCACTTGGAAAAGGCTCAAAACTGCTAATAACATACTTTTAGACGTAGAGGAGTGTAAGAAACAATACGGTTTTCAATTACCCAGTTTTGTGCTGTATCCAAGTGATTTTACAAGGGGGGGGGGGTCTTCTTTTTCTAGGTCTTTGTTTTCTAGATCTAGAAAACAAAGACCCTGGTCAAACGTTTGGGTAATTGAAAACTGTATTGTTTCTTACACTCCTGTATGTCTAAAAGTATGTTATTAGCAGTTTTGAGCTGTTTCCAAGTGATTTTACGGGGGCTCTTCGTTTTCTGGACCTGGAAAACGAAGACCCCGGTCAAACTTTTGTGTGATTGAAAACCGTGTTGTTTCTTATACTCCTCTATGTCTAAAAGTAATTATTGAGCCATTTCCAAGTGATTTTACAGGGAGTCTTAATTTTCTAGGTCTTCGGTCTTCGTTTTCTAGGGTCTTCGTTTTCTAGACACCCTAAAAAAGTGATCTACATGTAAGGTTGTGCATGTAGCACCCTATTGAACACAAACTGGTGACAAGGAATTGCATTTGGGGTACATTGTGTTGTCTCTGTTGTATGAATTGCCTTTGGTGGTTTTCTTTTGTTGTGTCACTGTCATTTCTAGTCGTTTCTGTTGTAGAAATGGAACTTGCTTCTACTGGGAGGACCATGTTGCTTCTGTCATGGGCCATCTTGAATTGTCCTAAGAGATTTTCCCAAATATTGTATGACAGATTTCTGGGACAACACGGATGACTATATGGAAACCAGGCTTAAGAGCATCTGGTTTGCTTTGCTACTCAGTACCGTTTTCCCTTCCCAATCCAATCCAGGGTTTCCCTTTGTGGTAAGGGTGGGGGTGAAGTGTAGGAGATGACAATTCAGACATGTACATTGATCCTGATATGGAAATAAGACCCTAGTTATTCCTCAGTTGCTGAAGAGGATTGAGGCATTCATGTATTTTGTTTTTATGTGCCAAACCTGTTTTGTTTACTCTAGCAATGGTCAGTTCTGCTCTTGTTCCTGGAAGGTGTAACAACAGTGGCCCTATGTGCTGTAGCAACATTAGAGAAAGCTACATACTCTCCTTCTGCTTTGTTAGAGACTGCTGTCATTCTTCACGGTATAACTTCATCTAAATATCACTTAGTCTAGCTAGCTAAATATGCACATGTAAGGTTCTGTTCCAACTATAAACTCTAGCTGAGCTGCCACACCAAACACCCTTGAACTTGAAAACAGAGCAGCCTTATTTTGAAAAGTGAAGCACCCTCTACAAAGTCACTAATGTTGAAAAAAATGATTCAGCTTCAAATACAAAGTAAAGAGCTATTGAGTGTAATGATGATGATGATGGTGATAATAATAGTAATAGTAACAACAGCAACAACAACAACAACAACAATAAATATATTAATTATCATAGAAATGACAATCTACTGGTTACTGATTGGTTTTCACCTTAGACATTGACAGTATTTTAGAAGGCAATTGTAAAAAAATAAAATGTAATTTCTATGATAAATTGGTAATAGGACTTTGTTGACTTCGTGATTAACTGAATCGTCTGTAATCATAGTTACTTGATTGTGATAAATAAATTTTCCAATTTTGACATCACTCACATGATTACAGACTGAATTGGACTCCACTCAGTCATTTTACTGGCATTGTTAAAAAAAAAAATAAATAAAAAAACGCCATCGCTGGATCAGACCACCGGATTGGATCACTGGATCAGATCACTGATCAGATGAAGAAAGTATGACACACACACACACACACACACACACACACACACACACAAAGATGCTGTCCTCTGCTAACATGATTAGATTTCCATTTTGAGTAAGTCTTTATAAAATTATGACCGAAAAGCTAAGGATATTGCTGTTGTGACTGAGTGTGATGGGCTGTAATTATACATAGGACCTCTATGTCTTCTTTTAGACTTTTAACAACCTCTCATATGTGCTGCATAATATGGGAAATAAGTCAGGCACATTACTGTCAGTGAAACAAAACAAGACGTTATTGTGTTGCAAGCAATGTTGCACTCAGGCCAGCTTTGAGAATGGGAAATTTTCTACTGAAACTTTTGTTGCTGATTAACAGTGTGCACAATGATTTTGACGGTAAATTATCCCTGCCATCCAAATTAACTGCACAAAAGAATGTGAATTATTTAGAAGTGGTCACACTTTTGGGATCCTTGCTGCAGTTGTGATCGTTCCTATAAACCAGTACATTTTAATTTCCCGGAAAACTTCACTATCCCAAGGAAAGAGCTTGTTTTTGAACATGTTTTTCTAAGTTCTATTTTCTAGCACCCACATGAATCTAATCATGTTCAAGTAGTTATGGTCCAGTGGATATCAAAAGTGTGTTGAATTGTAGTTTTTCTTCACCATATAAACTGATTCAATTCATGTAAACTGATTTGTATTTTTCTTTATTTGTTTGTTCTATCAAGCCCAAACAATGTAAAACAAAAATAATTAAATAAGCAGCAAGGTATGACTCTTCTTCAAAAATTTTTTTATCCAATTAGGTGATCCAATCTGATGATGTGGTGCACTGATCCAATCCGGTTATTCAGCAATAGTGATAGCATTATCAATAATGATAATAGCAAATTGCAATAACAACAACAACAGTAACAGCAATAATAATAACAACATTCAACACTTTATTCAGAAACAGTCACAAAGGAGAGATAAAAATAATAATCTACGTGAATAATTTGCAAATACATGTACGAGATGTAATTATAGTAAAAATCTATTTTGAGATCAAGGTGACTCAACGCTTGGGGTAAAAACTGTAATATTAATAATAATGATAGCAATAATAACAGCAATAATAACAAAAAAAGTGAACATATATTTACTGTTAGGTCCTTGAAATGAATACATCTTATGCTGTATTAACATACCATCCACATCTTAATTGAAATGATTATGTGGATATTTATTTTATTCATATTTTTTGGGACTGGACCATGTAGACCTTTTTTGAGAATAAGATAGACTGCATACAATTGTCATGCAGATTTGCAAAACTGCCTGCTGCACTGCGAAAGGGCAAGAAATTACCGTTAATGTTCACCAAGAGTGATTGTGAAATTGTGGTTTTGAATGCATGTATGTTAGGTGTGTTGATGTGCCTGCCTGAAGGAGCAGAGGCTTTGCAGAACAACATTGCACATCTATGTGAACTTTGGTGAGCACATGTAATCTTTGTCATGATTAACACTATTAATAGTCCTGGTTACACTAAGACTGACCCTGCTGTTTTATGAATGAACAATGGGTATATTTTCTTTGTTGGTGATTACCTATTCTGGTGGCAGATATGTCCAGAAATGCACATAATAAGATGCATGCCGATTTTAATAAGCATCACGAAGTGTCCCCTTGCTCTTCTCCACAACTTCAACATCACTTGTTTCCAGAAATATGGGCAATAAGCGACTCACAAAGTGCCCCCCAAACTGTGATTTTCAAGTAACGATAAACTGTGGCATTTACCCTCAACTAAAAATAACCCTAACCTTATTGTTAGAAATAAGCAGTAGATGTTTAGACTTAGCAAGACACTTCATGATAGATATCAAAATTGAGTGTGCATCTAAATTAAATTATGTGTGCATTTCTGGACATGTATTATTTTGTGTCAGCTTTTAATCTTGATCTTTTCTACTGAAGACTAAATATTTAACACATGAAAATTTCAGCAGAAAAAACACTCTGCCATGAAATGTGTTTTTGAATTTCGATACTGGGAAGCGACGCCAAGTGGCAGGAAGTTATAAAATGAAGTCCCCCCAATTTCAAGCAAAAAATAAAAATATTGAATACTGAAAGTAGCATTTCCAAGCTTCAAGATTTCAGAATTGTCCCCCAGAACCAGGGGTTTCAATAGAAGCCGGTTACCGGCGGTTTACTGCCGCCTGCTTTGCCTCTCACCGCCAGCTAGTTTGTCTTGATTTTCACTAAAAGTCCTATCATAAACTTGTCAAACTGCCGCCTACAATGGGCTATTATGGACGGCTATTTCAGAAATTATTGAAACCCCTGCAGACGCTTCTACAGGTTGGTGCCTTCAGCACTCGCATGTACATGTGAGCCCCTCCCCCCAATTCAAAATACGCTCCCCCATCCCTGAAGTACGCTGTCTTGATAAAGAAATACATGTACTTAGCTCTATGGGAAATTCAAAAATACTAAGCTCCACAGGAAAATAACAAATACAAGTAACTGATCACTCACAGTTGTTTTCGATCACACTGGCCTTACAAGCTACCCAATAGAGATTTATGACTCACTGATGATGCCTGTGTCATGACTTCAAATTACCCAGATACTCACTTCGGGCATTTCCTGCTTGACATTGTCATTTTCCACTACTTACTTGTGGGGTTTGGTGATGAAATGTCATCATTATCCAGATATTCCGTGTGTGGCTAGTTCTGGCAGATCCATATTTTGTCCAGTATACAAACTATATGTGATACCAAACTTTACTTTATATACATGCATAGTACAATGATGCCTCCTTGGAATTTTGCCTCTAAGCAAAATCCCTGCCGGGCAGTTATATATAAGAAAGAGAACAAGACAAAGGAACAGTTTCTCTCAATTAATACAAAGAGCTAAAGAGGACAGTGGAATGAGCTAAGGGCCTGCACAAAGCCAGCTAATCCAAATCTCACGTAATCTCTAAATTAACAAACTTGTCAATTACACCTCCAGATTTCAAGTACTAATCTTTTAAAGAAACAATAACAACAACAAAAAAAAGCCACAGGGTTTGAAATGGGAAAACAAACAACAAAGCCATGATGTGTGCTTACCATGATCTAGCTTTTTTGGATAACTTATAAGGATGGCCTGTATCTTGCATTACGCATATGTTGTAACATAATTTATTGTAAAAATTATATCAGGTAAAAATAATTATTTGAACCTAGTTTATTTTGAAATTTTGTCTGTGAGGTATTCATTATGATAATCATACACTAGACACAACAAAAATGATTTTTGTCTGAGATTAAATTTTTAGCTACAACACATGCTTTGTTTCCAGTGTATATTAACAATACAATTTGAACACATTTGCATTGCTTAGACAATTATGGTAGCTTGTTTCTCTTGCATCAAATTTTGAGGCTTTTTTTTTTCAACGTCACTGGAAAATCATACGTGATTGTACATTCTCTGTTGCAGGTTTGTCAATGGTTTCGAGGGAAAGGAAGAGTTAGTGACACATACACTGCCATTTGTCATAATAAGGAGCCTTGGCCGAGGAATTGTAAATTATGATATAATTATGAGCTTTATACCAGTCATAACATAATTATGCATTTAACATGCAGTCTGATGATTCATTTAATTTAAGTGCAGTTACATAAGTACGGCATCATTTTAAAACATAGTGTTTCATTATGTAGGTATCTGATGTGAAGTGTGTCTGGAGCTTACGCCAAAGCCTTCTGCTGATGGATTTTGAAAACAACTCTTCAACATCTTTGAAGCAAGTTCTACACCAGTGCATGATTCATCCCATGTACCTGAAGTTAGAAGAGGTTGGTGGGACTATTGGGTCTTTATGCTACTGCTAAATTATCATTGAATAATTTTGTTGTTTTGTACATGGCTTAATTAATATTAATACTTTTAGCTGGAGGGAGTAACATCCTATTAAAGTCACCAAAGCATCACCTAATTTTTAGCGGATGTTGCATTCAGTAGATAGGCTGTCAGTGACAGTTATTGTTATTTCAGGAACATGCAGACCTTTTTTTCAACCTCACCATTAATAAAATTCATCACTTGTAAAGACATGTATTAAATTATTGAGGTGTTGTAGTCTTCAGGAAATGAATTATTTGTATATTGGTAGCTGGGGGGTTGAATCATTACAAAATTTAGCAATTTCAACCAGCTTCTGTCTCATTCCGTTATAGTACAACTGCCTCGTACTGCATATACAGTGTATACTAATCTTATTTCTCAAACTTCTCTTGTCAAGCTGCTCCTGATAATCCCCATATCAAACCCCAATACAGCTGTAGACGGCCTAGAGAAGTGCTTTGTTTGCATTGACAAAAAAATCTAGTTCTGTATTTTGTTTGTTTGTAACTTTTTTTTTTGATCAAAGGGAAGACGTTTTCTGAGCTATTTGTTTGGTTTAAACCCTGAACTGTCCAAGGAGTTTCACAAAACAATAAAGAATCAGATCCCATCCTGTGCTATGTGAGTTGTATTTTACTTAGTTATTTTCATTACAAAATACCTCTAACTACTTACAAACCTTGATAAAGTTTTCCAGTTGTTTAGATCTTACCTATGTTTGAACACAAAGGCAGAGAGAGTTGTTAAGAAACAGTGTTATTAAAACTTTTTTCACTTTTGTTTTGTTAAGTTCATGTGTTTACCCCACTCACTGCTTTGCCAAGGAGCAATTTCTTTTTAGACCCTTCATCTTTTTGGGTCCTCTTTTTTTAGGATTAAGCTAAGATAATAGTTTTCCAAAACTATTTGGTATTCAGAATTGGTGTAAATATAATTGTTGAGCTGTATGCAGCTCAGCAAAAGGCATGTAAGATTGTTGTTCATGGATGTAAGGTTGTTGACAATGACAATTTGGAACTGAAGAAATGATCCTCACACTTTCTGGACAATTTAAGCAATTGTCTTATATATGCACTTGAAAAATTCAAGTGACTTCAACGGGATTTTTTTTTTTTTTTTTGTCATTTCTTTCAATGACAATTTGATTGGGTGTGTATTGTCCAATTTACAGGAATTCCCTTAGTCTTTATGGTGAGGTGTACTTCCGTGCTTGGAGAGTTGCCTCTGGACCATACCTAAAGGTTTGTTTTCATTCCTTCAATGTAGTAGTCTATGCACACACAAGTTTAAGATAATTGGTTGATCTGAGGTTGAAAAGTTTATAGGTAGGGGCCCTTACTACTGAATCTGTTCTTGTCTGAGTCCTTTTTACCGACATGCCTCCCTATATTAAGGTTCAAATACTGTACTACATTGTTTGGGAGACTTCAGCAGGAGTTCCAGCACCTGGCTGAGTAGCCAAAATTCTGGCTGTTAGGCATCCTTCAAGGCAATCTTGCCATGTTGACCACACAATGGGGATGACGGTGGTCAGAGCCAGAGGTTTGTTTTGTGTTTGTTTGTTTGTTTGTTTTTGTTTTTTTTTTTGCATTAAATGCTTGGCCCTGATTGTTCAAAAGATGGATGAGCTAACCACCTGATAAATCACTATAAATTCCAGTGGATAGAGCAGTTTTCAATTCACTGTTGAAAGTAATTTTGTGATTGCGATTGCTACACTTTGTGATTGGCTTAAAAACCTCGCGCCAGTTTAACCACCAATGAGAAGGAAAACCAAAACCAATCGCGACTTGCACACGCAATTTTTCCCACGCTTTGAGCAAGCTACATAAAATTGCTACAAATTTTGATTGGCTCATTGTGCTGTTGTGCTTGCACCTGTTGTGATTGGTGGGAGTAATTACTTCGGTATTGGTTTTACGACACTCAATTGAAAATCATTCTAAGAGTAGCAAAACCAGTTGACTTACCCAGTGGATAGTGGTTTATCCAGTGGACAGCTCTATCCAACCTTCGAATAACTGGGGCCTGATCTGTATGTAGTCACGGTAAGGCCTAACCTTGAAGGGTCTAAACTCATGATCTTATATTTCATGCATTTTAAGAATGAGGGTGGATCCCATGAGGGCTTGAACCTCTAACCTTCTCAAGCCGTCACTCTACCAATCAAGCTAACCTATAAATGGCTAATTTACTTCCCAATGCATTCATTACCTTTCACGTAAAATTTTTTGTCCTGAGAATTCTCTATGGTACTAACAGTGTGTCTAGAGGTGTACTTTCGGTATAAGATAAAATAATTAATACTACAAAGTGACCGAGGGTATATGCCATACCCCTAGTAATACATAAATGTCTGCAAATTTTTCAGTTTTCAACTTACATTTTCTCAGCTGTTATAACAACTGATATGCTGAATCTTTGTAGGATTACTGTAATAAAGGTGGTCTTTCTCATGCGGGTTTAACTTCCTTGAATTTGCACCTACCATTTTGGAGAAAGGACTATTTCTACTCTTCACATGCACTAGAGGATATGTTTCCCTGGTTATCACCCAGACACTAATGACAGCTCTACGACTGCATATCTTGGGCTAGCTCAGACTGCGACAAAAATTTCCTTAAACCCTTGCCACTGTCTCCAAAAAAATGATGCCATGTTCTTTACCTTTTCAAGGTGTTGGAAGAAAACTGTATTCAAGACCTGATGTATTGCGCTGTGCATGCTCAACGCACTGGAACTCAGTCCATGGCATCAAGACTCAGAAAGGTTTGTTAACTGAGACTGTGTCATATATGAATACAGACAATTAGGGCTCAAGGACAAAGCAAATTGAGGTCAATCTAGGTTGAAACCATAAAAACCTGAATTTTGTCTTTTACAACATTATTATGCATGCCAACTGCACAGTTATGCTGCACACAACAGCTCGAAAATTGAAAGAATTTAAAGTTTAAAACGAACTGTCTCCTTTTAGGACCCATTTCTGTGAAGGGTTAATGATCAATGAAACACATCTTGGTCCATAGTTCACATTCAATTTTGTTCTTGCCTTTGGCTGATGGTCAGCTTAAAGCAATGGTTTAAACCAGTTGGCATTTCATGTAAAGTGCAAGGTGTTTAATAGTTATGAAGCTAAATGTTAGAGATAAAAAAAGTGTTCCCTTTGCAGGTTTTGGAATACTTTCATCAGCAGAAAAGGCAGAGACGAGTAGATGAAGCTCTTCTTAGATTGTACCAACCAATCATATGGAGAGCTTTTAAGGTAAATGAATACTGGAGTGTGTCATTTTAGATTATGCATGCTGATAGTCTTATCTTACAGCTCAACTTTGGATTTGTGTATTAAAAACCTATACACTTGAGAAGCCTTTGGTGTATTTTGTTTGCATGGAACAAACATGGGCCAGATGCTTTCATCAAACTGATGGCACTTTTGTTGGAAGAACTTAACCTGATAAGATACAAGATATGAATTCTTTGTTTCATCATTCTTTGCTGGTTGTTGGTTGTTAAAAATGTTTGATTAAGAACTGTCTTTTAAAAGACTCAATGTAGTGCTGCTACAGAGCAATTCAACAAGCTCTACAACTATAAAAGCATTCAGGAAAAAAGGTCCTTTAGTTAGTGACTTTTACGAGGTTTTTGGGCCATTTGAAAAATTCCAGGCAATTTCAGCCAAATCAACTGCACTTAAGTCAAGGGGTGAACGTTCCCATGTTGTATGCCAAAGATTATCGCAATGGGATAAAAAGAAGCCAAAAACAAATGTTTGTTACACAGCTATTTTACTTTACGATACAGTACAGGTCGCAAAACGTTGTATAGTCCAGCATAACTGTAGAAATTAAAGAGCCAGCGAAGACATTTACCTTTTGAGTTAGTGGCCCCAATAACTGGCTGTTCTATTGGTTGAAGTCGATACCATTGCTGATCAAACAATGCCTCGATTGAGACTTATCAAATACTCAAGTAGGAACGTTGTGTTTTCTTCCTAGGTTGCAAATCCCATGGTTAGAGCCAATGCTGCAGCTCTGTTGACAGATGCATTTCCACTGCAAAATCCAGATGCTGGAAACGAAGACATTGATGCTCTCCTGCAGAAGCAATTTGACATTTTGAAAGTAAGTGTACAAGAATCTCTTATAGTTTTTATGTAATGCACCATTTCCAGGCAAATTGCTTTTACGCTCTTCAATCATCCCCGCAGAATATTGTCAGAGGCAGGGGCTATTATAGAGCTTGGATACTGTGAAAAAATGCTTTGGCAAATAAGTTATTTCTCTAGCCGACTGATCTGGTGCACAAATTTTGCTGGGCAAGTGTACATCCTCCCGTATTAAAAAGTCAAAGTATTTTTGCTTTGAAGACGAAAATAATTGAACTTGTTATATTTTTCGGTAATAACCTCGCGCAAACCCAAGTTGCCAAGAAGTTAGAATCCCTACTGAAAAGTTATTGGTTTGGACGGGATGTTTGAGTAGTACTCACAACCGACTTAACTTTTCATTGTACCTCAGGATCTGCTTGAGGACCCATGCCCTACCGTCAGGGCCACTGCCATCCACGGTGTTTGTCGGATCACAGGTGTATTTTGGGAACTCATTCCTGTGCACATCATCAAGATGTTCCTTACAACTCTGGTGAGACAATTTCACCTTACCATTAACAAGATATCGTCAAAAAAGTTACTCGTTATGAATGCAAACTGTTGTTAATCCATAGATGGCTGAAGTGTCTGACAGCGTTTCTTTTCCCTAATGCAAAGACTACGCGATGGTTCAAACAAAAATGATCGTCAACCCTTCCACTTGTTATTGATGGAAAGACTTCTTAAGGGGAAGAGGGCAGCGGAGGTTTGCTAACCCGTATTATCTAATTACCTTTACTCGCATTTTTACTACCTTCACTCCTTTTCAAGATACTCTTGAATATCTACAAAGAAAGATATGACTTCCTTTTTTTGGCAAAAAATTACCCGAGAATTCTCCAGGCAAGTTGTGATTTTTTCCAGTTCAAATGAACTTTCATCCTCGCAGCTATCTGTAACAACAGAAGACAGTAACATCTTTATAGTATGTACTTTGGGGGTCTTCATTAATTTAAAGACATCCTTAAGCATTTTGCAGTGAAAGGAAAGTATGTAACCCCATTATTGCCAATCGTCCACGTTTTTTCAGTCATTAACTTATGAAAGTTATCCTCTTCCCCAGATTACTGAGCTGGCTTTCGACACTTCTTCCAGTGCTGTCAGAGTGGCTGTTTTTCAGGTGTTTTATTCAATTTAATCTTTTCTTTTAACCCCTTGGTAAATGGGGTTAATTCGTTATGAGACATTTGAGTCAAGTCTTACTTCTTCAGTATTTCTTTTTGTACCATTTTGCCCGCAGGGTTTAAAGGTCTTGCTGGACAATCGTCTCAGTCACCCACTTCTCAAGTCCCTGCTTGCTAATCTGCAAGACCTAGTGCATGATTCAGCGGAGAAAGTACGGGTAGCGTTTCTCGACATTTTAATTTTTGTCAAAGGCCTGAAGGCAATCAAGGTTAGTATAAGGACACGGTTTTTCATGAGCTTTTACAGTAGTTAAGCTGCATTTACGATGAAAGTTTTCCTTGTTCGTGTAAATTCCCGGCTAAACGATCAAGCATTTTCGTCTAACATTGTGTTGAATTAATGTGTTTGACCGTTTAGCCGCCTGTCTCGACATCTAGATCAAACATTTCCATCCAACATTTTGTGTTACGAAGAAATGTGTGATCGTTTAGCAATTTAAACGTTCAAGCGGTTTAGAAATGTTTGATCGTTTAAAAACTTTACAAGCGAAAATATGAGTTTTTCCTCAACAAGGCTCGTTCTTCACATGCGAATTTTGAAAAACAAATGCCCAGGGCGTTTACTAAAAACAAAAAATTTAATACTTCAAGGGGGCGTTTATTAGATAGAGGCGTTTTTTCCAAAAGTTCTATTTTAACGTGATACAGATACCAAATACGTGTACAATTCACACAAATGTTCACCGCAGGCACCATGCAGCAAGAGACATCGCGTGCTCGATAAAAGAACAGCGATTAAATAATAAAACGTAAATATTAAACATTGACTTCTGGCGTTTTTAGTATTAAACTTCTGCAAGTTGAGGGAGCGTTTATAGGAGAGCGGCGTTTATTGGATGTTACGCGTTTATTAGAATAAATACGGCAAATTAATCGGCAAGTACACTTGTCAGTGAATTGCTGAGGCGTTAAGGGAAGTTTGGTTCCTGAGGCCTTAAGGGAAGTTTGGTTCCTAAGCCCTTGCGTGACGGTTTGGGGTCTGTTGCCCTTACCTCAACAACAAGATTTTTTGATCCCTTGAGTTTCTCTCAGTTTGCCAGAAGACCACGGGTGAACCTACAACCCTCGCCCCGGATCTTTTTCTCTTCCTCTTAAGTTTTCATCTCATAACCAGCCTGTACCCGTAAAGCCTCTGCATGACAGAACGTTTTGGCTGGGACGTCTTTTCATCCGCGATCTTTTTATCTTTGTGGTCTTTATTTTAAGCTGGAAGACTCGTCAAGGGCACATGTCAAAGCAAATATGCGTGTGTACAGTCAAAACGTTTTGTTGACAAGTGAGCTTTTCAAGGAAACTTTGCCAGTGTAAATGCTGCTTTAACTGACATTTAAACAACAAAGTCAACTCCCATGAAACAAAATCGACACCATTTTAATATTATTTTGTTTGCATTCAAATCAGTCTTTTGAAGAGGTAAATGGAATTAATATTTGGTAAATCCTTGTAACATTAATTTTATTTACAAAAAAAGAGCACAAAATGACTTAAAAGCAACGTCAGCTCAAACCATGATATGATGCCTTGCCTTGTATGCCATGGCTGATCGGCTAATCAAAAGTGAAATTTCATTATACATGGACCGGTTTGCAAAACCGGAAAAAAAAAAAAAAACAAACAAAAAAAAAACAAACACACACACACACGCCAAAGAAAACAAACAAACAAAACGAAGACAAAACACACAAAACAACAGTGTCCAATTAAAACCTCAAATTTACCAGACAATTGTCCCATGACCTATTTGTCAGAGTTTGCAGGCTAGCAACCCTTCCTTATTTAAATGTTGCACGAAAATTTATCATTGGAATTTGATACCTTCATCATTTCACGTCTTACTCTTTCGACAGTTTTGGAATATAGTGCCGCTGGAACAGTTACTTTGTCAGCTGGAAGTTGAACAATCTGCAGTCGTGATCAGGAGACTCGTAAAACTGCTTGTGAATTCATTTCATCCAACAGGCAAAGGCTTAGACGTACAGGTGAAAGTGACACTCCCCCTCCCCATTCCCCACTCCCCCTCCCCTCTCCTTCCCACTGACCCCCCTCCACACATTGTTTGCACATTTCAGTTTGCCCATTGAAATCGTTGCCAATAACTGGAATATTTCATACGCAGTTGCTAACGTTTAGCTGTCCTATCACGTAGTAACGATAAGCTATTCATTTTAAGGTTCACTCAATTGTTGAAAGCAGAAGAGAAAAGAAATATTCATGGTTCGGTTTCACAGAAGAGTTCTCATAATTAACTTGAATCCAACACGAAGTACGTGACGTCGGAGGCTGAACAAGGCTCCAAACGGCTCAGAACGATTAAAATATTGCTTTTTCTCGCGTACCGGTACTTGAACCTATCTTTAAAAGCTCTCTCCGTGAAACGGTTGCCAAGTTGAAAAAAAATAGGCCCGCAATGACTGCGTGTGGCTACTGCTTGATGCCATCACAGGCAGAAAAGCACGTGCAACTACACCGACAAATGAAAACTTAAAATGAAACAAAGCTTGAATATAAAAAATAATAATAATAAACAAATTAAAAAAAAAGAAGAAGAAAACAGAAAAAAGGTATAAGGAAAAAAAATGTAAAATGCCAAGTGTATAAACAATGACAAAAATGTGGACACTCACTCACTCACTCACTCTTACAGCACAATGACAAAGTGGCTTCGCTTCTACGAGGCAGTAACCACAAAAACCGTAACCGCTTTTGACAGCACCACGAGGCAACTGTGAACCATCTCTATTTTGAAGTTGACACGTACTTTTCTCGCAGGTGTCTCGCTGTTCAGCTCTTTGGAAATCCAGCCCTTTGGCGGCTAGAAGGTTCTACCAGTACGTGCATCTGCACTCAACACTCTCAGCAACAGGTTGCTTTTCATCGTAGTAATGTTGCCCCACTACCCGCTATTAACTTATCACGTTAAGGACGCGGGGAAAGTATGGTCGTAGTGAGAAACGTTGGTGTTATGCTAACTTGCGTGGCATTAACACCTGTTTGGAATTCGATTTTGTTCGAGGCGAAGACAGTTCACGAAGTTCGGAAATCTGTGCTGCTTCTTGTACTATATCTATATAAAGTAGTCAAGCTAATAGGGAATATAGGAAAAAACAAAGCTGGTGCACAATGTCCTTTGGAGAATATGGTTAATCGATGGAAACTGCTGAATACATTCCGGGTTGCTTTTTACCTCAGTTTCAAAGCGAGTCTTGGCGCACAACAATTGAAATGGAAATGAGTTTTGTATTTTGATGCAAATCAAACTCATTATCATTTGAATGATTTAGCACCAAGACTCGCCTTGAACCAGAGGCAAACGGCAACTCGGAAATTGTCTATTCTGGTGCCAAATTTCACCACCTGTAAAAATAAATTTCCTAATTCACATGGGGAATAAATTTATCTGCACTGTTTTGTGAATGCATTCATTGAATTCTGCGGCGGATGACGCGTTGAAAGCAAGGTGTGGTGATGAAACGAGATTCTGATGTAAACATTCATGAGGCGTATTCGCTTGGCGGTCTATTCCATCATGTGCAAATCAGCACCTTTGGTCAACTTAGTGTGATCAAGGTTATTAAAACAAGGTATTGACAGTACTAAACCAAGATAGCTTAAGCTAAGTCAGGGCAATCTCTTCTTCTTACAGGCAAGTTTATGTTATTTCTTTGCCAATGCCTGGTGAACTTTGCGCAGAAGGAGGGCGACGAAAGCAACCAGTCCCTTGGGGCTGATAGCGCAGGTTTGATTCCTAACTTGTTAATCACGTTCCTTTTCATTGATTACCCTCAATATTTAACGGGGCGTTGTCATCAGTTTCCAGCGTAAGCTATTGGTTGGAAGACGTATCAGTTACATACTATTGGTCGTATCGTTCTCTCATGGCTACTAGTTTTACCGGGCCTTAAGCCTGAGAATAGGCACAAGGAAAGCGACAGAAGCGCAAGGACATGTGCACGCGCAGAAAACCATTTGCTGACGTAACTGGTGATACCAGCTTATTTTTATCAATCGCTGGCATTCTCACTTGTGTATGAGTGCGTTTATGTCCGTCGATGCTTATGCGTATGTCTTAGTGAACACTAGTCTATAAGGACAGCAGTTACTGGTCGTGAGAGGTGGCCGTTATGAACAGGTTTCGTCAAAGCATTTTTTTTTTTTACGGTAACTGTGTGGCTTGGGAAGGCAATGGTCGCTGTAGAGTGATCAGCATATAATCGACTGTGCACAACATTTAAATGTGATAGAGCTAAAACAAGGGTATATTCTTTAGAATTCACATAATTTGTTCCACTTTGAGTAATGAGACTAAACTATCAACAATAACTAAGTGTAGCATGTCACACAGTTTTGATCATGCGCCCGTAATATTAGCTCTTCCTATCTCAGAGGCAATAAACGAAATTTATAACAGCAAACAAATTCGTTACGCGAGCGTACATTATAATCTTGTTGAGCACGCTGATGACGCAGGGAAGCTCAACCTTTCTTTTCGCAGAAAATGCATTGGCAATCAGTTGTAAATTAACTGGTTCATGTATTTTGCCGTGCGTATATCTAGATGGTATTACACGTCGGCGAGAAGATATGAATGTTAATGCGAAGCCCAATAAACCGTTTTGTTGAAAGCTGTTTGAACGTTACTGGACACGTGAAACTGGACACGAACGTTACTGGACAATCAGGCTGAGCGAAAAATGAGGGTTGACCAGTGCACACACTCTTCTTTGTATAAAAACGTAGATAAAAGACCTAGCTCACCGGGGGATCGTGTAGTTCAGTGGTTAGTAAAATATTCTCACTGCACACAATTGCGCTGACACGGGAGGTTAAGTTATGGGAGGAAACCTGCGATTTCCAGGGCAAGAGGTGCGCCAGATGTAGGGTGCAGCGCCCACCGCCACCAGGGGAGGTAGGTGGGGCGAAAACTACACGTATCTTAACCGAAGTCCGTTGAACTGGCCACAAGGTGAACGAAACAGCGGTATTTGAAGCGAAAGGCCGCAATGCATCATGAGAGCATCGCGCAAGTACAGCATGAAGGAATTCGGAGAGCTCAGATCTAATTATGTATGCAGTGAGAATAGAGCATCCGACCGGTGGTACGCAGGTCGGCGCAGGCTCGATACCTGCCTTGGACTCTTATTCCCTTTTCAGTTGTCCCTTCGCCCGTTGCCAGGCAACTAGCATATTCTCTCACGGGTACATCGCAGCATCACCATTATCAATAGTGGGACATTCTTCTTCTCCCTGATCTAATCTGCCAATTTCGATTGTTATTCTAAAATTGGATCTGTTGTGTTGAATAGACAATGCCCCCTCTGTTGAGGATAAGGAAAACGCAGAAAATTTGGAAGCGGATACGTGTGATGTCGAAGTTTTAGCTGGGATGGCCGAGACGATCGCTATCTGCTGGGGAGGCATCAAAGACAAACTGGACAAGGTACAATAATTGCAGCAAAAGAAATGAAACTGGTATACGCGCAGTTGCTGTGCGTTCTGCACCGGAATTTAGGCATCTTAGACACTAATGAGCCCAATATTCGCTCACGCTGGCAGTGGGTTGAGAGGCCATTGTAGCAGTAATGCACCAACGAGATACTCCTATCAGAACTAGGTACTTTGGCTAAAAATTCGGGCCACGACGAATTTAAAAAAAAAAAACAGGTAATGACAAATGCGTTGACACCGCAGGGCGTTACTAGTTTATCAATAAAACGTTTTTTAAAAAATGTACTTGTTTGAGCTTATCTTTGGCCTGTCAGCCACAGCTATCAAACAAGTAAGAAAAAGAGAAACCAGCTAGAATAAAAGCTGTAAGAGACTTTTCATTGTTTACGACAAGCAACCTGAGCCGGCCGATGGCCGCAAACGCGGCGCTTAATCTCTCTTATTTCGTATTGATTGTACGTCAAGTTTGTTGACTTCTAGTATTCTGTGCAATACTTTCACTTCTTAGAGTGGAAATGAAGTAACTAAAGCCAAATTGTTTGAGAAGTTCACGAAAGCACTTCCTAAGTTGTTTGGATCGTTTGCGGTAAGTTGCCGAGTGAGAGAATGGGGGTTAATCATAAGGTAGTAGCTGTTTTGATCGCCACTGGTGGTAACAGATCATCTGTGACGGCATCTCAACTAGCCATTCGTTTTTTTTTTTTTTCAAGAAAGCGAAAGAAGCTAACATGTCGGGTTCTTCTCGTTTTTCTCCTTGTTCTTCTTCTTCAGGGTTGCCACGGTCAGGGAAAAGTCAGGGAAAAACAGATTTTTTTCAAGGTCAGGGAAAAGTCAGGGAATTGTGTATCAAGTCAGGGAATTTCTAAATTCTACCTGAAAGTCAGTGAAAAGTCAGGGAATTTTACGTTTGGTTAGCCATTTTGTTTGGGAAGGAGATTCCTTGGTAGTAAAGGTGTTTTTGTTTCAAAAAATCCTGCAAAGATATTGATTTCCACTGGCTTTATTGCCCAAGGATTTGCCTAGGATGGTCAGTGAAAATTGGTCTTTGGTCAGTGAAAAGTCAGGGAAATGTCAGGGAATTTTTTCTATCCCAATGGGTGGCAACCCTGTTCTTGCTCTTCTTCCTGTTCTTCTTCTTGTTGTTCTTCTTTTTGTTCTTCTTGTTCTTCCTCTTGTTCTTCTTGTTGTTGTTCTTCTTGTTCTTCTACGTGAATAGGCCACTTCCGAATTCGCTTCAGCCTCTCCTTCAAAATGAGTCTAAGTGCGAAGTCTTTCTTATGAAAATGAGTTTTTATTCACATGCAAAGTAAAACTTATTACCATCACACAACTTTCGCACTTAGACTCGCTTTGAAAAAGAGGTTAACGTGAATTCGGAAATGGCCTATTACTTAAGTTAAATTCTGGTAACTGAAGTTTGTCACTTCTTCAAAACAATCTTTCAGGTTTTAAGTTTGATGCTACAAGGGAACCAATATTTCTAAATAAATCCGCGGACTGCATGATTACCAGTCACTCGACGAAGTCGCTTAAGGCTTGGATTTCGCATTTTATTCTTACCTATTTGTAAGACTGTAACAGAGTTCGTTTGTTTGTTAGTTTGTTTGTTTGTTTTCGTTTTTGTTTTTTCTTTACAGCACCCACGTGTGCAAGCAGCTTGTTTGGTTATCGCTGGTTTCTTGCCATCGTCGTCGCTACCGGCTTTCAGGTAAACCAGTCGTTGAATCAGTCATCTTTATGCAATTTATTAGTCGAGTGCTTGAATGTCAGTCTATCAGTAACAAGGGCATCGGAAAGAGCCAACTCTAAGTGGCAATCAAATATCAAAGCAGAAGTAAGCTAATAAAATATCACCTTCTATAGTCACCCAAATATATCGTCGTCTGAAAATCGAAACTCGGGGCGCTTACCATTTACACGAACCACCCGGGTGGAAATTTTAGGTGTAAGTATTAAATGACGCAGCCTGTCCTAATAAAAGGTGGATAACAGACACAATTTACTGGTATCAACATAAAAGCCCGAAAAGAACAGAAATAAGACACTGATTCTGCCGATGCATCATTTTAATTTCTGAAAAGTTCCAAATGGAATGGTGCGTACCATTTGACGTTCCAACCGGATTTTCCTGGTTTTCCGTGTAAATGGTAAATACCCCCGGATATCCATCTGCTACACACCGGCCTGGTGCAGTCCACACTTAGGATCTTAAAAACATCTCAGGTTATGGTGCGGCTTTTTCTTTGACACCTGCAAATGGTTGATCTTCGTGTGGCTGAGAACCACTGAGGACGAAACAAAATTCATCTCGCAGATGGATTTGCTTCATTAGCTTAAAGAGCTTACCAGCGAATTCCATCACATGCAACGGTGTATAACGGCCATGCACCAGGCTACTTAGCCAGGCCGTCGTGTCAGTTTTATTTGAAGCTATAGTAGTTTAATAGTATACTAAGTGGTGATGGTAGACCATTATAACATCACTAACCTAACGCTCGCGCTTTCATTGCTAATTGGTGCATTCTTCTGACAGAAGCTGTTTATGATGATGTTATAAAACAAATGATAAACAGCTCAGCTCGCACCCTTGAGTTGTGATTGCCATTGGGAGTTTGCTAAGCACTCAAGAAGCTGGAATCGCTGTCGGCGACCTGCTTGAACGACTCTTACGCTTCTCGTATGCTTAGCAACCTTCCGCACGCACATTTTAGCAATAGACCACACGTCTCTAGTATGGTTTGGTTAGCATTAAATAGTAAATAATTAAATAGTCATTTTTAGAGGCATGGTGACCAGGTTAGCATTAAATAATATCGGGTGAGGTAGATTTGGTGACCAGCGGTCAGGGTTAGGGTTACGGGTTTTGTGTGGATTGTCATCATTGCGGGCGCCGAAAACTACCTCACCCCTGTGTTATCTAATGCTGACTGTATGGTTTAAAGGCAGATAAACCACGCGGAATGTTGGAAGAGCACGAGAAGAATTCGTAGGCTCGTGATTTACGAATTCTTCAATGCTCTTTTAGCCCACCTGGAGGCAGTAATTTGTGTTTTCAAGCGCGCGGTTCGAGAGATTGGAAGGGTCAGCACGCAGCTATTACAACAGCCCACTCGATTGACTCATAAAACAATTGAAGCATTAAAAAAACAAACAAACAAACAAACAAACAAGAAAGGAAAGAAAGGAACTTTATTTAAGTGTCTAGTCGTTCTAGCGCTGGAGCACTAATTGGGGACACTGTAAACTGAAATTAACAATTAACTGAAATCAAGTCAAATGTTGGTTTTTGAGGAGAGGGGAAACCGGAGTACCCGGAGAAAACCTCTCGATGCAGAGTAGAGAAACCAAAGAACTCAGCCCAGGTATGACGCCGAGTCTGGGAATCGAACCTGGGCCACATTGGTGGGAGGCGAGTGCTCTCACCACTGCGCCATCCCTGCATCCAACAACAGAAGCAATGAACCCTAAGCCTAAAAACAATAGAGCTGCGTCCTAACCAGATCCAATGAAATTAGAGGTTGTCAATAGCTGCGTGGTATCTGGATTCGAAGCTTGGTAAATCCGATCGCCATATTGGACGATATAGTGGAGCATCTGGGACGAGTTACAAAGCGAGTCACTCGTCCCTGATGTTCCAGTTTGTGATTCGGTCGCCATATTAGACGGGTACCGTCTGCATGCCGGCTAATGTTCTTTCAACATCCCAAATGGTTTATCAGCCTATTAACCATAGAAATGTGTGGTTGATAACTTTTATATCATAATTCAGAAGACTCGCGAAATTCCTGATTTACTGGCACAACAAGCTGTCAGGTTATTGGTCAATTTCCGGCCAGCGGTTTGTGTAAGTAGTGCCTAGGCTACTCCGTTCCAGTGTATATATCATCCACCGTGTGTTTCGTGTAGTTCGTTGCTAGTTGATAAAGCTTATATGTGTCTAGTTCTGATCGAAAACTACACAAACCAGAGCTGATTGACCAACTAGAGCGCGTGCATTGATTTTGTCATTACATAATACTTAACATTACACCCCCCTGAGCCATTGGTTCTATAGTCTAGTATCTGGTTGATTTTTTCGGTGCAAAACTGCAATGTTCATACATGACGTCTGTACACTGACGTCTAGTCTTCGGCTTACGGGCTTCAACCGTCGTCAGAATTTCATATAACAAAAGTTTGGATCTGTTTTCAGTGCCAAATGTCTGTCCTCGCTTTCGTCACTGCCCGCCAGTACCCTGAGTACGGAGTACGGTCCATTGCTTAACTGTCTGTGTGCGTGGGACAGGGTTTCTGAAGTGCTGGAACTCATTGATGAGCGGATCTGTGCTGGAATCAGCGCAACGACAAAAAATACAAGAGTGGTAACCTATTTAGCTCAATATAAAACATCTTAGGTTGTCAAGGGGGAGTTTTGGCAAATATGAAAGGGTCAACGTCAGAGCAATCCGTTAATGAGGAAATACCATCGTACTGCTCGTGCGATATGCAGTTTTCTGCTTATTATCAAGTGAAATGACCAATTCAAGGTTTTCACGGCAAATTGAGCACACGACAATGAATCCTCCATTCCCCATCTTTGCTTCAACGCAATTCCCGCTAATCCAGTGCCACACCAATGTTATACGTTGTGAACGTGATGAAAGAATTGCAAAGCAGTTACGATAGCGCAAATTTATATTTTGACGCGAAACTCCTCAATAATAAGGCGCTGTTACACTAGGCAATTTCTCTCGCAATTTTGTTGCTATTAAAGTTCCCACGCTGCGAGACAAGTTGCTCGACCGGTGTTACACTAGACAACGTTTCGTGCAACTTGTCTCGCTTTTGATGATCACAAGAAGTCAAACGGTCATTTTTATTCGTTGATGTCGGAAAACGTTGCGACACAAGTTGCAGGGTCGATGTTACAGCGCGCAGTGTGGGAAAAACGCCTTGCTACGTTGCGAGACGTGTTGCGGAAAATACAACTGACTTCTACTTTTCGCAACGATTGCGGCAACAAAAAAAATAGCGAGAAATGTTTGTGGTAGGGTATGCTACATTAAGCAGTTTTTCGTGCAACATATCTCCCAACAAAATTGCGCGACAAGTTGCAGGAAAAATTGACTAGTGTAACAGCGCCTTTAGGGACCATGAGAACTACGGCAGTAACGTCAGCGAGAACGCCACTAAACAAAATAAGGGCCCTGCATGTGCGTTTTAAAGTTGGTACATTTCTTTCCCTTTCCCGGCCAATCTTCAACGTGCGATGACCAAATCTCACGGGGCTGAAATTTTGTTGTAATTACATGCTCAATTTCAGCCCGACCGTGAAATGTAAACTTAGGTAGCAAAATTTGCTCTGCTGCGTTATTCACTTGATATGCCAAGAGCCCACGTAAACACGTTCCCCTTCTCCCGCGGAAATTGAAAACAATAGATTCGAATGCCGCAAATTCCTCTCAGCCCGGGCTGAAAAAAAGATAGCAATTACATGATCTTTTTCAGCCCGTTTGGCCAGACTGAAAAGTCCAGCCCAGTGACCTCAAACCGGGCTGGAATGTTCAGCCCGGGCCAAAACTTTGTTTCATGTAATCGCTATCTTTTTTAAATGAGGCATTTGTTTAAAGAGTCGGGCTGGAGTTTTATCCCGGACTGAAATTCCTCGTGTAATCGGCCGCTAAGGAGAATGTGAACAGACAACGTCAAGTAGCCCATTTACGAGCTCACATACTTTTTCAAAGCGAGTGTCAGTGCGAAGTCTTTCTTATGAAAGACATGAAATGAGTTGTTATTCAGAACTGACGAACTGGAATGATCACGAAAAACTTTGAAAAACGTAAACTATAAGCGTGGCGGAGTGGCCAGGGCGCTGGACTTCAAATCCGGAGAACGCAGGCTCAAGTTCCGCGCTGCCCACTAGTTGGAGTTGCTCTTGGTAGTCCCTGGTTCAACTCCTCCTCTGCCAGTTGGGATTCGGAAACTGAATCTGTTATTTTCATTTGTATTGTTTGTTTTATTGTCCCTGAAAAGGCCTTCAAGGGGAGTGGTCAATGTAGTATTCGCTTTTTTCATTTTTCATTTTCACTAAATGACGTTTTCGTCGTGGTCGCCGTAGTACTTGAGGTCCCAAGTATGAACAACTCTCTCTTTCAGGACTACATGGGGAGCTTTAGCAACGAGAACGGCCGGCAACAGGAACGCCGCCACAAAATAGAAATTCCAATTATTTCAACTCGGTCAATACGAACCATGTGTGGCAGCTATCCAAGAAAGAAACTGGCGTAATCGGCGTTCTACTTTCGAGAGAAAATTATTCGTCATCATCGTGTGCTGACGTTCTTCCCAGGCCGATGACTGTGGTAATTTCAGGCCTTCTGTATAACAGTATTGCAGAGGACTAAAAATGTAACAAATGTAAAACGCACGTGCAGAGCGTGCAGAGGAATTGCTTTTGCTCATTAAGTGTATTGTTTTCAGGCGTTGCCGTTGCTGTTACCGTTAGTCCTCGTTACTAAAGATCCCTGGCCTAATCACTCGGACGAGGGGCTTTAGCAAGTCACCCCACGTACAATCCCGGCTATAAATAAACCCCTCCATATCTAAGCTCCCGTCAACCTCATTTTTTTTCCTGGAGTATCGCATTATGACTTTACTTACGGAATTTTTGAAAACGTGTGTACATAACGCTAGATTTTCCTTAAAGTCCATGCACCTCACATAACCTTAAAACACTTATATTCGCAAGAGTTAGCTAGATCTCAACTCAGTGACGCATATTTTCTCTTTTGCCCTTTTTCTTATTTTAATGTGCCGCATAACGTACGTAAAGTTAACACAGTGGGAGTCATTTGTCTAACGGCCGAGCTAATGAGAGGGATGGGTCCATTTCTGAGATGAGATCACAAAATTCTTTAATTTCCTGTTTTAAAAGAGTTTCTGCGTCGCAAAGCAGTTTGTAGAGTCATGTCAAAATCTACTCGAGCTTCGTCTATCTTATCATAAATATTGCAAAGGAAACAGCAAACCTAGCTTCTGTTCCATGTAGGAGGAAGGATCAAGACAAAAAAAGAAATCCGTGACCTTTCAGCTACCTTCGGAGAATAAGCACACGTTGGCCGTTGACTTCCTTTCCTGGCTGATGGTAAGCTGACAAATTTTGCGGTGTATGTCTTCAGTTCGTTGTTATGGTACC
>BLFK01000656.1:420663-428865 GCA_014634185.1 Astreopora myriophthalma | reverse complement strand
CCCCCCCCCCCAACCCTCTCATCGGGCCCTGGGAACTTGTTCATGTGGGAGAAGTTGAAATGAGAGAAGCTGAGTAAATATAAAGAAACCTCGTATTTCTAGTTGCCTATTCCTTTAGTTGATTTATAAGTCATGTTTGGCTTGTTTTACTCCGTCAGGGCGAACCAACTTGCCGCACAGCAGTGCAGGAGCGCTCTGGGAAGTTAAGACAGCTTGCTGATAATTTGAGGCTGATAATGGTAAGATGATGACATTATCATCACCGCCTTTATGCAGACATCGCATTTCAAAGTGCGAAAGCTGGTTGGTGGACGCCAATACTTTTGCCAAGTCACTTCGCCGGGTTTGCATACCGATGTTCCGGGTTGAAATCCCTCTCTGAGCGTCGAGTAGATTTGTCCTCCATAGTGCCAATTTCAACTCTACCATGTATTGTAAATAGGCAACTTGTTTCCTCCTCAGATTTAGGCTTATTAATGTTACGTTTATTTGAATTGTTTCATTGTATGAACGGCCCCATAAGCTTCAAGCTTGAAGTACTACCGTGTGTAATTAGAGGTCCATTACATTTTTTTTTTCTAGGCAACTATTGAATCTCGTCTTTCATCAAGTGAGTTGTCACACAAGAGGCTGCTTCAGAGCGACGAAGAGTTCTTTCAGAAAGCATTTCAGGCTTACTGCCTGATAGAGATTCATTTGCATGATATGGTAAGATGTTCACTCAGGTTTCATCTGACTGTACGAACTCTTCGACAAATGCGCAAGCCTGTATGACATCGCAAAGGACAGAAGAATGT
The DNA here is from genome assembly GCA_014634185.1 of Astreopora myriophthalma. Classification (NCBI taxonomy): domain Eukaryota; kingdom Metazoa; phylum Cnidaria; class Anthozoa; order Scleractinia; family Acroporidae; genus Astreopora; species Astreopora myriophthalma. The sequence continues at coordinate 428,068 of BLFK01000656.1, read as the reverse complement.
AGACTAGCTCCAAAACGTTCAGTGGACCTTTTTCGGTATATTAATACTTAGCTTGGCATCGAGGCTTGAGGAATAAAAAAGAGGAACTTGAATAAGCGTGTCGACGTTTTACAGTATTCCTTTAAGCCTGGATGTCAAGCTGAATGTTAATATATCGGAAGAGGTCTACCCCACAGAACACAACTGTGCTCACATTGTGGTGGCGCGAGAAGCGTGCGCGGTCGCCAAAAAGCCAGTCTTAGTCGTGTCCAGACCATTCCGAGCTTTGGTTTTCAGGTCACCTCCGCAATAACCATTTCGTCCGTTTTCGGAATACGCGTTATTTTGGAAAACCTTTTATTATAGAGACCTGAGTGTTTTACTGCGAATGACACAACTCGTAAAATTCATACGAAACTACATCCGAGACCGTAGTTGCGTATTTTCCATATTCTCACTTTAAGTGAGCCTTTAAGTGAATAAAACTGTTTTAGCTTTGTTTTTGTCTATATAACAAAGAGAAAATTACACGTTAGCTCGAAGATATGAATTTTCGAAGATATGAATTGTTCTTGCCACTCGAACATAAAATTCATATCTTCTCGTCACCGTCTAATATCCTCAATAATAATAATAGTGATAACAATAATAATAATTATCATCATCATCATCATCATCATCATCATCATCATCATAATGTTTATTCATATGGCGCAAATTCAACTATATAATTTTCAAATGCGCCTCACATATATGGGCTGTATATAATACTAATGAATAATAACAGTAGGAATCAAACGCAAATTTAATGTAAAATTAAACTAACTTAACATATGTGTATAAAATATATCAAAAATTTTATTTATGCGCTTGAATAAAAAGTGCAGTTTTGAGTTTCTGTTTAAAAGTACTAAAGTTCGACGTGCTCCTGACATCATAAGGAAGAGCATTCTACAATTTCGGTGCCGCTGCCATAAATGCTCTATCGCCAAGTGTAGTTAAGGTCTTAATCGTGGGTGGCGATAGAAGAAACTTGTCATTAGATCTAAGACTATTATTTAGAATTGGGCCTTAAAGTTACTAAATCTGATTTATACTTAGGAGCTGTCCCATAGATTGCTTCAAGAGTAATAATTAAAATCTTCAAGTCAATTCTGGACCTCACTGGAAGCCAATGTAATTCACATAGTTTTGGTGTTATATGGCAGTACCAAGGTGCACGGTATATTAATCTCGCCGCCGCATTTTGAACACGCTGTAGCTTGGGTGTTAAATTGCTAGGTAGTCCATATAAAAGTCCATTACAATAATCCAATCTGCTAGTTACATAAATTCGTCGATTAATAGACCTCTTTGGCTTGTACATTTTGTTTTCCCATTTCAGACCACGAATGATACTCTAGGACACAGTTTCTTTCAAATTTATTTTTATGCGCGTGCGTATGTATGCATAATTCTTGAAAATACAAAAACAAAAATCCCTTGAGAATATCACGTGGTCTGAATTGAGAAAATAAAATGTTCAAGCTAAAGAGGTCTATTTCTCAGTTGAGAAGTCCTCTATTATTATATTCCACTCATTCTGTTAATCTTACGCCGGAATAAGAATAAACAGAATAGTCCCTACATAATGCACCCTTGATATGTGGAGTATCCGCCGATTTTTTCGGTCTTCGGTTTTCGGCTCGCGAAGTAATATTTTGATAATGGCATTAATTTCAATTGCAATCTCTTTCAGGAAAAGATCGAGGGACATGGAGGAGCTATGTCTACCATGGAATACATTGTTGTCTGGGCTGACAGAGTACTGCTGCCAATCATCAATGCTGATCAGAGGTTAGTTTCTTTGTGCTTCATTCAAGATAAAATGTTCTCTTTAACTACTGTTTAAAGTGCACCTAACCCCAAAATATTTTTTTCGCTACAATACATCTTTTCATCTGTTCGGAACGCATTTGCCTATCGTTTTACATTTTTGCCAAATCTTGACATTTTGTAGGCTTCCAGAACTTACGATAAACTAAACATCATTTGGTCACGACCGAGTCAAAAGGGGCATGGGTCCATTCCTGATTTGAGGTCACAAACTATTTTGCATGCATGTTTACAAAGACTTAATGGCTGTAAATCAGTTCGTGAGTCAAATCAGGAATAGACCCACGCGCCTTCTGACTAGGTCATGAACCAAATGAGGTTCAGTTTTGAAGCCTATAAAAAGTCAACATTTGGTGGAAAACAGGATAAAATTCTCAGTGTGTGTTTCAAACAGGAGTAAAGATTGATTTTAGCGAAAAATATATTTTAGGGTTAGGTGCACTTTAAGAAACAAGCGGGGGTGTCTTAGTGGGTTTTAAACCACGAGGCGAAGCCGACTGGTCTTAGACCTGGTAAAACACGGCCTGCGATTTATTGAACGGCTTCAAAAACATTCCACGAAGAGTTTGTCCCTCTGGAGTCCGAGAAGTTGTTCAAATTGTTAGAGGAAAATATTAGCATACGAGAAAAACAAGCTATGCCTTTCTAGCATTATTTGCATAAAGAATACTAACGAGGAGTGTTTTATCGGGTTTTAGAGCTTATGCACGTGACGTTTTATCAGTGACTTGATATGCTGTTAGGATCATGAATTATTAATGAGCTTTTCAAGAAGTTAAAATTTGAATACGCAAACAAACATTAAAATTGTGGGCGTTTTGGAATAAAGTGTAGGAGTCAAGAGGGGGAAAATGTTGCTTGCCTCGAGTGCGAGATCACCTGAATGCGACTAGCGTTTCGTGTTATTATAGTACTTATGTCCCAGCTGCGTTTTATGGGTTTTATTTCTCGTTTGTTTTTTTGGTGTAGAATCTTTCATATTTCCGTGTAACTGTATCTTGTAGGAATCTTGCCATTTCATTGCCAGTGCCAGGAAAGAGTTCCAAACGAGTTCACGAGGAAGGATATGAAGCTGGTCGTTTGGTTAAACAACTTGTTAAGGTATATATTAGGGTTGTCACCGTTTTATTACTCAATTTTGCCTCGCTTTATCTTCGGAAAAGATAGCTTTTCCCCTTCATGCAAGTCGAATGTCAGACCCCACGATAGACCACCTATTATGTGGAAAATGTTCGTCTCTTTTTGTTTGTTTGTTTTTGTTTTGTTTTGTTTTGTTTTTTTTTCTGCTGAAATCCCGTAACTGTGTTGTCGGCTATCCTGAGCTGTTCGCTGGGCTACCAAAAAGGTCGTTCATCTTGTCACCGCACCACTAAATCCTTTGTACAGTTGAAAATTACCTTCCGTTGCAAAGCACAGGTGGTAAACTTTTCGGAACTTTCGAGAAACGGGTCCCTGGCCCGGTTGCGGACATCTCGGTTTTTTAGGCCGAGAGGTAAAATGAATGTAAAATTGCCCGTAATGAAGGTTTGGCTCTCTGAAGGTGAAGACAGTGACAACGCTATACAAGCTCGTGGGCTCGTGGACCCGCAGTACCTTGCCGATGTTATGACGCAGTGTATAACCATGCAATTGGCCTCTCCGGAAAATACCATAATATTCAACAAACTGGGTAACCCTCGCATTCAGTGGCTTTGCAAATTAGCATTTCCCTTGTTTGTGGCACGTGCAGTCCGTGCATCAGCATTGTACTTTCGATTTGGTTTAATAACATGTACTTACCGTCTACTCAAACAATCACACAATACAACACTCGTATCAGTCTCCGCCAACTTTCAGGAGTGGGCAATAGACCAAATCGGCTAACTCATTGTTGTACCCAACTCAAATCTCCTGGGGTTAAGATTATTTGTTTATTGTATTTGCATTATAATGGGGATTTGAATTGGGTACAACAATGAGTTTAGCCGATTTGGTCAATAACAAGGCAGACGCGCGAAAACTGACGTCAATTTATTAATTTGACGTCAATACTGAAACGCTGTGCAACAGAGATGTACGCGTGACCAGTTGGCTGCCGGATGCCACCATCAAAACATGCCAGAGCAGGCGGGCTTCATTAAACTAACCTTTCCAAACATCCCTCTCTAGCCTGCCCACTAAACATCAAAACAGTTCAGACTTTTATGAGACATACAGCATTAAAAAAAACACATTTCCAACCTTCTCCTGCCCTAGGGGTACCCCAATGAAGTGTAAAATCGTCTGTCGTTACCCACAGTAAAATCTGTAAAGTCGCTGTCGAGCGTTAAAGGGTTAAATAAATATTTTCTCCAGACCGTTTTGACCTGCTTGAGTGAAATGGTGATGCTTGGAATTACACAAGAAAAATTTTACAACCAAACAGCCGTTCTTACGACCTCCCTGGCTAAACTTGGTGAGTTTTTGTCGTTTGTAGACTTTATTCAAAAATGGCTGCTCAATTTATTATTTTGTGTTCATGTGAATGCCACCTCCAAAACTTAATCTTAGAGCAGAAATTCTTTTCAATTTAGTACATGCCAACGAGGCTTGGTTGACAAAAGAGCAATTTATTGTCTGGCAGGCTTGACAAAAGAGCAATTTATTGTCTGCTGTCGTGTCTTTCCCGCCAAATGGAAATTATTTTAATGTATTTCATTGTTTCCTTGGTCACGTGATCTTTAGGTTTGGCAGTTCGGTCACGAAATTTTACTTTGTACAGCTTTGCTTTCTCGTCCCTTTATGGAGTTGTGTTTGAAGTATTTTCGAGTTTAACTGCTGCGGTGGCACGGTTATTTTGAATCGAATAAGTATAGGCTGAGTATTCCGCTTGTGGAGCGCTGAATGAGCCGATCGACAACAATAAAGAACGACAAAGAGCTAGAGATTTGTGACCGACGTCGTTTTGGATTTGCATCAATCTCGTACCCAGAGTCCTCCGGCTCTTTGGTCAGCGGGTTGCCGCCAGCAGAGACTCTGGGATAATGAAAAAAATTCGAATTTCTTGATTGGCTGTTACGTAACAACTTCTAAAGAAACCGTCCCAGATTTTGTGGGAAAATGGCGTCCATTATCCCAGAGTCTCTCCGGGCGCCCACCCGCTGACCAAAGAGCCCGAGGACTCTGGGTACGAGATTGGATTTGCATACATCACAGTCTGCCATTAATGAATACGGTGTATTGTTGTTGTTCCTTCATTTTGGAGTGAATTTAAGTTGTGAATGTAATGAAGAGTATGATTCAAGATAATACACACCTAATACGGTCAGCATTAGATAACACAGGGGTGAAATAGATTTCTGCACCTGCAATTGTGACAATCCACACAAAACCCTTAACCTTGACCGCTCGTCACTAAATCTACCTCACCCTATGTTATCTTAATGCTAACTACCTAATACACCTTTTTCCAAAATGGCCGCTAATTTTATATTCTTTAATTAATTAATTAATTTATTTATTTATTTATTTTTATTCGAATTAGCGTTTAAGGTGAAAATCTTTTGGATTTTCAGCTCAAGAACAAGGCAACGAGAGCTAATTTGAATATAAGCAAAAGAATGTGAAAATGGTGCTTATTTTGCAATAAGGTGTTTGGTTATACTGAAAACCTCTACCTTTGGATTTTAATTCGAATCGTTTGTCCATCCTTTATAGCAAACCTCCAGTCCGCTTGACGAACGTGTATAACTCAGGTTTATTCTGTTAACAGGTTATAGGGCGGTGGAGTTTCTACCTCAGCTTGCCAAACTGCTTTACCAAGTAACACACAGTATGCTCCTGAGAGAACGTGAGTGAAAATTGTGTTGTCTACTAACACAAAAAGCTTAGCTCCTCATAATAACTGTTTGTCTCTACCCAGGCCGACAGGAATCCCTTTGCCGATTGTACAGGTCGCATTTTACTGGACCTTAGGACCAAAAAATCATGCTCAGTGAACTCAGCATGACTACTGGTTTTTCTTTCAGGCACTGCACTAAAATCAATCAATCGTTAAATGAGTTTATTTACCAACCTGTAGCAAGATGCGCCGGCTAAATTACATGGGTGTTAAGCCATTTCGGAGTTCTAAAAAAACACATGCGCGCGTTGGGACAACAAGAAGCATATATTAAAAATGCAAAAGATTTCGAATGCAAAATCGAGCATCTCATTTCCGTAACAAAAGTTTATCCCGACGCGCGGATATATGACTCATAGGTAATAAAATTATTTCATATAGAAGTTTTCCCTGAAGCATCTGAACGGTACCTAAAACTGCAGGCCACAGATTTGTATTCTTGTGAAGCCTTCTGGCAAAAAGGAATTTGGTGGCAAGTGGCATTGCATACTCGTAGCTTCTTAATGCTTTCTTCTGAAATGACTCAGTCAGCTTAAATATAGATAAACCAGTTAATTGGCCCGCACTGGAGCAGCATATTCAAGTACAGATCTTATAATACTGCACAGGGCTCAAACTAAACGACCAACTGGTCGCATATGCGACTAGAATTTTGGCTGTGCGCCTAAAAAATCATGTGTGATCGCACCACCGCGCCTTAAAAGCCAAAATACAATGCGACTTCTCTAGTGCTTACTCACCTGACCATACTAACGTACTCCGATTGATAAATATAAATTTAACATAGATATAACACAACCAAGCACCAAATAATAAAGTTGTGAAATATCCTGATTCTTTTATTTGTTTTAGTTGTGTTCAATACTGCCGGAATAGGCCAATATTGCAACATGAAGCCTGAGTCGCTTATTTGGAGCGTTAATTAAGTATTCTTTTGGAGTAGGTGCTCCAAGTATTTGAAGCTGTGCGCCTAAAATTTTTAACGCTGCGCTTAAAATTTCGGCAGTGCGCCTACAAATTTACACCTGATCGCACAAGTGCACCCAAAGCCAAACATAAACTTTGAGCCCTGCTGCAATATTCATGTATGTGATCTTCGGCATGCAATCCGGCCTACAAAGCCAAGGCCGTGCAAAGCGATCCATCGTTTTCATTTTGTACAGGAGGGTTTTGCCGACATCATTTGTGAACGCCTTCTGAGCTGAGATAATGCCGGAGTTGAACTTGATTTCTCTTACCTTCAACAGAATTGGGGAATGTAAATCTACGAGGCGGACCTGTATCGATTATCCTGCAAAATCTGCTGGAAATCCTCTCGTCTTGTGAGACAACAGAAGGCGATGTTTTAGCCAAGGTAAACGAACTTTCAGGGCCACAGAATGTTTGTGAATCCAGCATTTCTTTTCTTTCTTTCTTTTTTTTTTTTTTTGTATTTATTATATATATAATATATACATATACATATACTTAAAAAACTCATTAATAATTCATGAAGAAAATACAAAGAAAATTAATTTTTAATGAGTGTCTTTATATCTGATAAAACACGGCTAAATTTTTACTTCCAGTTTTACCTGGGAAAATAATTAGAAAACCCAAGGATTATTAAAAAAATGAATAGATGTGCAACAGAAGTTTTTGAAGCTTTTCAAAAAACTCGCAGCAGTGTTTTATCGGGTCTAAAAACACTAT
>BLFK01000656.1:393163-418163 GCA_014634185.1 Astreopora myriophthalma | reverse complement strand
TTTTCATCAACATTGACAGGGGGGAGGGGGGCAGGCGGGCTTGCGCGGTCTTGGTCTTCCAGAGAGGCTGCCTGTGAAGCCATCTGCCGTGAACTGTCCCAACACTTTTGACCAGGATTGTAGGTTCAGGTGACAACCTTCTTGCATGATGCAGAGACTGGCTGAAATGCGAATAGGCCTTTTCACAGTTAATGACACCATATTGTTTGGGGATCAAACACAGGTTTTGGCCGACTTTGAACAGCTGGAACGCAGCTTCAAAGAGGCAGATTTGCCACTATTTAAATAATTTTATTGATATGATTCATCCAACGGAAAACTAGGCAATTAAAGGACGTATATGACCGTAAATTGGAATTAGGGAACTTTGAGAACCTCGACGACGAAGTCTGTTCAGTGTCAGTTGACTAGTTGCACTAAAATCGCGCTGAAATCGCACCTAGTTTACGCTTGCGATTTTGAACTTGCAACTTAAGTGCGACAAAAATTGCATCTAAGTTCGCGATAAAAATCGCACTTGTGAACGGGCCTTTAAGACGCGAACGGCAAACTGTTCGTTCGCAATGGCGTCTTTTAAAAGCCAGCGGGAGATTCGTATTTTAAAGTTCTACGGCTAATTTTATTGACGGTGACGAGATTTTAGAGTTGTCAGGCCTTTTCGACTCGAAAAATCCTAGAGTTACTTCAAGTCGCCCTCTCGAAACTCTTCGATTAAGAAATTGAAGCGAGACAAGCGAGCTTGAAGTGAGGTCGCGCAGACCAAAACCAGCCGTCACTTGGCGGGAAAAACAAATTTAAAGGACTTTGAGAAAGTCTAGAAAAATCCCCACGAGTACGAGTATTATTCTATGTTCATTCTGGTGCGAGTATTATTACATGTAAGAGTATTATTCTATGTTCATTCTGGTGCGAGTCTCGGGCAGAGTTAAGATTTTCCACTAAAATACGATAACTAGTCATGACATGAAGTACTAGTGATCAATGTTGTGTCTTGCCTAAATATGTGCAAATGACTTTGTAATTTACGAGTTCGCTGGCTCCCTCATAGCTCCTGCTTTTTGTGTTGTCATGCATAAACTCGGTTCATTCATGAGTCAAATTTTTAATTGCCTTCGCCCGTTGGAGAAACAAAGGAGCAAACATCGATCAAAAAAGATAAAAAATATTCCCAAGCAGTCCGAAAAAAATCGAAACATAAGAATGGATTTATACCTGAAACTTGGCCAGCAAAACTCCTTCTAGAACGAAGTGATAAGAATAAGGCAAATGTATGTTTTCAGATGACGTTGTCGTAGCCGTCGTCGTCGTTCTTGCTTAAGCTTCCTAATCTTTACACGCCGCCTCTAATCTCGCGGCAATTTGCATATGATTAGCTTTTGATTAGGAGGATTTGTGTGAAATGTTAACGGCCTTTGTAGCCTGAATTTGTTGTTTATACCTCATAAAATTAGCGACTTCAAGATCTACAACGCCGACGTCCCTGAAAACGCCGTTTAAATTTGCAACTTGACGTTTTTCTTGGATATTCCAGTTCGTTCAACTTCTACAAACTATCCGAACTATCTAGGAACTGAATTGGGAGGAACGGTGTTCAAACCAGGAAAGAAAATCAAAATTATCCGTTGTGTGCTCGCGTTGTCCTTAAAGGTGATGTTACATGAGCCGATTTTTAACGCCTATTTTTAACACAACATTGTTGCCTTAAGGGCCGATTTAAAAGGTACGACTTTTGCTTACAACTGTCGTATGCGATTTCTTCTGCGCGTGCTGCTCGTGTCACGTAAAAAATCGCGTACAACTCTTGCTATTGAGCACAGACTGTGCTTACGACTGTCGTAGAGTTTTAAAACATGTTTCAAAATCCTACGACATTTTTTGTGACGTACACGACAGTCGTAAGCGAGTTGTAGGTTTGATTTACACGAAACAATTCATGCCGTAGGTCTGTCGTAAGCTTGTCGCATGCAACAAAGTCGTACCGTGTAAATCGGTCCCAAGAGTTCTCTCGTGTAACCTGGCGCACAGGGTGATTTTTAACGCAACACTTTGTTGCGGCAACATGTTGCAGGTTTTTGAAAGCGATTCAAAAACATGCAACATTGTTGCCCGAATTTTGTTGGTGTTGGTACGTGTAACACCCCCGCCGCTGACTATTAACGCAACATCGTCCCAGAATGCATCACGGAGAACTGAAACTCGTTGTCCGCCATATTTGTTGCCCGGGATTTGTCGAGCAGGAGCCTGGGTTCAAATGTTGCGAGCAATGTTGCTGCGCTCAGAGTTGCGCTAAAGATCGTCTCGTCTAACATGCCGTTGCCGCAACAAAGTTGCGTTAAAAGTTGTCTCGTGTAACATGGATTAAAAATCGGCGTTAAACATCGGCTCGTGTAACATCACCTTAAAACGTGAGATTGTTCATTTGACGTGTAGATTGGGAGAGAACGGGAAAGAAATGTACCAAACTTCAAAACGCACGCGCAGAGCCATTGTTTTGCTCATTAAAGTCTTTTTTTTAGTGACGTTGCCGTCCTAGATCTTAAAGTCCCTATTAGTTCAAAGGCCTTTTAAAATATATTTTCGCTGTCTTAATACTGCTTCCATAGCGGAGTTACAGAGGTTCAAAGTCAGTCCAAATCCCGTACATTCGCTGTCATTTTAGGTGGCGTCATTATCCGAGAAAAGGCGTATTGGTGACTTAATACAAACTTCACATAATAGTAGATTCCTTCATGGTTCATATGCGTACATGATCTCGCACATCTGGAACCAGTTGCCATCTGCTGTAAAAAAACCGCACCTAATGCATCATCCTTTCGGAGACTTTTAACTAAGTTAAATTTTATCGGCTGTCAATGCAGCAACTGCCTTTGACCCGTTTTATTTTTATAGATGTTATTTTTTTAGTCGCTATTGAGATATTAATTATTTAATTTTTCTTTTATATTGTCAAACACTTTTATCATGAGCCTGTGGCTCGGGGGATAGGGAGACCGCCCCCTGTGTATCTGACATTAAATAAATTATCTTATCTATCTTAATGGCAAAGGTACTTTAATGCTGTTGTCTTGTTGTTTAACTATTTGCTGTTGCCCTTGTTTGTTTTCACTTTGCAGGTCTTTCATGTTTGAGTTGAAGCAACAAGTGTTATCGGGAGTTCTCTGCGACGCTATTAACACACACACGTCAGTGGCGAGGCTGTTGGGAGCTCTCCAAGGTGTGCTGTTGCTGAATAATTCTGTCGGAAATGATTAGCTTAAGCCCCTGACACACTAGGCGATTTTATACACCGATCGCTGCGATCGGCCAAAATCGCCTAGTGTGCCCAGTGCTGCGATTTTTGCCCATCGCTGCAATCGGCGTATAAAATCGCCAATATCTAGCGTGTCGGATATCGGCGATTAAATTCGCCGCAAATCGCCTAGTGTATGGTATACCTTATGGTATGGTATACTTTATTTCAATGAAAGAAACGCGCCAGCTCCAACAACACTTAGCTAGTTTCCATGGGGGGCGTGTTTGTACATACGTAACGTTGAAGCCTCATAAAACAACATTAAAACTACATTACCAGTCTAAAACTTCTAAACTTATTCTAAACACGAAAACTATCGAATAAAAACTAAGTTTAAGACTAACACAGTTTGAACTTGAAGTTGAACTTGAAAGTGTGCCCGCTCCCGCGACTTCTTACGTTCGTCGCAGCGAATTGCTGAACGATTCAACCAATAAGACCTCACAACTTTTACACGTGACTGACTAAAAATGGCGGACAACAGTAATTTTTATTTTGAGAGACACCTGGGAACAAAAGTAGAGTGGAAATTCACTGCGATCGGTGTATCAAATCGCCAGGTGTGCCCGTACCACGCAGCGACGAAATTCGCTGGCGATTAAAATCGCTGCGATCAGCGAACAAAATCTCGTAGTGTGTCGCTGGCTTAACGGGACAAGAGGAACAGTTTTCTCGATTTAGGAAATAGGAAACGGGATTACTATGCCAAGAAGAAAACAGAATTGCCATCAAGATTCCTATACTTATACTAAATTGTGAAGAGATTCCACAAGGGGCTTTTTGACTGTCATTCACAAATATAAATCCGACAAAATGGAATGAAAAAAACAAACAAACTGTTTTTAGGTGTTAAAATATATTAAGATTAGCAATACGTGTCACCTATAAACTGATTTATAAAATGCCGTTTGAGGTTATTTTTAAAGGAGTCGTATGTAGGAATAGCTTTAAGGTCTTTGGGCAAATCCCTTTCATCTCCTGGTTGCTCTTAAATCTGAAACTCCTCTAACCAGCGACGGTTATGAAGAATGGGATATCAATTAAGCTGGTGGTGGTTCGGGGTCTGGCGGTTGCGCACCCCTGAACGTTTGTGGAACTTATATCGAGCTTTAGCAACGAGGAGGGCAACGGCAACTCGAAAAGTCACAAAGCAACAACTTTAATTGGTAAAAACAATCGTTCTGCATGCTCTGCACGTCCGTTTTGCAATTTGGTACATTTCTTTGCCGTCCTCTGCAAAACAACAACGTCAATGACTAAAATCAGCGGCTCGCGGAGAACGTCTGCACATGAAGTTGAATTTTTCTTCTCGCTCATTCTCCAAACATGAACACCCCTCATACCAGTTTCATTTTTGGATAACAGACACACATTTTACGTACCAAAATAATTTAAATAATATGCTAATCCGCCTTAAGTGATTACAATAGCGTCTATTCCTATTTTGAAGCAAGGTTTTCGTTGCCGTTGCCGTCCTAGCGAAACGAGAGAGAAAGTCGTTTAGCTACCGAAACGGGTAAGGGAAGAGAATCACTTACAGCCCGCGGGTATTTGAGTGTCGAAAGCAATTACGCGACTGCTTTCGTTTTGGTTTGCTCCATGATTCGATGAAAAAATTAAAATAACAAATATTAGTAGTAGTGATAATAACAACACTTGTATGAACTTTTCAACCAATCAGATACAAAGTTAAGTAAAGCAAATAGGCCATTTCCGAATTGCTGTTTGCCTCTGGTTCAAAGCGAGTCTTGGTGCACAACCATTCAAATGCAAATGAGTTGTGTATTTTCATGCAAATCAATTTCATTATCATTTGAATGATTAAGCACCAAGACTCGCTTTGAACCAGAGGCAAATAGCAATTCGGAAATGGCCTATTTGCCTTACTTAACTTTGTATCTGATTGGTTGAAAAGTTCATACAAATGGCCTATTGCGACTTCACTCCCGTTTTCCCGCGCTTGCTTTGCTTTGCGTTCTGGCCCCAGTTGCTCAAAGACCGGTTAACTTTATCCAATAGATAAGCCACTATACAGAGTGTAAAATATACTACATGCTAAACGATGGTCAGAGGTTTTCATCAACGTTTTTACTAAGAGTGCATATTCGATTCACGGTTACCTGAGCGAACACTGAAATCTCTGCACAGATTGAAACTGTCGGATAGTGACTTATACACAATTACTATTACTTTCATTGGTTTTGGTTTTACAGCAGTCAGTTGAAAACCGCTCTATAATTGGAACGATGGTTAATGGTTGAGCTTTGTTTGGCCTCGTTGACCTTTCGGATTGCCGCTTCGTTCTTTTAGGGACTGCTGATGCAAGTATACTAAAGACATGCGCACTGCACATTGATGAGCGGCTGAAGAAACTAGAGCGAAGTAACTGCGTGGAAGCAAGGTTTGTGGAATCAAAATTAAGTTAAATCACTGTACTGATGCGTGCATGGGTTACCCTTTCTACGCTGTTTTAAAAGGTGCTAAAAGTGAAGGTATTTTTTTTATGTACCAGGGAAGTCGAACACAGTAAAAGAGTGCAGCCAACTTGATTTTCACAACACTTTAACCCCAAACACTTAAGAATTATATCCGATGACGGACAATGTATAGCTCGTATGTAACGCAATTAAAGTCAAGCAAATAATTACAGTATATGACATAGCTTTAACGCACCGGCGATCATATTTTAATGTAGCCGCCGCGATAGAAATGATTAAAATTAAAAAAAATATATTATTATTAATTAGCTTGATTACAGTATCTATAGCGCTTTCCTCTCCACCGGTCCACCAAGACCACTATCTGACTCTCTCTTGCCAAATTTATGCCTTACGCGATTAACGTTCATCATTAAGTGTTCGCTTCAAAGGAAACCGTTTCCTTTAGTCGGCTGAGCTTGTGTCTTGAAAGCGGCCTTCACAAGACAAACAAATGTTGGCCAACGCGTGCGTTCACACGTCAAATGGCACTCGCAGAGAGTTGCAGCTACTGCAATTCTGTTTTACACCCTCCGCCGGAGAGGGACATGTGAATTAAAAGTACAAACAGTAGCTGGTCCCCCAAAATAACTAAAAAGCTAAACTAGTTGGGTGACTACCATTTATTAATTGAAAATAAGTATATAGTCAGGAAAAACGTGAAGAGTGAAAAGTTCGCCTCGTGAAGAAGAGTCCGTCACGTGAAGAGTCCGCCAATTTTGATTGGTTAAGAATGAGCAACACACGTCCACACATCAAATGCGAGTTTGCCAACACGTAAGGAAGTTGACGAGAATGGATTGATCGGCTTACCTCGAAAAACTACGTTTGTTATTTAATATCTTTTTGTTTTGTTTTTGCGCAGCGAGGAGTTCAAAGACGCCCGAGTAATTGTACAGACAGTACTCTCCAAGCTACAGATCGTCATTTGAAGCATATGGAGGAAACAGTTTTTAGAAGAAGAGCAAAGAAATGGCATTTCCATTCCCCTTTTTGTTTCCGAATGAACATTGAAAACGATCATTCCACTCCTAAAAGCGCTGAAAGCTAAAATTTGTACTTTTAAAGGAGTTGAAATACAAGCTGGTTTTACATTTCTCCGTGGTCCTAGTGTTTACCTAGGGGTTTTGGACGATGGCAAGATAATTCACATTCTCCTGTTAATAGTGTTTTTGTTTTTTTCCTGCTTATTGAGTTTAACCTCTTCATCAAAGCGACGCCTTCTAGGTGTCGGCTATGAAAACGACTTTTTTAATCAGGCAAATGAAAGTGAATGTCCGCGTGACGTCATGAATTGACTCCTTTTTAGGAAAAGGACCCGTATTCAGACATGGTCCTCAGGGAGGACTTCCTGTATATGCCGAGAAAGTAATTTTATCACCTCCGTTCGCCTTATTTAAATCAGCAAGGGGTTGGGGGTATACCCGCGCTGCTCTTTTTTTCTTTACGGGTGTATATCTTTCTTGCACTTTCTCATTTTCATTTGAATGTCATGAGCCTACCTTTTGATAGGACTTTAGGCGTATAAGTGGATGTGTGATCATCCTAGTTGCGACGGGGTGGCTTACGCGCGCTCAGCTACAAGCGATTTTGGGATCCTATCATGCATAGAGTGGATCATGTGACCAGCCAGCAAGACTGAAACAGAGGCTTGGTTAGGCCTTTCCAGATTCTGCTCGGCAACGTTTTAGCAACTTTTTTTGTCAGGGAGCAACTTCTAACAACTTTTCGGAAAACTAGGGACTTTTTTGGTATCTTTGGGCTATTTTCAACCAAAATAGCCCCCCCCCCCCCCCCACGATAAGGGAAAAGCCCTTGGAACGAGGTTGGGGTAAGCCTGGGGTGGCCTGTGGACCGTGTGTAAACAAAATGGCGGACGCCACGTTGTCTTCCGAAGACGAAGAAATCGAAAACCCCATTGAAACTGCAGTTATCGCACGAAAACAACAGTTAGCTAGATTTGTAAACCATATTGTTACACTTACTAAGTTTTTGTAACTAGCCACTAAGATTCAACTAAAGGTTGCCTAATTTGTTGTAACTAGTTACTTAGTTGTACCTTAATGTTGATACAAAGCAATTGTTATTAGAATTAGACATGCTGTCATAAAAATATTCGAGCAACTTTACAAAATTTTTGAGCTACTTTTTCAATTTTGAGCAACTTTTTGGCATATTTCTTAGCAACTTTTTAGCTTTTTCGGAGCAGAATCTGGAAAGGCCTAGCCTTGGTTCGAGGTTGTTCTGTGCGGGCATCGTCACAATGCGCACGCACTATTCTCAATTAATGACGTCACAGGTCAGACTCATTACAGTCATCTCATTACAAATTAGAACTTTATGACCGCGATAAATTAACAGTCATCAGCAATTAGCTATATTAATTTGGCATCCTTCGTCGAAGGAGACAGCCGCAGTCTTCCCAATCTACGTCGGTAATGATAAGTTTGCTTGGAAAATGGCTGTACTCAGAAGAAGCAGGCCTTGATCCACCTCACGACTGTTTTGTCAACGAGTCGGAGGAGGGCGATTGGCTGTTAATAGATGTCGAATTGACGAATGACGACGGCGAGTTCCTGAGAGACTATGTTGTGGTTCCAATCATCCGTCAGCATGGAGAAAAGCCGTCGGAGGCTCACCATAATAGGGCCGTCGGGAAAAGCTTAAGAAATGTCGACAAATGTCAAAAGTTCTTCCACGGTAAAATGATTTCTCGAATCTACCCACGCAACATGGTGCAGCCGTATAGGATAGAACGCCCGTTGAGACTTAAGCTTAAGGTGTCTGATGGGGAAATGCGAAATGTGGAAAGGCTTCAGCAATTAAATTGCTGGTTGGAAACGATCATGATTAAAGTGCCTCGGTCTCTTGGTACGCTGGGAAATACCACAGCTTCGCGTGCAAACGTTCAAAGGTTGGTTGGAATGTTTTCATTTGACATGTATCCTTAATCGTGTTGCAAATCCTTTTCAGAACGTTTCTTTGTTATGAAGACAGGTTATATAATTTTACTATTACATGTAATTTTGCCAAGAGCCCATAATCGGATCGTACAACTCCCATGCTGGGGCTCTGTCACGGCGATTTTACAGACGAAGCTATTGTTAGACAGGTTTTTCCCGCGAAGTTTGCAGGCGTCCAAACGATTAATTATGCATGGCTCCTGCGGGAGACTGAATTCGCGGGAAAATCTAAAAATAGCTCGCTCTGTGAAGACGCCGTGACACAAACTGAAGTTGTACGCTGCGGGTTATAGGCTCCTGGTCGTGCTCAGTTTCGAAAACATGCAATTTTAAACACTTTTGAAAGAGCTCATATATTGCCCTATTTTCCAGTACCAAGTTTCCTGTTGAGATACAAATTGGACGCTGGGCGCAAATCAGTGAATCAGTGACACTGCAGCCCAAGCACTCGCTGGTTGATGATCTAAGCATGTGTAAGTCAGTTGTGAAGTACGAGCCTTCGCCAGTAAAACAACTGCTGTGTGATCTCTACAACCTCACAAGGAAACAAAGCTTTGAATTTGTCGCAAGAATCGGTGAAGTGCAGCAGCAGCCACTGCGCGTGACTACAGCCAACGATCACGTTTACCAGTTAGTTGAGTTTTCTCTGAGGAAACGGCCAAAGAAAACCTCTATTGCTAAGGTTAAGTTACCCTATATTGAGGCACCTCTACTCATTTCTGAGCCTACGAGCAGTCCCGTACCACTATTAGAATGGGAATGGGTGGGGCAACAAGAGGACGAGGGGCCAGCGGATTACGAAGGTCAGCAGGATGATTATGAAAGTCAGCAGTGTGAAGAAGATTTGGACTGGCTTACGCAGCCCGCAGTTTCTGTGATCAGCGACATTTGCGAAATGACTGCAAGGATAGGCCACCGCGTGCCGCAGGTCGCCATTTTTCTCTGGGCTCAGTTTCTGCAGTTGCTGTCCTGTGGCAGGAAGTATCTTTGCAGGAAACAAGATGAAGATCACTCGAGTGGCCAAAGTGAGATTTCGATTATTCGCGAGCCAACGCGCGAATGCTACTTCACCCTGTGTTGCAGAGGTTTCAGTGAGGATAAGAGTCGCGCAGTCGCAGAGAAGAAGACTAAACGACAGGACACGAAGAAAAACTTGAAGCGGGCACACGCGGCAATGATTCAAAAGCATTTCCATAACACCAACCGAAAGAGGGCTATGAACTCAGGAAGGCTTCGACGAGAATGCGGCAGAAGGGGCTGTTGATCCTTGCGCGGGAAGCTATGCCACTTGACCGTCTCTTTCTCCTATGAAATACGAGAAACATACTTCATGCGCGTCTTTTACTTCGGGCACGTGTCCGTTTTGCGCAGGGTTTCTCACCAAACCTGCCATTGCAGACCAGATGCATATATCTTCCACAAACACAGTTGTCGATTTCAAGGTACTTCCTGTGGTATTCGAACTTCCGCTCTGTCCAGTTTACATCGAAACACAACACAAATTCCGTAACTCCAATAGCCTCTTGGCTAGTCGGCTTCTTTCCTGAAGCGGAGAATGTTACCAGTACTCGAATTTCAGAGAGGTACACTCACTCACTTTTATCGACTTTCGGTATATAGCAGAAATAAAGCTCTTCAAATCACAGTATCTCCTACATATTTTTATTGACTCTGCAATACATATGTGTACTCCAAAAACGTCCCAGTTCGCATGTCCAACGTGACAAGTTGAGCTTGCGTGACAAGTGGTCGAAGATTTCGTTTGCCTTCTCTATTAAGCGCCTTTTTTTTAAAGATCATTTAGACGACGTTGCCAACGTTTCTATCGAAGAGACCAGTTCCTGGTGGCGTCTATAGCGAGACACTCAAAAATACGAATTTCACATAGAGGCACGCCAAATGCACCAGGACTGCTGGTCCACTGTTCCAATTCTCTTGTTGTATCTATCGTAAACCAGAGGGCTAATTCGAGATTAAGGGCTCTCCAACCAGCTCCTTGGACCTATTTTCGCGCGTTGCGACGGAACTCAAATTTTACTTCCGCTTAATGGTGTCGCCACCTGATTTATCCGGGCGCTTAGCAGCTAATTCTTGGCACGGGCCTGGGAAATTTGGAAACATTACACGGAAACTTATTACTTTTACTTGGCTTCCTCTTGTTTAACAACATAGAAATGTAAACGGAAAGAAAGATTGAAGCAAACAAACAAAAGTAAGCGAAATGCGCATGCGTACCGCTTCCGGTTTTCTTCATTTTCGTCCAGTTTACAAAAAGCAGTTTCAATTTGGATTTTTTTTTCTTTGCAATGACAGGTCGTTTAAACTTTGATTACAAATAAAACTATGCTTTCATTTCAAGGAATTTCATCCTTTCAAACAATTTATGTGCATTTCAAAGTTTAAATCTGGCTTCAAAAACAACAACAACAACAACAACAAAATTGCGTAAAAGCCGGCCAACAACCACCAACAACAAAATCTAGACAAAGTTTAATGTGAAAATATAAAATAATATATCCACGGCAAAATGGTAATCAAAATGAATGGTCATTGCCCTTCGCCTTCGTACCCTGCGACAAAGAGATTCCTTACCTTCTGCTAGGGGAGAGGCGAGAGGAACCTCTGCTGGAACTGCACGATTTCCCATCGTGCATGCGCGTGGCATGCCAGTATACACCAAGATACGTCACGCGAAGCGTAATTCCCTTTCAACACTGAATGCCTTACTTCCTGTCGTCTGCGACGACTTTCCCGCGCAAGCTAGTTGACAAAAAACAAAACAAAAACAACAACAATACAACAACTCCAGTTTCTTCTGCGAATGTGTGTGCATTTTAACGCTTTCAAAATCACGAAACGCTCTGAATAGACTTCTGGAACTCGTCGAGCGATGGCCCCCCTTTGTTTGTTGTTGTTGTTTTAAATTTTTTCGGCCCTGCTATGGACGACGGCTAACTAAAGAATCGCACGGTTCGAGCAGAGGTTCCTCTCGTCTGTCCCCGAGCAGAAAGAAGAATCTCTGTCTCACAGGGTAGAGCCTTCGAGACAATAGACGTGTTTTGAGATTTGCATATAAAGAATATGTTAGGATTCATTGTTTTCATGAAATTCTCTGATTTTACAACATTGAACAAAAAAATCTCCAAAAAGCCTACGGCTTTCACGGTTAAAGTACCTGCACAGTAAGAATAGCGTATTGCTGATGTCCGTTTAAAACAGAACTTCACGACTCGACAGTAACATTTTATAATGTGAATCCTTTCGCGTTCAAGCAGAATCTGCCGGCTTTTAAACGATAACAAGCGCAGGCCAGATTAATGCAAACAGCAGACTGACCGAACTCCGGATCTAAGGAGAGCGCTGGCCACATCTGCCAACCGCGGGAGTCCGTGTATCATTCGTTAATATGGCCTTGTGCAGACCTTTCCGCATTCCCCCCAGTCCCCCACGGTAACTTATGAAACGAGGCTATGGTGAATAAAATTCGAAATGGCGGGAAAATGTTTGCCCCGGCTACTTTGAATGTTATCCACCCCAGACTCGTTTCATAAGTTACAGTGGGGGACTGGGAAGAACGCGGAAAAAGCTCCATTTGCGTGTTCTCGTGCCGTTAACATCTCACCACCCAATCGCCTTCCCATATTTCTTCATTCCGATTAAATCTCTATTTCTTATTGTTCCGTTCTTCTATCAGCCGAAGCAATCTCGCCTCCTCTTCCTCGAGTATTTGCAACTGAATTTCGTAGCTGCGAAGTTTTTCTTTCAGAAGTGAGCCGTAGCTCCGACCGGTTAACTTTCTGATCATCCATTTTTCCCAGTTCTGCAAAAGCAAACAAACAGCAGGGATGAGTCCCATTAGCCCTAATTAGGTCCGATTCAGATTCGTTGGCGTTTATGTTTCCCATCCACACTTATCCTGGTAATTTGAAAACGCTAAAGGGGCATTGTCATGGTAGTTTTGCTGTATTTAGGTCTTAACTGGCTAAAATTGAAACTTGGTACTTCAGCTGACAACTAACAGAATTCCTGACAAATCAAGAAGAAAATATGAAATGAATTTTAACAGGAAAAACTATCCACATGACATTTTTGGCGATTTTTGGATAACAGGGAGTCCAAATTTGAAAACGTTGCCCAACGTTTTCAAGTTTCAATCCATTTCCATCCTCGTCATCCTCAGATGCAGACGAGAAACAATGGTCCAGTGTACTAATACGGTTCTTGTGAAGGAAACTTTAGCATTATTTTTTTGGTTTCCGTTGATGCGCAAGCGTTTTATGACCGTTTAGAGTACGGCTCAAATAGCGTGACACTGCCCCTTTAAAGACCCAGTATTGCCCATTATGCTTCACGCGCCTCTGTTGTTGTTTTGGTTTTCACGGGAGCGAGGCGTCTATTGTTTTTTGAGTGATCGCAGCGCGCAGTGCTTAATGGACAATTAACTGGGTCTTTAAATGCATAGAAGGGCAGGCGCACACTACAGCACGACCGATATCAAACGCCGGCCAAGTGTCAGGAGTTTTGGAAAAATCTCGTTTTCAGTATCCAAACTATTTTTGAGCGTTTTTCGTCGGAACGTTATTATGGCCTTTTTCTAACGTCAACGGGGAGCCAATGGTTCAATATGCCATTTCTGAGTTCACTTCCGCCTCTTTTTCAAAGCGAGTCTAAGTGAGAAATTTTTTTTTCGTATGAAAATCAGTTTTTGTTTATATGTGAAGTAAAACTGATTACCATCACAAAACTTTAGCACTTGGACTCTCTTTGAACAAAACGCCTTGAGGCGCTTGTTAAGGATTATTTTTTTCTAAAACAAATTTTGAATGAGCGAACCGGAAGTTAACTTTAACGGAAGTTATGTTACGCGCGCGGATTGATTGACAGCTTCAAATTAAAAAAACCCGGATTTAAGGGAAAAGTGCTTACGTCATGGAAAAAATCTAGTGTGGATGTTTTGTCGCTTTTGCGGGACTTTTATCAATGGGAATCTGGACTTTTTTTAGAATTAGAATTGGGAAAATTCAGGAACCTAAGGAGAAACAGCGCTCACGTGGGATGCGTAGCAGACCTGCCAACCTATGATAAAGAAAAATCTGGACATCCATGGACTATATTGGGCCATATTAAAATTAAACAAACCCTTTTCCCTTTGGGTGTAGTCAGTCATTTGGTGTTTATTTACGATGGTGATCACTCTACCGTCCCACGCACAACGATGGTCTGCCATTAAACTCGCTGCGTAAAAGGACTAGCAGAGTCCTAGAAACTAGGCAAAGTACTAATCAGACAGAATTCGTCGGCGAGAAACGAAACCAAATATTTTCATCCACACTAGCGTTTTCATCTATCCACACTAAAACGCTCGAGAACCATGCAAAAAAAAAAAACCGCGAACTGGATTGCGCATGTGTTCAAAAGTCGATTTCAAAAGTCTCCCTCGCTATTTACGTCACCGTTTTCAAATGCCTCCGTTTTCAATGACGCCGTAAGGCAAATAGGCCATTTCCGAATTCACTTGAGCCTCTTTTTCAAAGCGAGTCTAAGTTCAAAGTCTTTCTTATGAAAATAAGTTTTTATTTTTATGCAAATAACACCTTATTACAAAATCACAAAACCTTCGCACTTAGACTTGTTTCGAAAGAGAGGATGACGCGAACTCGGAAATGGTCCATTAGGTAATGACGGTTTGCCCACAGGCGCTCCATGCTCAACTGAATGAGAAAGCGGGAGATGTACGTCACCTTTTCCAAACTCAGGCTGATCATGACATGTTGTGTTACAACGGCCTGAATTGTAAGGTTCAGTGTGGGAAAGAAATCGGCTTGTATTTAAAGACCGAAATCACTACTATTTCACAACGAAATCGAATGAGTTTTATGCAATGTTGCAGTCCTTGCTGTCTGTCGAGTCGATCTGTGTTGATTTCGGCTGTTTTCTACCGTATCACCCGCCACCTAGCCAATCACTTTTACCTATCAAATTTTGAAAGTTGACCTTTGGATTGGATTGCGCGCATAACAATAATCGTTCAACCCTTGTATCAAAAAGTGATCAAAACAGGTTGCACTTTTCGTGGATGACGTAGTGTGCACATGGTGCGCTTCTACTGGTGAAAAGTGACAAACGGTGACCAATGGAAAACCGCGTTTTATTTTCGATAAAGTTCCCTTCCCAGACCTTACAGAAACCAGCCAATCACAACAAACGTTACAATTTATAGATACAAACAAAAACAAACCGTCTCCACTTTTTCACCGTGGGCTGCCCTGCAAGCATCGGTGAACTTGGAAATGGTGTATTGGTACGGTTTCTGGGTCTTCTTTTTACCTTTCTCGCTCTTTTCTGTGTGTCTTTCGGTGAGGTAGGGTTGGACTACCCGGTGAAGTTGGCGGGCTGGCCTCGTTTAGGAGGTGCCCTCTCAGTTTAAGAGGCTTTCCCTCTAGCCTTTAAGGCCCTAGTGCATCGCCCTGGATCGCCAAACTTTGGCACTGGAGAGCGCTTTCAAATTTGTCCGGAAAAATGTACACAGGGGCTTAGGATCATAATTCTACATTGTGACCCGCAAAAAAAAAAGACCTTTTCTTTGTCTCTTCAGCCGAGTGCAATCGACGATGAGGTATTTTCTCTTTAAATACATGTTTACAATTTCTTGAAATATAGTATTACCTCCTCATTCCGCTTGGCATTGGCGACTAGTTCAGGGTAGTGGTATTTGATAGTTTCTTCTAAAATCCATATACGACATTTGTCAACTGACCACTGACCTAAATCATAAAGAAAGAAAATATGCGGTAACTTATGTCAGGATTGGGAGACACATCAGGAATTAGCAGTTGATGGTTCACTATACAGCGTAGCTGGCAGTGTGGTTTGGCGTGCGCAAAAAAAAAGAAAAAGGAAAAGAAAACACTTTAGCTGAGGCCAAACGGAGTCGCAAGTAAGTCATCGCAGGTTTGGGAATGTGAAATTGCGTACTAACTTGCGTCGGTAGCCAAAACGGACTCGCAAGTGCGCTTTCAAGCACCCCCAACTTTTCACCGCAATTCGTTGCGTCTTTGAGCAAACGATGAAAAATTTGCGCCAACTTGCGCGGAGATTTGAGCTCAAGTCATCGCAAGCCATCGATAGTGCACGCAAGTCGTGTAGGAAGCTATCGCAAGTTTGAAACTAACGTATTGTGATAAGTTGCTACTCCGTTTGGCCGGGGCTTTATGCACAGGACAGAACGCTGGTATTGTTCAATAACAACTTTATCATTAACGGAGAAATCTGGCAATTTTGTATTCCTTCATACCAGCGTCAATTGTGTGTTTAACTGAGATTTCATGGTCGAGGGCATTTCATGGATTGAGGGGAACCTCACTCGCCTTGCGCACACCATGGAATTGCCAGCTGTCAACAGGCTAATGGTTGAAAGGATTAATTGGGACGAAACCCTCTCTTACCCACTGCTGCTATCAAGACGCCCTGCATGACGTTCAATAGAGCGACGCTGGGACCTCTCCCTGAGAAGAAAAAGAAATGGCATAGCGGGAGAGTTGTTCAATGAAAAAAATTGTTTTAATTAGTGTTTAAAGAAAGAAAAAAGACAAAAACAAAAGGAAGTGGAGGGAGGGGGAAAAAGAGAAAGAGAAGGAAGGAAGGAGAGCATGAAAGAGGGAAAGGAGACCTGTTCTAATGTAAACTGATGAGGAAGGCAGTTCCAGATTCTATTTGTCCTGACAAAAAGAGTGTTGATAAGATATTGTTACAGTCCTACATTTACAAGGCCGGAAGCAAAATGGCACCCATGTTCAAGCTAGGCTACTGAGCACAAGAAGGAAAATACAGTGTAATAATCAAAGTTTAATTAATCATTTCTTTCAATCATTTCTCTCAATTAATCATTTCTTTCAATCAAAGTTTACATTCTTTCTTATAAGATCCTTCTTCAACTTGCCTAATGATGAATCCAAAAGCCCTCAAATGGAATGTCTATGCTGCAGTCCAAAAGGAAATTAGGGTTTAAATGATTTCAAACTAGTCCGCTTAGCAATTTGCTTT
This sequence comes from Astreopora myriophthalma, assembly GCA_014634185.1. Lineage (NCBI taxonomy): Eukaryota > Metazoa > Cnidaria > Anthozoa > Scleractinia > Acroporidae > Astreopora > Astreopora myriophthalma. Next base: position 401,388 of record BLFK01000656.1, on the reverse strand, counting down.
GTGTCTTGACCCTAATCATTCATAATCATGAATAAACTTAAGGAGCATTAGAGGGCAAAGGGAATTAAGAATCAGACCAGCGTAGTTGAAACCTGGATTTCATTTTGAAGAACGGCATCTAATGTTCAGATACATGTAAAACAGCTTAAAGATCAAAACTAACAAATGGCACTGGAGAGAAGCATCCCCGTCACCCCACCACTAACTGCACTTGCTTGCATGCTACTCATAGTTTCTCGTCTTGTGGTCAATGTTGCATTCCCTTGCATCTCGTCAAAAGTTCTTCTCCATTCATGGGCCTTCGTTGACACCAGCAGATTGTCTCGGATCACTGTTGATAAATAATTATAACGAACAGTGTAGGTTAGAGGTTACAAGTGAATGTCCTGTACATGTGTACCAGAAGAATGAGAAACAGGCTATGGTACTGTGCTCGTACATGTATTTCAGCAAGCTATTAATTTTGCCTACTTTGTTGTAAACAGAAAAGAAAAAGTTGAAAATGACACCAAAACAAAAGTTGCAATGTTAGAATTGTACCTTATTAAGTTCTCACACACTAAATGCCATTTGTCTGCTACACAACAATGCAACAGCAGTTTTTTAACATCACCACCAACAAAGTTAACAGAAATGGAATATCAAAGCAAAAAGCCCAGCTCATAGAGAAAACAAAGAAAAGGACCTTACCACAATCTGTCAAACAAAAACAACAAAATATTTGAGATTCGCAAAGGGGGGGGGGGGGGGGGGGGGGAAGCTAATGCACTAATGGCAAGACACTATTAAAACTAATCATGTGACTGAGCATGAAAACCGATATCCTGCCTCACACCAGGCCCTCCACTCAGTGTGGGGCAATTTACTTTCTTGCCTGTTTGGCAAGCTCAGCCGGAAAGATAAACACTGAAATTAACACTTGTGCTAGTCAAGATCTTTCATTTGAAATGAAATTGATGTGAGGTTTTCATAAAAGTAAAGGAAATGAATGCAAAAGAGTCAGGGTCAAATTGAGAAATTATGGGAAAATTGGTTGCAGTTAACATAATCAAAATGGAAAACAGTTTGCATCTGATTGTCCTGACCACGAGCCAGAGAACAGTACTGTAACCAGAAAACTGCATTGTGGCTGAGACAGCATTGCAAGAGATTAAGGAGGGCCAAATTGTTCTTGTTGACCAGGGCCGAGTTGTTCCAAGCGAGGTTAGCACGAACCCGGGACAAATACCATGACAACGCATAGGTTTTAACCGGGCTTAACCTTGGGTTAGTGCTAACACAGCTTCGAACAACTCAGCCCAGATCCACAATTTGAAGATTAATAACACAAATTAAAGTCACTAAAATGGATGCTTCATTTACAAATTACGGTTAATAGCACAGATATTAAAAAATCCTCACAAAAATTAATGGCTGAAATTAAGAAGAATTTGTACAGTCCATGTTAATTGAAAAATAAGATTAACAGAAGGGACAAATTCCAGAGCTGAAATACAGTTCCTTACCAAAAAATATGCCAGAAATAGTGAAAAATGATACTCCCGTAGAAAATGAATATGTGAGTAGGTTTTGCCTCTTGATGGCAGCATATGTGCACCCAACACTTAAACCTGTTAATCCTGAACAGAGAAGGAAACATTGCGGTACAGTATCATAATAAAATAAATAAAATAAAATAAAAATAACAATAAAAAATAAAATAAATTATTGAGAATAACTAATAATAACTTAACACAGAGTTCCAACTCAAGTTCATCAAGGAGCACAAGGCACAGCACCTGCAATTACTACCACCACTTGTCCAAAATTTACATCATTTTTCGCCAAGATGTCTGTCCTTGCAAAAAATGGTAAAGGATTTATACACCGCACATATCCCATACAGATAATGGCGGTTTACAATTCTTTCTCTGAGGCGAGATCGTACATCAGCCTGTAAGGGCACCTCTGGCAGCTGCTATCGGTCCATATGACTGTGATCTCGCCCACCCACTCAACCCACACATGAATGTGACAGGAGGACAGATGAGATGAAATTCCCAAAGGCCAGACCACAACACCAGGATCTACGTCCCCTACTCTTCGCAAACAGTGTTGGGTTCTTTAACGTCCCACAAAGTCATTACGAATGAGGGTTGTGAGATAGGACCTACCGTTTATCGTCCTTATCCGAGACGACTACACAGTCTAACCATTTACAGACATGTCATTGCAAAGGCAGTACTTTCTCCTCAGTTATTTAAAGACCCTGAGTGATGGTGCAGCCAAGGTTCAAACCCACGACCTCCTGCATGATTGTCCCGTGCTCTACCAACTGAGCTAACCAGTTGGCAGTTGCCATGAGGGCATGGAATGTACATCTATGTCCAATTGAAGTGGCAAGATTATCAGAAACGGCATATACAGTGAATAATTAGCTTTAACATTCTTGAGTAACCTCTGCTAAATAAAAATAATGATCTTGATTGACATATAAAGGACAGTGTACAAACTGTATTATTTGCACCTATCAATGGTAAGCCCAGGGTGGACTACCTATAGGAAATTAACACAGAGGGCCTTCTCCTGGTTAGGGATTTTGACACATTGGCATTTCCCCAAGGTCAGGAATTTCACATGGGAGCCATCCTGCAAGATATGGACCTAGAGAACCAGGAATTTAACATTTGGTTTTGCTACCAATATGAATGCATAATGAAGTAGGGATGTGTATGGAACTGGATATATATGGAATTGCATGGAACTGGAACTGGTATGGATACTGGATTGAGAATGCGCACATGACATACATGTATATACATTCTCGTCCCCAGAGGCCACGATTCTTTCAGTCAGCACAAAGAATAACAACCTCTGGCTGGTCCCGAACCAGGAAATCCGAGAATCACGAACTTCCGGCCCGTCCTCCCAACCTCAGAAATTGAAAACAATTAGTAGCTGTTAACGGTTTCTAAAATAGACCCCCACGGCGACTGCGCGTATTTCGGAACCAGCCAGACGTCATTATTCTTGGTGCTGACCGAAAGAATCGCGGCCTACGTACGGGGACGAGAATGACATAATTTTTTATAGATACCTGACACAGCAGTATAACAAAGAATTTTCTTGGCTCTCTCTGAATCCCGACGGACTGTGTTAACTAAAAGACTTCCACCAGCACCAATGGCAGCTAACAGAGAGAGAAATAATTTATATAAATTATCGCAAATTAAACTTAACCATAAAATTATGCATGCCATCAATCGTTTGCTTATGATCTGAGCAGTTTTCTCTGCATCACTGACCTGCAAAAAATGTATTTCTGGCGAAGATAGTTATCGACTGACCATTTAGAGCCATAATGGAATCTAAACGTTGTCTCCCTCAAAACGCATTCCAATCTGAAAAGTACAAAGGTGCTAAAACTTCCTGGCTAAGTGAACGTAATTATTAATTTTCTCCGCCATGTTGCTTTCAAATGCGCCCCAGTAACAGCGAACAGCGGCCTTAACTTTGGAGCTGTTTACCACCTGTATGATCGCCTGATGCATACTCTAAGCAATATGGCGGCAGTTTCGGATGGAACTAAGAAGAAGTTGGGGGATTTTGTAGATTATGAACTGCAAAGGCAGTTGAAAGGACTCAACACAACAACACCTGACCTGTCCACTTTGGCACAAAAGGGAGATGAAAAGGTGTAAATGAAATGCTTCTTAAAGGTTCTGAAAAATGAGTTTACATGTTTACACGCTTCATAAGGTTATAATTATAAGTTCATTAAGCTATAAGCTTAGGCTATTTATCGTCGGACCAGCGCTACAGTTGTTGCTACATGTATGAGCAGCTGTTATAGCTATGTATATGCTATTGTACGTGGAAAGATTTCCCCACCGCTCCCGACTTTAATTATGCATGGTTGAATAACTTGTTGATATAAGCTTAAGCCCATCCATTCATTGTTTATATAAGCTTATGCCCATTCATGAATGTTGACGAGTTGAAATCTCTATAATACAGTCAAACCTCTCCACAACGGCCACCTTGGGAACAGAAGAAAGTGTCCATTGTGGAGAGGTGGTTGCTGTGGGGAGGTACATGTAGGGGTGTCATACATGTGTGACACCTTCTTCTTTTCCAGGTTACAACATGTTTATTCTTTCTGTTGGTATGTTCATGCTTACTAATTTTTTGGCGATAAGTATAATTATAAGCTCGTGTATTTCTTCAGACCAAACTGGAAAATTGTGGCTTAATAAAGTCTAATTCTGATGTGCCGTATTGTACCACAAACTTCACAATTCAAGTTAATTATGTGCATGATATTACTGTAATCTATACCTTATCGATCAGTCTTACCAGCAGCTTTATAGAAACAACAATTGTGAATTTAAAATATGTGCCCCAAAATTGTTGGCGTTCCATGTGGATCAAGTTTCATGACCTTTAACTCTAAAGAGGATAAAATTTCATAAGTCGTTGATTCAACTGGCCGTTATTGAGAGGTTATGTGGACAGTTGGGATGCACTTTACTGTCCGTTTCCATTGTGGGGAGGTGGCCATCATAGAGAGGTTAGAACAAGAGTGAATGTGTGGGCAGTCTGCGGGGCAAAAAAGAGTAACCATTATGGAGAGGTGGTCGTTGTGGAGAGGTGGCTGTTTGACTGTAAATTCAGGAAAGCCAGAAAGACTTTTAAACATGTAGGGAAGATATCTGTTACAAATTTGTTTTGATATTCAAATGTGCCAACCACGGAACAAAGAGCCTTTGTTTCAGCAGCAATAAAGCTGTGGTTGGCCCATTAATATCAATAGGTGACGTCAGTGATATTTTCGCTATTCTTGTCATGAATTTTCAGCTTAAGGTCCAGCACTGTGGGTTTACTGGGGTTGAGAGGGTAAGCAGGTCAGTTTCGGACATCATTGCGTATGGAGCAAAAAAGATTGATGAATGCTTAATGCAGAAGTAATATTTTGGTGATGCGAGCTGTTTACATCCAACATACCTCTGAATGCTCCATTTTTGTCTTAAAGTGCATTGATTGCATAGTATTACATACTTGTGTATTACATACAACAGTGGAAAGAATTGTAGCACAATGTATAGAAATGTTGTCCAAATGATAACATGGAAGAATGGTTGTTTTACAAGCTCTAAACACATGGGGAAATGTGGCAGCCTGTTCTTGTTCCATGATGTAATGGCTTGGTACATTTAAACTGGCTGTTAATAGCAAGCAAAGTCAGACAAGTGAAATTTTTCAATTAACAGAAAGGAGGGGGACACTGGAATCTAAGACGCCTTCCAAGGGGGGTAATCTGGAGTCACTTTGTCGCTTTTTTTAGAGCCAGCCGGTCACCAGTTTTGTTACAGACTGTGTCAATGTCGTATTTCGTCACTGTTGCTATAAAGTGTTGCCCTTTTTTCTGTCAGCTCCTGCCAGCCCTCGGTGTTTTGGAAAAAGATTGTTGCCACATTTTGAGGTCATCTCACCTCTCGGCAAAACCTCTTTGGAGGGCATCATCTAAAGATGTTCCCAGTCCTCTTTTCACTTCTTTGCATTATGCAATAGAGTGCCATTACATCACTATTTAATAGTCAAAAAGTGCTAGGTGATGAATCAAATCCTAGCAGTATGCAAGAATTGATTACCCCATGTGTGAACAGGTGCATTTTAATAGCCTTCAGCTCCCACGACTGCTCAGTGGTAGAGCATCCAAACTACTGTAGCAATCAGAGGGTCATGGGTTTCACTTTTGTTAGGAGACTTTTTTTTTTGCAAGCCTCCATCATTAATTTTCTCTGGAAAAAAAAAATCACTGTCACCTATCACCAGGCTGAACAGTCTTATAGCATCTGATCTCTTTCAATACTAATCTACGTAATCTATTTTTAAGTGAAATTATCTCATTAGTATTAGTATTAGTATGGTTCTTTTTTAAATTAAAGTTAGTGTTAAATTATTTTTCCACATTTTTTTTTTGAAAGCTTGTCGAGCAATTTATGACTGAAGATATTCAGATTGGCGGAGCAGCAGATGAAAAACTTCAGAGCCAGCTTTATATTGGTAAATACATATTTACTAGTAATGAACAGACTCTTAGTGGAGAAAAGGTGACCTGTGAAAGTCCCTTTTTTCAACTTTTGAGTGTAATGCTTAGTTAAACTGAAGCATGCTTACTGGTACATGTAAGTGAGGAGTGTAAGTGGAAAAGCCTGCTAAGTGAATTTGTGTGGAGGTTGTATCTTTATTTGACTTTCTTTCTTTGGCCAATTTTGCTAAATTGCGGCCATTTTCTGTAAACCAACTGCCCTTGGGTAATGTTATGGGGAGATCTGTCCCATGCTGGAGGCCAAAATAATGTTGTTAGGGCAGTGATACAAAATTATATGATTAATGAAAAGATTAGAGAAAATAAGGAAAAATGATGTACGTACGTGGTGTAGAATGTATTATACAAGTTACAGGAAGTGTGTCATTATGAATTGGCATAACATGGTTCTCTGAATCCTACAGTATGTCATGATGGTGGTTACATAGCAGCTCTCATAAGATCCCTTCGCAAGCTCTTGTAAGATCTGCACGTAGATCTTGTAAGATCTTATGAGATCGTTTCTGGTTAGCCATGTTGTAAGGTGGCCCTAAGATCTTGTAAGATGTTTTTGAGATCTTATGAGATCACAACATGGAATTTGTCTATCAAGATTTGACAAGCAAAGGCATTAAGTACTGAAATGATTGTGAAGTGCAGGTTAGAAATGAATTGAAGAAATGATCCTCACACTTTCTGGACAATTTAAGCAATTGTCTCATATACATGCACTTGAAAAATTCAAGTGACTTCAACAGGATTCGAACCCATGACCTCTGCGATGCCGGTGCGGTGCTCTTACCAACTGAGCTATGAAGCCACACAGTTGAGAGCAGGCCAATTTCTTGGACTGATGAGTGTTTTCCCGTGAAAGGAATGATGAATGAAATGATTGTGAAGTGCAGGTTCGAATCCCGTTCGAGGACGTGGGTTCAAATCCCGTTGAAGTCACTTGAATTTTTCAAGTGCATATATGAGACAATTGCTTAAATTGTCCAGAAAGTGTTAAGATCATTTCTTCAATCCATTTCTAACCCACACTTCGCAAGTGCATTTTTCAAGTGCATATATGAGACAATTGCTTAAATTGTCCAGAAAGTGTGAGGATCATTTCTTCAATTCATCGGTATTAAGTACTGTTTAATAAACAACCAGGAGTGTTTTATTGGGTCTTAGACCTGGCCTAAAACATGACCTGTGATTTTATTGAATGGCATCAAAAACATTCAGCAAAGAGCATTTCCCTCTGTAGTCTGAACAATGGTTCAAATTGTGAGAGGAAAAATATTAGCACACAAGAAAAACAAGCTGTGCCTTACTAGTGCTCTTTATATAAAGAATACTAACAAGGAGGGTTTTAATGGTCATGCACGTGAGGTTTTTATAGCGGTGACTTCATGGGCTGTTTATAGGCTCATGAATTATTAATACGTTTTTAAAGATCTTTTTAAGGTTGGACATCTTTAAACAAGGTCTTACTAAGATCTTAATCTTAATACCCATCTTACATGATTCTTACAGGATCTTGTAAGATCGTAATAAGATTTCCACCGAGGCCCGTAATTCTACTGGCCAGCTCCAGTGTGGCAGCAGCTATTATTTTTAGGGTTAGATACATTGTTTCTGTTGTTAGTATTATTGTTATCTGGAGGGGTAGGAAGCAGTGATAAATGTTGCGAGAGCTGCTGCATGGCTCATAATTATGTCAGCCATGGGCATTATCTGAGGGAGGTTGGTTTGTGACTATTGTACTTGAGCTAGGGGCCACCTCCTTTTATTCTGTCACTGCTCGATCTTGCTCCCATACTCTTTTCTAATTACATGTATCAGATCTAGACATGCTGTATTTTAGGCTCCTGGCAGCTTTGTACTGAATGCACCATTTTCAGCTTACAAGAGATCAGTGTGCAGCTCATTGAATACATTAGCCAGTGAATGTGAGCAAAATGCACAACCTATTCAGGGTCACATACACAGGTGTTTCAATTCCAATAGAAGCCGGTTACTGGGGGTATACTGGCTCCTGCTTTGCCTTTCACTGCCAGCTAGTTTGTCTTGATTTTCACTAAAAATCCTATTATAAACTAATGTCAAACTGCTACCTACGATGGGCTATCATCGTCAGCTATCTCAAAAGTTATTGAAACCCCTGCAT
>BLFK01000656.1:367916-380208 GCA_014634185.1 Astreopora myriophthalma | reverse complement strand
CCCGGGTCGGGTCACGTGCCTCTCGAGGTCTATAAAGCCGGAGCTCTCGCGCTCTTCGAGTCATTCTCTGCTCGCTCGTCAACCTGGTCAGCTACAGTATGTCTTCTGAGCCCGGTTCGAGTGGCCTCTCTCCCCGAGAGCAACGGGCTCTCTTAGAGCAGCAGCGCGAGACCTTCGCGCGCGAACACGCTCCTGCGTCTTTCTTCCAAGAGGACGACCAGGAAGGGGGTGCTCTGTGCAATGCCGCCCTGGACGCATGGGAAGTCCCGCGCGGTGAAAGTAACCCCGTGGAACAAGTCGGAGGAGGCGCGTTCCGGTTTGCCTTGGACCCCGTGATCGAACGTCGGTCCCTCACCATGGGAGTCCGCGAACGCGTGTTTCAAGCCCGGTTGCAGCAAGCCCACGCCTTGCAGGGTGGTCAGAACCCGGCCCACGCCTTGTCCCAAGCCCTACGGAGCATCGTGGAAGATCTGCTGGATCAGGAGCCCCAAATGAACGATCGCGACTACGTGTTCTTGCGTTTTCGCTCGACCCGGTACGATCACAGTTTCGCACGGGGGTTACGCGTGGGCCGTTGGCGCCAAGATGCTCGTACCGTCGATGTCTTCTTGGACGAGATGGCTCAAAAACTCAATTCGGGGCAACAGTTCGAGTCCAACGAGCCCTTCGAGTTGGAATTCGTGCACGTGCGATACGAACCACAAGGCCAAGGCAAATCGAAGCGCGATCGACCGGGACAGGAGGCTGCCGTCAAGTTCCGACTCGGGAAAAAATGCATTGTCCCGATGCCACGGGACGACGACGGACTGTGTTGCGCGCGTGCCATCGTGACCGTGCGAGGGCTCCACCTGGCCGGCCACAACATTGCCGAGAGGGCCAAGTGGACCGACAAAAACCGATGTCAATGGCGACAAACCGAAGCAGCCCTCCGACTCTTGGACGAAGTGGGGTTAGGGCCTGGGCCCTGCTGGCTCGAAGAACTCAACCGTCTGGCCATGGCACCCAGTCTGCTCGAGTATCGCCTCGTGGTCGTGGACGCCAACCGTCAATACACGCGCTTTGCCTTCGGTATAGGAGAGACCCTCTTGGCCCTGCTGCTCGAAGACGAGCATTACGACACTTTGACCACGTTGCCGGGGTTTTTTGGCAGCAGTTATTTCTGTGGACGGTGCCTCAAACCTTACAACACTGACGGAGAGCATCGATGCTCAGCGGGACGAGGCATTCACTGTCCCGGGTGCCAGCAGGACACGTGTGAGGACTTCCACGAAGCCTACCAAGCTCGACGCTCGGCCCACCTACCGTGTTCGGCCTGCCGCCGCGTCTTTTACGGCGAGACGTGCCTCGAGTTGCACATGACCCACACCCGTCGCGGCACCCCGTCGGGACCCGGCCAACCGTGCGTGTGCCAAGTCTGGCGGAAATGCAGAACGTGCCGTAAACTCTTACGCACGATCAAGGAACAGCAGAAACACTGCTGCGGCTGGAACAAGTGTCCTTCGTGCCACCAAGACGTGGAGATGGCCACGCATCGCTGCTTCGTGCAGGTCCCGCCCGACCCTGAGGAAGTGGAAGAACAGGCCCGCCTGGCCCAATGTCGCAAACGACGCCAGCGAACGCGACGCCAGGGCGGGGAGGCCCATTTGGGGCGCCAGACTTTGCGCGCCAACGACGCCCTGGACGACGACGACGACGACGAACCGTATCGTCCCCCGTTGCTGGTCTTTTGGGACGCGGAGGCCATGCAGAACACAGGGCAGCACATTCCCAACCTGATTGTGGGCATGACGGCAGAGGACGACACCCCGCAGGTCTTTCGCGGCGACGAGTGCGTCGAACATTTCCTCCAATGGCTGGAAGACCTGACGGAGGACGAGACCCGGCACGTCACGGCCCTGGCCCACAATTTTCGTGGCTACGACTCGTACTTCGTGGTGAAACGTCTGACCCAACGCAAACAGATGTTCGAGCAGACGTGCACGGGGGGCAAGTTGTTGCAGCTGACGTACAAGTCGGGGTACGTCCGATTCATTGACTCGCTCTCGTTCTTTGCCATGAAGTTGTCGGCCTTCCCCAAGACCTTCAGACTGGATCCCGCCCAATTCAAGAAGGGGTATTTCCCGCACTTGTTTAATACCCCGGACCATGCCGACTACGTGGGCGACATGCCGGAGGCCAAAGCGTATGTGCCCGAAAAAATGACGGTGGAGGAGAAGCGCGACTTCGAGGCGTGGTACACCGAGCAAGTGGCCGCTGGGATGCAGTTCGACCTGCAACGCGACCTGTTGGAGTACTGCATCTCCGACGTCCGTCTCCTCAAGCAGGGGTGTTTGGTGTTCCGACGCGACTTCAAGGCCCTCACGCGGTTCTGTCCCTTCGAGAAGATGACCATCGCCGGGGCCTGCATGCACGACCTACGCCTGAACCGCATGGATCCCGATACCATCGCGTCCGAACCCTTGCAGGGCTGGCGCTTGGCACCCAAACACTCCCAAGTGTCCATGGAGTGGTTGACCTAAGAAGAACAGCAGTTGCGCCAGGCCACCTGGGCTGGTTTGACGAAGGAACAACGACAAGAGCACGAGGGACGGTTCTTGAACAAGGGAACGAATGCCGACCATCCTCTTCACCGCGTCGACCGGATCCAACATGCCCGCAACCAGGGGGAGTACCGGATTCCAGGCACGAACTGGACGGTGGATGGGTACGACCCTGACACGAACACTATCCTCGAGTTTTTGGGGTGCTTCTGGCATGGGTGTCCCAAGTGCTACCCACAGCGGACCGAGACCTTCCGTCGTTTGGACGATCGCTCCATGGGCGATGTGTACCGCTTCACCATGGAGCGGTTAGAGGACTTGCGTCGTCGAGGGTACCACGTCAAGGTCATGTAGGAATGCGCGTGGCAGGACCACAAAGCAGCTGACCCTGACCTTCAGGCGTACGTGGACGATGCCGCCCCGCTGCCACCCCTCCAGCCCCGGGAGGCTTTCTTCGGGGGACGCACCAATGCAGCTTGGCTGTATTACCTTGTTGACGCCCAACGTGGGGAGGAGATCCGGTACGTGGATTACACCAGCCTGTACCCGTGGGTGAATAAGTACGGCCGGTACCCTATCAGGCATCCGATGTTCATCTACGAACCGGGGACCACGGACCTGTCGTCGTACTTTGGGTTGGCGTACTGTACGATCCTGCCGCCGGACACATTGTTCCATCCCGTCCTGCCTTACCGGTGCGGTGGCAAACTCACGTTTCCGCTGTGCCGGACTTGTGTGGAACAGGACATGGACAAGCCGCTGCACGAGACGCCCCTCGGTTGCCATCATACGGACGAGGAGCGGGCGCTGACGGGAAAATGGTGCATACCGGAGATCGTGAAAGCCGTGGAGATGGGCTACGTCATCCAGCACGTGCACGAGGTGAGTCTATTCTCCCAACCCCCTCTCTCCCTTTTTGGGGACGTTCCCTCATCCTCTCTTCTCGTTTTGTGGGTTTCAGATCTGCCATTTTGACGAGACGCGAGTCGGGTTGTTTGCGGACTACGTCAACACCTGGCTCAAAGTCAAGACCGAAGCGTCGGGGTGGCCGGCCGGGTACGACACGGAGGCCCAACGTCAGGCCTATGTCGAGGACTTTGCCCGACACGAGGGCATCCAGTTGGACCCGGCCAAGATCGCCAAGAACCAGGGTCAACGATCTTTGGCCAAACTCATGCTCAACAGCATGTGGGGGAATTTCGGACAGCGGGACAACTTGATGCAAGTCAAGTTCATCGACCCGCAGACCTTCTGCTTGTTCATGGACAGCGACCAGCACGACATCCGCTGCGTCAGCTGTCTGGACGAACACCGTGTCGAAGTCCATTTCCGGGCCCAAGACCATTGTGCCAGCCTCAACGTTAACACCAACGTCTTCGTGGCGGCCTTCACCACCTGTTGGGCCCGCTTGCGGTTGTACGAGGCCCTGGAACTGCTGGGGGACCAGGTCCTCTATTACGACACAGACTCGGTCATTTACGTGCATCGTCCGGATCAACCTGATGTCGCCCTCGGCACCCATCTCGGCGAGTTCACCGACGAACTGGAACCCACGCAAACCGTCGTGGAGTTCTGCTCGGGGGGGCCTAAAAATTACGGGTACGCATGCAACGACGGCAAGACCACGTGCAAAGTCAAGGGGCAAAACCTCAACGCTGAAGGGTTTGCCCAACTGAACTACGACGTGTTGCGCGAGTTCACCAAGGCAGGGCTCCGCTGTCCAGAGGCCGCTGCACGCAAGAAACGGATTCACGAAGCGCGCAAGATCGTGCGGGACCCCAAGACCTATACCCTGCACACGCAGCCTGCGCACAAAGACTACCGCATGGTCTTCACCAAGCGCGTCTTGGATCCCGTCACTAAGGCCAAGACGTACCCGTACGGTTACCATTTCCCCGAGGACACCCTGGACGAGGCCGACCTCGACAACGTGCTTCTCCTCCGTGGGCTGCTGTCCGACGACGACGATGACGACGACGCCATGGACTGTTTTTAAAGTGTCGTTGGGAGGGGGCCTGGGTCGGCACCGAGGGGGTGGGTCTGTCGGAGACGGTCGGCGTCGTGGCCTGCACTGTTGTGACAGACCCCTTCTCGGCGACCACCAGGTTTTCTTTCCATCTTGTTCTTTGTACATCGTTTTCTTGCTTGCTTGGGACGGGAGCGTCACTCGGACCTCCCCCACGTTCCCGTTTGTAACTCGTTTTTGTTTTGATTCATTAAAATTCGTTGTATTCATTCAAAAATGTGTTTTGAGCGTGACTTCCGGTTTGATGGCGTGACTTCCGGTTTTGATGACGTCATAATTCAAAATGGCCGTGCACCAACCTTGGAGCCTGGGGACGCCCTTTGGACCCACCCCTCCCCTCGGTTTTCTGGGCGTGACGTCATCCCACCTGTGACGTCATGGATTCTTCGCGGGGGGTCAAACCGTACTGAACGGGCCCGGACCACTACTGACAACGAACAGTTTTCTGCGAAATGCCGAGGATCCTGGCAATATCAGCCCATCGGAATTAAAGTTACCAAGTCTTCTTGAGCAAGTGTTTACCGTGGTCTCCCAAGGTACCCGTTCCTCGTTATCGATACAGTAGCCACAATAGCCGACTCCTCAAACGAATCAATATCCTTCTCGGAGTCTTCTGTAATTCCCTCGAAGTGACGTCGTAGCTCGTTCAAGATGTGATATTCCAAGTAATGGTATTTTCTTATATATATTCCAAGATATTCCAAGTAATGGAGCAAGTAGCCGATTAAGCAATGATTCTTCGATTCTCGTAGTTAGAACACGTAGGGCAGGTTCTGTAAAGGAAATCTAACTTAGACTGCCTGGGTACCAGTTGAGACGCCTTCTCGCGGTCTTACTCTCATGCAAAAGCGTGCCGCGAGAAAACCTCTGGTATCCAGGGTAAACCTAGACCGCAGTTTAAAACAATCATTTCACATCCAGACGTCTCTATAAGTGAGTTACTTCAAGCACACAAACGCTTTTCTCCTCAGCTCTTTCCTTCTCGACACTGTTTTCGACATTGAATGGTATATAATATACTAATTTTGACCAAAATGAAAATGACTTGGAACGCGTTTTTTTGTTTGTTTGTTTGTTGTTGTTTTTTTTTTTTCAGGTTCTTCTGGAGGTGGGGATGTTTTGGCGGGAACAAGGTCACGTAAACATGGTGAAGAAAGTGGTAAACCTGCATTCTCCGTGTGGCGTACATGACGATATTCTAGTTTCTTTTTAGCGTACTTGTCTTTGGCACTTAGCCTTCTGCCAACAGTTCCCGTGTTAGAGAAGTTTGCGCTGGCCCAAAGGTCATTTTCACCAGGGCAAAAGCATATTGGAATTCATCAAATTCAGTGATGAAAATGGAAGTCTTGAATTAAGGGTGCTCACAAAACGCCTCTATTATAACGTTCATGGCTCGGAACTCTTTTTAATTGGCGAATTGTTTCAAATTTAGTTTGCTATTAAGTGATTCAGAGTTGTTCATAGCTGGTGACATAATTTTACTCAGTTGTATCATCTTATTTGCTTTGAAGCGACATCTTTTTCTACATGTAACTTGACTTATTAAAACAGTAAATAAAAAGATTTTGATTGACATTTGTCCAGGGTTCGTACGGGTCATGGAAAAAAATGGGAGTTCATGGAATTTAAGAATTTCATTCTCCACATACGTTTATCAGTGATGGATGTGATTAAGAGAACAAAAGATAATGATTCTTTAATGACACAGGCCGGTATTTTATCGCTTCAGCTGTTTCCTTGTTTGGAAAGGACTTGACAATATCTTTAACGCCGGAACACTTCACATTGTCAAAGCAAAATTGTTCTGAGAGTGGATAAGCTCTTGAAACAAAAGATGTTTACAAAGGAATGTAATCACATTCATTAGCCAATGACTGGGTCTTGCTGACTGGTGTTTGTCCAGTCGATCTGAAGTATTTATTAAATTTGTTTTTGATGGTCTTGTCATCCTCAGAGTAGAAGATTTCTTTGGTATGCACGAACGTATTAGCTTCCACATTCAAAATACTTGTGCGTTTCTTTGTGTTTGCTCCTCTTCAAAGGTTGTCTGTGCAAGTCGTAGTTCCCGTTTCGCTTCACGGTTAAAGTTCCTGTAGCCTGACCAAGTATCGGCATCGTTGGTTGATCTCACTAGTTTCTGCCAATGATCTCTTTTTTTCTTAAAAGCAGGTATATTATTAAATATTTTGACACTTTTTGGAGTAAATGTTTCCCTTATAATAAGATACGTTTGTTTAAAGACAAAGTCGTCTTTCATGTCAATTAAAATAAATAAATAAATAAATAGATATGTATAGGTTATATCCAACTCCTTCACTGTTGTTGCAGACGAACTCTATTTCCCGCGCTTAAGTCATGTGACCGATGCTCACCGGATCCTCTGCTGGAAAATATGTATTCACGATCTCGAGCAGAAGTCTTCTTAGTTCATGTTTTCCATCCTAACCTAGTTTCTAAACCGCAAATATCGCCATTTCGGTATTTTTTAATTTCTTTTAACTTTAAATTGTAATCATCTATAGCCAAGCCACGCTTTGTCAGCCAAAACCTCAGTAAAGTCAAGTTCAACCTGTTGTTTGTCTCTGATTCGTCGACAACAACTGTTTCAATATAAATACCACTGTCCTTAAGCCAGGGTAAGGCTAGTTTCCAGAATTGCGAGGAAAATTTACAGAAAGAGAAGCGAATGCTCGATGGATTCCGCTTTTCTTGACAAAATGTGCAACTATGAGAGTCAACTAAGCCAAAGCGATAAGGTTTCTCCTTTGCATAGACAATGCAATATTTAAGATTTTGTATTTTGTGAAATTCCCTAGTCTTCGATCCCAGATTACTATGAAATGGTAAAGAAAAACCCTTCTCCCATTCCACCTTCATATCAAGGTATTTATCTTTTAGTTTTCTTCCTGCATTGTTCGCAGAGGAAGGTCAAATTTATTGCTCCAGATAATGGAATGCTCTGCTTTCGCCAATGAAATCATCGTCATGTGGGCTCTATTGTGCGTTTTCGTTTTTTGTTTGTTTGCTTTTGTTTTTTTTTTGTTGTCGTTTTGTTTTGTTTTGTTTTTTGCACGCATATAACAACAAAACAGAAACAAAGACATAAACAAACAAACAAAAAAAGAAAAAAGGACTGGTGTTAGTCGGGATACCAAGAGAGGATAATTACGCAATATGCTAACCCGAATAATTATCACCAGGATTCCCATTGGCAGCCTTGCTGTTGATATTACCCGACTGTCACACTGAGGGTAGTCAGTGCTGGAATTGCTGCTGCCTCTATAGTCAGCGAAATATCACCAGCCCTTCGTGTATTTATATATCAGGCATAAATGTCAATATCACAGTGTTCCAATACATATTCCATTTTTAAACTCATCAGGGTGTGCTCAAAGGAAGGAAGCTGGTCACTTTAATGGTTTTCATCGTCAGCACCGCGTTTGAAATCTGCTTGAACACAGATACAGTGTTGCACATCATCGTTCAGCATATCAGTGCCAGTCTAGTTAAATATCCATTGCTCGCACAGTGATCATGTCTAATTGTGCTGCCAAGCCGTGTGTATATGCTCTGCTAAGCCAAGGATTCCGAGAGAAGGTGAAGGGAACATTATGCTGGCGTTCACGTTCATCATCGCAGGGGAGGGTCTGTCCTGTAGAGTCAGCCGCATATTCTAAGAAAGTTGTGCAACATCAGCCACCTGCTTAAGACAAAAACGTTCCTCCGTCTATGAAACGACCGAAATGAATATTTTAGTGCTGTCTGGGGTGGCATTGGTACTGGCTTAAGTACCAAGTAATAATTACAAAAAATAATTACAAATAATAATTACCAAGTAATAATTAAACAAATAATAATTACCAAGTAATAATTAAAAATTACAACACAGAGCTGCTCGCATAACAGCCGGAGCTGACTGGGATGCAAGATCCTCTTACATTCTTTCGGACCTAAACTCGACGAGCCTCGCTGACAGACGTACCAAACAAATGAAAACTCTTATGTTCAAAACAGTGAACGATCTACTGCCAGAGTATACATTCGAAAGATTCACGAATACTAATACTATCCATAGATACAATCTACGTGACTCAGAGCCCAGTCTGTTCATCCCGAGACCGAATTCAGAAGCTCTTAAAAAGAGTTTTCGTTACAGGGGTGCCATTACTTGGAACAGTCTGCCTAGCGAGGCTAAGCAGGCCACTAGTTTGAATAATTTTCTTGCATTAGTTAATTAATTACTTAATCGTTATAATGTTAAATCCGAGAATGGATTAGGTTATGCTGTAAGATTTCTTAAGTAAAATAAAGTTGTAAGTAAATTACATTTTTAGCATTTGGGTCTATTATTCTACAATTTTTATTAGTAATCGTAGTTTTAAAACACGGCTTCGTGGGCGAGAACTTCGTAATGAAATGGACTCCGTGATGAAATAAAGTTTTGATGATGATGATGATGGCCATTATTTGGCGGGACCTCTATTTTAAATTGTAGTTAATACCGTAAAACTGATGGGCCAAGGCCAAATGTGACAGATCCAGACTTCTGGGTTACGGACTTCTGTCCTGCACTTCTCTCAAAGGAGTAGCTCGTTAGTTAGGCGAAGAGCGCAGAGAAAGTGGCGCCATAAGGGGTGCGACTAGGCTTTGGCACGTGATGGCAGCATTATTTTATGCATTTTAGCCAGGCGAAAGCATCAAGAATAATGCAACGCTAGCATTATTGAAGAAAACTTCACAGAAAAAAAAGAATCTTGAAAAAAGAAACAAACAAGAAAAAAAAGCAAAAAGCAAAAAACAAAAAACAAAACAACAACAAAAACAACAAAAGCAAAAAAAAATCCTGACTCAAGCAAGTGGCAATCATAGACGAGTCAAACTAACAGACACAGGCAAAAGTTTCACTTTTCTCGTAAGTTTTAATCGTTTTCATTTAAAAAAAAAAAAAACTGAATAACGCTGGATATTAGGGGTATTAAAGCCAACGTAATCTACTGCACAATAAGTTGCATTTTATCATTTGATTTAAAGACTCTCTGTCTACCAAGATGCAATGCGCGCAGGCTCGGAGGTTTCGTATGATATGAAACCTCCATTTTTCCGTCGGTGCGTTGTTCCTTCGTTAAATAATTTGTTATCGGAGTCATCCATTGGGATTTGTTCTTACTTAGTGCTTCTTATTGCAGCCACCTTATCGTAATTTATTAGGAAGTAGATATTTTGTCGTTAATTGCAATTCTCAAGCGTTTTAACTTCCGTTGACTGACTGAGCAGTTGGACCAACGGTGAATTCCGAAAAATCCAGGTGAAGATATCAAAGACCTGAGCTGCTTAAAGCAGTCTATTCACAGAAATCAGTTCGAGATCACTGAGAGCCCATATGGATTCATGGGGATACCACTAGCGATAAACCAACAGCGAGTTTGCTGAAGTCCTTCGCAGTAAGCCGAGTGACATTTGCACAGTTTGTAATCTCTTAGTTGGATAGTTACCGTGACTTACCTAAATCTTATTTTCGAGACTTCTTTGGATTTCTAATTCTTGTTTCATACAACATTTGGATTAGATGCTTTTGCTTGTTCATCAGCTAAAAGCATTCCTGAAAACATTCACGAATTGAACGATGCCCAATTTGTTGTGTGACTCTTAAACGGCTACATTTTTAGTGAACAAATTTGCCAGGAGGAGTACAATCAGTGAATAATCTTATAACGTTTTTTTTTTCTATTTGTCAAAGTCAAAAAAAGGAGTATTTTTTCCAACAACGGAGGACAGTATTAAATGTACTTTATTGAAATTAGTTTGTTATTTATGCGACCCGTGTTTCTGGCGACGCGAGCCGCGTAAGGTGACAAAATCATGCCGAAAGACGCGATATTTTATTAGTCCAAGAACGGCAGCAGCGCTTTATTCATTCCAAATATACTTTTTATTCGACCAGCCAGCTTTCTAATATCCCACTGTAGCTTTTTGTTGCCTCTTTCTTTCCCACTCGTTACTTCAAGCCAAATGAAAACATAAAGGTGCCCATTGCATCTTGGTAGACAGAGAGTCTTTAATCGTACTATTTTGAAGTGTAGCCAGTATACTAGGCAAAAGGAAGTACGCCCTCCAATATTACAAATAAAACTTTATTTACTTGAAGGCCACATTTTATGTGTTAATTGTTCTACAGCAATTTTCAATTGCGCTTGTGTACTTGGGAAAGTTTTCTTGTGGTGTCAGAGCTAGGAATAATGTGTCAAACAAAAGAAAATGTCACACGCGAAAATTTGTTAGTGTGGTCCACTCCTCAATAAAATGTACCAAAGTTTGAAGGATTTTCAAGGCTCGTTTTCGAGTCTCCGCTAATTTAAGTTATTTGTGGCGAAGGCAAAAGACTTTGCTACAATTATAATTGCTATCAAGAAAGAGTTGCCAGTAAAAAAAAAAAAAAAAAAACTGCTCATGCCGACCATGCGTAAGGGGCGATGTGAAACGATACACCTTCCATCCACGCAGAAAAACAAAATAAACAAACAAAGCGGTAATGGTTCGCCCTTTAACTGCCCTCTTGCAAGACTTAGATTGACTAATCATCTCCACATTCGTTCTGATTGATCATGAGCGTGAGTTTTGGCTCGCGAAAGACGGCCGAAGTTTCCCAGCTGCGTTCCTTTGACTGACTGCCTTTGACACGACTGATATTCTACTCCTAAGCCATGATAATATTTGTATTTTCGCCGCACGATACTATACTCTAAAATATAAAAATGTGAATTTCTGGCAGGCGCAACTAAGTAAAATTACAAATTTGTCTTTGCATTAAAATTACACCATTTGTCTTTGTATTAATTGCTTTTGGGTTCTTTGTTTCCTGTTTATTGCTTTTACCACCAAGGATCGGCATGAATCAAACTGAGCAAAAAATGACAACCTACCAGATCGGTTCGGGGTTAACACTGGATTATTCGAGCCACTTTTCTCAGTGGCCCGTCTCCTGAAAGTCCCGAAAACTCTTCGGGCACGCAAAAACACTTCCAAAACTAAGACCGGCTTAATCTTAAAGGGTGGTCTTCAGGAGCTCATAACCCCGAGCGTACAACTTCCAAGATACTTGTGTCACGGCGTTTTTTACATAGCAATCGAATCGAAGTGTGCCGTCAAAGGTCGCCCACATTCTAAAGAAATTCTCTCATTTTTGGATATGTAAAAATCATACTTCATGGCAATGATGTTTTTTCTCCTAAGTAACGAAAGCATACCCGGGGAAAAATCCGAGTTCTCCGAACAGGATTGTTTTCCCCCGAGTAATGTCAGTCGCCTACAAAGGAGCATCATTCCCATTACTCACCTGGAAAAACACTTCATATCTCATTTCTTTACAATCGTACGACATGGTTGCAATCTAACTAAACAACTTCAAACTTGGTAAACTGGCTAATTATGATATGATCTTTTTCTGTGACGGGCCTTGACTTTTAGGGTGCATTTTTTGGGACTATTCTCTCTATTCCTATTCCGCATCAGGATTAACTGAATAACAGGAATAAGGTTTTCTGAAAAGACGCGTATTCGGAAAACGGCAGGGTTCTTGGAGAGGTGACCTGAGAACTAACACTCGGAATAGTCTGGGCACGACCAAGAGTGACTTTTAGCGGCCGCGCATAATTTGGGCACCGAAATAATCCCTCCAAAAACGCGTATTCTGTGTATTCCGAGTAAACCGTATTCTGTTTATTCCGTT
>BLFK01000656.1:350040-360056 GCA_014634185.1 Astreopora myriophthalma | reverse complement strand
CGGTAGGGGGGGGGGGGAGAGGGGGTAGGGGATTCTTGCCAGGCTGCAGCAGCAGCAGCCACGCAGTTCACAGTCACCACCAAACCGTGGACTACACCCCCACCCCTCCTTGGTCTTTTCGAGAAGTGACGGAAGTCCCACACACACTGAGACGTGGCTCACGGTTCATCGTCCTTATCTAGGAGTACTAGAACGTCTAACGAATTACTTTAAGATCATGGGGGTTGGACAGGTCAGCAAACTGGCACCTCATCACACTGGACCAGCCAGGCGGTGCATACGACACTCACTCAACAAATTTGAAGCAGTGAGTTTCTGAGGCAAATGCTTTGCTGGTTTGGTTACGATAGTTACAGCCATGGCTGCGCAGGTAATATACTCACAATAAAGAACGGCTCCGAATCGCCATCGGCTGCACACCACCCAGTAAGTCCATACAAACGGCCTTCACTAGCCGCGTGGGCTTGGTCCAGTGACGAGCTCGCTGACAACGCTGAATCCTCGATGACTCCATGACTTAACCCCAGAGGAGTATCACAACCTGAAACAAGAAAGATCTGAGAATGAGAGGGAATAGAAGACTGAACACACCATGTGCACAATGGCGTCATTTTGCTACTAAGACCAGAATGCTTCATCAAAATGTTTTCTTATTCAGATTTTTCTACTCTCCAAGGAACAAGACAATTAGCAAAATTTGCCTGACCATAGATGCCACTCAACGCACTCTGGTCTTGGTAGTAAATAACGTCATCATGCAAATGGACTATTGATGGGCGAAGCAAACCACGCGAAAACCAGGGCCCGAATGCATTAACATCGAAATTGTTGTGCTAAATACTGCACGCAAGTTTTGCTAAAAATATATGCAATCTTAACACCATGCGAGAGCAAAATAACGGACTATGGTTGTAAGCTGTTTGTAAGTTGAGAAGGAGCAACCTTACTGGCGATGGCTTGGTAGCTTGAAAATACGGACAAATTGGATCAGAACCCGATCTGACAGAATAATTTGAACTCTTTAAACGGTATGTAAAGGCATTATTACATCAAGAATCGTGTAACAGGAGTCCCCACAAATGCTTTAAAAGTAACGTTCAACTTTGCCTCCGAGTTTGAGCTCAAGCCAGCCCAATCCCATAGAAGCCCAGACAAAGCAGATAATATTACACATAATGACCGCAAAATCATTTTCGAAAAACATTACCAGAAAACAATGTCTTACCATCTTCACATCCGAAGACTTCCAATCGTATACAAGCTCCACCCGCTGACCAGGATTGCGGCTTCACGCGTAGTTTACGCGTTATGATTGGCTCCGCCAAGCGATGAGTCACTGGACTGACAACATCTTGGTTTCCGCGGAAATTCTAAAACGGCAGCTACTTATTAGAGCAAATTTAAATTTAAAGCTGTTGTTGCGACCTTTCGAACTTTAGAGATTTGTGAGCGCGCGCGGACAGACTACTTTTACTTCATTGGTTTAATTTCAAACGCGCGCGCGCCTTGGTCGAGATCATTTAATTTTAGTTGACGCAATTTTTGTGGCGCAAGAATAAAGCTTTGAAAAATTTTGGTTTGATTTTCTTGGACTTTTGGTGGTTTTTCGGGACTTATCAGACATTATCGGGATATCGCCCGAGCAGCTGTCTTTTACAGCATATCAAGGAATAAGATTTCACCAATTATATTTGTACAGTCGACAAATTAAGAGATGCCTTTAATCTTCAAAGGCAGTTAGAACGATTCAAGCTTCCAGAGGATCCAAACATATGGCATAAAATTAATTATAATGAATGAAAGTTTGATTACTGTATCTTCAGTTACAGAGAAAGGGTAACATAACTTCTTTGTTCTGGATTATGCTTTGACTTGCAACACTTTCATCGATCATTGGATACAATTTATTGTGGGTTAAAAAAAATAAAAGATCAAAGATAGCGGCCCGAGAAACAATCACCGACTTCGAAGAGTCAAGAAAGTGCGGGTGTGAAGTATAATCTAGGGCAATTCGACTTTCGATTGGGCTGGCGCGCGACTTACCAAAGGTTCGAGTTCACCGGATTTAATTGTAAATCAGTTTTTTCATATGCGGCAAATAATGTGCAAGCATTTCGCGATCAGTCCTGATTGGATGTCCTCTTGACTTCGAATTAGTTGATAAGGTTGCACAGGTTGTAAAGCGTGCATCATAAAATACGTTGTTACAGGGTTTCTTTCCCTTCGTTATTGGAAGAAGCCTAAGAAACATGATATAAATAATAACCCTAATCTTCCCGCCTTCTCTGTAGTCTGACGAAGCGTTGATGTCAGCCACATCTGAAAACTCCAGCCGGTAGACTGTGACATAGCCTGCGGATCCTCTCCCATCTCCCCAGGTTGTAATTTTTGTAATCTTTGTGTCAAGATTGGGAAAGGATATCTGCAACCATGGCTGGCTATCAGATGCCTGTAGAGGAAAAAGTTAGATCATTCTTAGCTGTCGAATGGTCCAGTATGTCAAGGTAACTGGTAAAAGTAGATTTGAGACCGAAGGAACTTTTTTGGTCACTCAGACTGAATGACGTTTAAATAAGCCCAGTTAAGGTGTTAGCTTTAAAGATAGGGTTAGGGTTGGCTTTGCATATTATATAACTTTACATAATTGTATTCGACAGAAATATTGCTGCGAATCTCGCTAGTGTAGTGACGGGCAAGTTAATGCTGATAATCAAAAGCTTAGGTTTGTTTTCTGGTTAACTACTGCTGTTTTATGGGGAAACAAACTTTGAATAACAGTTAAAATAGCATGTACTGTTGATGAAAGTGACACGCGCGAAAGCTCGTGGAAAGTTCAAGGGCAAACTTGCTACATACTGACATGATATGACTATCAATCAGATATATTGACGCAATGAAGGACACGCGATGGATCACTTCAATTTAATCCCGGTAAATTGATAAATGAGGAGGATGTACATATCCGGTAGTGAGCGCATAAGTTTAGCAAGGATATGCAATTAAACTACCCGTACATTTGCGCACCAGCCCATGCTGCTGGAAGGGCGAGCATTGGTAACGCTGTGCAAGTTGTCGCTAGATGACGCCGATATATCACTGTCCTTCACTGCACCTGACTGCATTCCCAGCGGCGTCTCACATGCTACAGATACAAACGTTCATGGCAAAATGAGACACAGACAATCAGATTCATTCATCCACGCCAGTTTTATTACGGACCAACCAAATTACCTGTTTCAGGTTGTAGTTGTTGCTGTTTCTTTTTTTAGCTCAACTGGCAGACCACGCGCCGGGGCCCCAGGCCGAAGGGCTGTTTTCGCAACTTAAACTTACACTGCAAGCAAATCTATGATAATCACTTCTGCTATTTCATCTTTCGTCTGCAGTTCTGCTATGATATTCCATGCATCCTACTGCATTGCAAAATGAAAATTTATGATTTCTAGTTGTACAGCTGCATGTCTTCGAACGGCCACTTTGCATTGCCTTTATTACCCAACAAGCAGCAAGAGCTTGCAAGGTGGAGACGGCTTTCGCGCTCTTACGTAATTATAGCACTAATCATGTCAGTCATCGGAAATTTAATGAAAGCCAGTATGACACAGTGACAGCCAGAATGGTTTTTGGTGGTACAATACATACCAAAAGGGCAGCCATAAAACTCCATTCGCAAACAGATGGAACCCGTCCAGGTGACTGGAACTAACCGGATCAAACGTGTATCGATTGAAGGTGTAAGGGCAGAAGTCACTATTGAGTTTGCGTCGCGATTTGCAACAAACACCTGAAAGAAGAAGAAGAAAAATGATAGTCAAAACGTCGAGTCCATAGTTCAAATTTAAACCCAGCTACCAATCCGTTGTAACCATTTAAAAATAATAAGAACTTAAGAGCAGTGATCCCTTAAACAAGAGTTAGCACTGAAAAAGACACTTGGCTGTGATAAAATTCCAAATCTGAGTTTGAAACTTTGAAATTGCGCCCGGTAGAACAAGAATTACGATCCTCAATTTAACTGCGACGCTCAATGCCAATGATAGAGAGTTGTACACAGGTATGGAAAACACTGCCGACAAAACACAGATGCCATTTTGTTCAAAGGGAGCCAGTTGTCTTAAAAGTAAACTTTTAGTTTGGTTTGAGAAAACAAAACCAAAACCAAAACAAAACAAAACGAAAACAAACACAAAACAAAAAAACAAAAGAGAAAGAAGTAAAAACAAAGCAAAACAAAACAAAAACAAACAAACAAAAATTGCTTTTCTTGTCACTGTCTTGGGCAGTGAAAAGCACTTGCTCACCCAATCGTTTCCATTTTTCTGGTATGTGCGAAAGTTTACGCCATCCTCGCTTGTCTGTAGTTCAAACGCCCTTATATAGCTGACGACCCCATTAAAACTGAAACCTTGAGTTGCTAATTTGGAAAGGCGGGTCACAGTCAACAAGTCCACCTGAAAAGTATCATTCAAGTTAACAAGCGAGCAAAGTTTAATGAACAGCTACAACACTTTTCCAAATGAGCATGCAACTAAGAGCTTCCTTCATAATCTACTAAAACTAAATTGAATTAGTATCACCCAACTAGTGGACTAATGCAAATCCTGCATTTTCATTGGCTACGCTACCAGAGCACTATTAGTAATAGTCCTCGAGTAGCGAAAAGCGAAAAGCTTTGTTTCGTTTCATTCCCAAATAAATATTTCTTCAACTTGCATTTGCTAACTTTATCATTGCCTTTTCTGTCCGACTAGTTGGACGATACTAAAACAATTAGACCTTTTGCCCTCAAGGGCCACGGGTCAATAGCCCATTAGGCCCTTGCGGGCTACGGGTCTAATTGTTAAATATCGTTAGTAGTTATATCGGACCCTTCAGACCAGATTTGACAGGTAGTCATCAAATGACCTCATCAATCAGCGTGTCAAAAAAAGGGGCGTGCATAAATTACAAAACAAGGGGGCATGTTGGAGCACAACCCTAGCCGACTCGTGAACCAACCCCGTGCATAGTTGTGCGGGGAAAAAAAGGAAAGAGACAAGACGTGCATAAATTACAAAACAAGGGGGCATGTTGGAGCACAACCCTAGCCGACTCGTGAACCAACACGGGCAAATTTGGGCGGGAAAAAAAGAGACAAGGCGTGCATGAATTACAAGACAACGGGGCATGTTGGAGCACAGCCCTAGCTCAACGTGAAACAACACGTGTAATATTTTAACGGGAAAAAATTCATTCAAATTACAAGGGTTGGTCACTGAGCCAATGAGGTAGAAGTGACATCATGGTCACCCAATGAAAAGCCACAGTATTGTTTTGATGAATATTCAATTACCGAACGTGTCTGGGCATGATCGCTGTCCAGTATGCCAAATTAACTTATGAAAGAAAAATCTACAGTTTGGCGCTCTACCCTTGAGCTATGAACGGAAAAGTTAGTACTTTCCTAGAAACCAAGCGCACATCTCAAATAACTGAATACTACTGTTTAACTATAGTTTACGAAATCAAACGATTTTATGCAACGGAGAAACAACAAAAAATCGCTTTGCGTCTCTTGTTAAAATTCTATTTAATACAATTCATCCACAGAGACAAAACATTGCGAGAACTCTTTAGCATTGTACATCTCACGCTTCAAAGAAGCTGCAAATATGTCCAGTTCTAAAAACGGGTCGATAGTACATGTTGTAATGACCTCTCTAACTATGTTATCAACATTTTTCGATCGCTCTCTGGCTTCCTTTCCGCGCGCTTGTGTTTTTGAGCGATTCGCGCGTATTTGGTTCAAACGATCTTGCACGGTTTCAAAGAGCAGTGATCTAACTCTGTCCTTTTCTCCATCAGCGACAAGCGGGCTCTTTTGGTGATCTTTCAGTTCGCTTTTGCACCAGTTGCCAGCTGCTTATTGATTAGTCAGAGTTGCTTTGAGCTACTCATTGATTACTCAGAGTTTCTCTGTTATTATTCACATCAGTGTTCTGATATCAATCATAAGTTTCTATGGAATTCATATTGTAGAGTAAACGTGGCGTTGCACAGATCAGTGTAAACATAAAAACTCAACAACGGATCAAAATTCATTGATTCAAGCTCCATCAGAAGAACTGATCAATATTCACGTGGATTGATGATAAAGTGAATATTTACAACTTATTTAAAACCATAATCAGTTGCCCCATGTCCGAGACACAACTGGTGTGAGACGTGTGCAAAAGCGAACTGAAAGATCACCAAAAGAGCCCGCTTGTCGCTGATGGAGAAAAGGACAGAGTTAGATCACTGCTCTTTGAAACCGTGCAAGATCGTTTGAACCAAATACGCGCGAATCGCGCAAAAACACAAGCGCGCGGAAAGGAAGCCAGAGAGCGATCGAAAAATGTTGATAACATCGTTAGAGAAGTCATTACAACATGTACTATCGACCCGTTTTTAGAACTGGACATATTTGCAGCTTCTTTGAAGCGTGAGATGTACAATGCTAAAGAGTTCTCGCAATGTTTTGTCTCTGTGGATGAATTGTATTAAATAGAATTTTAACAAGAGACGCAAAGCGATTTTTTGTTGTTTCTCCGTTGCATAAAATCGTTTGATTTCGTAAACTATAGTTAAACAGTAGTATTCAGTTATTTGAGATGTGCGCTTGGTTTCTAGGAAAGTACTAACTTTTCCGTTCATAGCTCAAGGGTAGAGCGCCAAACTGTAGATTTTTCTTTCATAAGTTAATTTGGCATACTGGACAGCGATCATGCCCAGACACGTTCGGTAATTGAATATTCATCAAAACAATACTGTGGCTTTTCATTGGGTGACCATGATGTCACTTCTACCTCATTGGCTCAGTGACCAACCCTTGTAATTTGAATGAATTTTTTCCCGTTAAAATATTACACGTGTTGTTTCACGTTGAGCTAGGGCTGTGCTCCAACATGCCCCGTTGTCTTGTAATTCATGCACGCCTTGTCTCTTTTTTTCCCGCCCAAATTTGCCCGTGTTGGTTCACGAGTCGGCTAGGGTTGTGCTCCAACATGCCCCCTTGTTTTGTAATTTATGCACGCCCCTTTTTTGACACGCTGATTGATGACGTCATTTGATGACTACCTGTCAAATCTGGTCTGAAGGGGCCGATATAACTACTATCGTTTTGACCAAAACACCACCACCAACAATAACAACTGAACAACAACAAAAAAAGCAATTCAATGGTAAGAATTACTACACAAGTGGTTCTTAGGCAACTTTGGCACACCTACCGTACTTAGCGTGCCATACCTCAATAAACTGATTTGCCTCGTTATTTGCAGCACACCAGGCAGATGAGGAGTTAAGACGCGCCATTCCAGGACTGTACACAGGGGAGACACTAGAGCTGGCTTTAACTTGCCTATTTCTTACGGAACCGCTGACCATGCCTAGTGCCTTCGAACATTCTAATTCAAACAGAAACAAACAGTGATAACAGTGCCTTGATGAGGCAAACAATGGTTTACCAGATTACCAACTAACCAACTATGCAAAAGAGAAGGGCCAAAAACAAACCAAACAAATAAACAAAACAAAAACAGCAACAAAAAAACGAAAGCAAAACAATAGGCTAGACACCCCTTCCTTCCTTCCTCGTCACAAAGAACAGAAGATTACAACTGCCAGGACGCTCTTTGTTACCAGTTATAACAGTGCCAACGGTAATCATAAAGCATTTGTATAGCGCATTTTGTATATAGATCAATATAATTATTCCAACGAGCGGGGGCATTTTCCCAATGCTTCTTGATACAATATTTCATAGAAATACAACCCACGCAGATCATCTTATCAAGAACGCAGACAAATAATAGATTCTAAGAAAAATTGTGTAGTTTCGCTAATGGCCAAGTAATGGCTGACGTTATTGGCGGTCATTAATGGCTAATGCCCAGACACTTCGGTTTACCTAACCTAGGGAACTATTTCAACATTTTCGGGCCACAAATTTAATAAAACTGTGCCAAAGACGTGCGACAATTTCCGACGGCCGGTCATAACGGAATAGTCGGATAGAATAAAACCACTATAACCCAAGGAAAGGACTGGTACAATACCCTTCGACTGAAAATATCATTCCACTAAGGATAGCGATAGTGGGGTTTAATCCCTAAAAAAACTACGGGTCATGCACAGACCATTCAGGGGCAGACTAAGTAAGCAAAGCGGGTTAACTAAGTACGCTGCGCTCAGCCTAAGTAAGCAAAGCCGGTTAACTAAGTACGCTGCGCTCACTGATAGCATGTTTGCTCATATTTCAAATTAGCGCACTCGCTCAATCAATGACGTGGGGGCACATTACGCCGACATTGTCTGGGTGCGCAGTAGGAATGATGCGCAGAAAAAAAAAACAGCGTGAACGTCTACTGGCAACTATACGGTACCTAAGGGCTGTTTGCATATGTAGCCATTTTTGTGGGTGCACCCTTTATCATTCCACCTGGAGTCTGGATACATCTCAACACAGTTCTCGCTGTAGCTATAGTCATTAGGTTCGCCGCGATGCCAGTTAAGAAAAGTAACAGGGGACCCATCGCTCCAGGTATAACCCGCTTCCAGTGCTCGGTCATTCAAACCTAAAAAAAAAAAAAAAAAAAGTAACAGGAGTACAACGCTTCTACAACACTGACATCTCTCTAAAACCAAACACCTGGAACTGGTCGCTATGGTAGCAAATTTACGCTGTCAACTCCGTCAATAGCAACTTTAACTGATCCCAAGGTTTCAGTTTGCAGTGCAAAGCACATACCAATCCAAATGTTTCCTGGTTGTTTATAGTGGTAGTGGTAAGCAATGTAGTCTTGTTCCTGCCGTGATGTGATACTCAACAGATTGCCACCTTGCCTTTGGCAAGTGGCTGTGGCTTCTGCCCAGGTCACCCGATCTTCATCTCGGAACAGGTAACAGTGCCTATCAAATTTCTCCCATCCACTGGGGCAGCTTCCGAGCACTTCAAGCAAAATTCGAAAATAAAGCGTCAAACTCTTTGAACTCTTAACTTGTATGTTAATTTAATGTTGTACTGAGCATCATAACATATTAGATACCGAAATCAGCAAAGCGAGAGTGGTATCTGGTCGTCTCTAATTCCACAGGAAGGACTGACTCTATGGCACAGTTTTTTGTTGTTTTGCAACCAGTTAAGTTTTCTTTGTCAAATCATCTAAGCTCTATTGATCGAAACTCGCGTAATGGAAGCGTCTAGAGGCAAGCCACGGTTAAAATTATCCCTGCCGGCAGTGCACGTGATTTTGTTGTCACTTACAAGGGGCGTGTATGTCATGATGACGGCAAGATCAAGTGAAAGACGTCGAAAGCACTACATTGTTTTCTACTGTTGTTCTTCCTTGTTTCATTTCCAGTTTCCAGATGTCTTGAAAATAAGGACCCTAAAAGAGCCCCAACTTAGGTCTATGACATGGATCTTAGGGGGTCTTGGTTTTCAATACACCCCCATTTCTCTATTACATTGAAAGATGCCGCCAGCTCAGTGATTCATGATCGATTGTCGTGGATAATTAACGTTTCAAAAACAAAAACAATAACACGAACTAAGAACCCCAGCCCACACACAAAATGGCAATAAAAAGGATAGTCTCAAAATAATTTGTCATTCAGGTATATGAAGGATTTATTTGCAGTTCAAGGTCACTCGACGGCAAATCTCGCTTGCATTACCGTAAATTTTCTTTTATCTGAGATCTATCTTAAATGTGGGCTTGCAAGTACTGTAGCTGAATTTAGCTACACGAGTTTGCAATTGGGTTCATTTGATTAATGATTACTATGTAAATGTTTCTTGCTATTTGGGCGAGACGACTTGTTGTCATTAAGCCCGTGCTATCAGTAGTTGTCAACAAACGAGATGCCCATTCCTGGCTCTTGTCTGCGTTATGAAGTTTAGTGTGAAAATGATTTGTTCTCGTTTCACTGTAGAGTGATTAGAGAACAAAATTGATTTTCAATTCAAAACAAAACAACCCAACGGCAAAAAC
>BLFK01000656.1:335040-345040 GCA_014634185.1 Astreopora myriophthalma | reverse complement strand
GGCATGACATGCACGTATTCTTGATATCCGAAGTCATACCAGGCCAGAAGAGGGACACCTTGGCTCTTCAAATGCATGAACCTGCTCCAAAGTGTGTCTTGTGGATTTTGCCTAACATGGCTGGTCTCACTGACTTTGGGATGACGGCTTGCTGCCCTTTATACACTATGCCATCTGCCAGAGATTATTCATCACTGAAAGTGAGGTCAGGCCGCACTAAGGGATCCAATTTTCGTTTGTCAGTTGGCCAACCAGTCATTATGAGGAAGGACAGCCTCTGCAGTTTTGGGTCCCTTACAGTTTGCTCTCGCAGATTTTCCAGGGTAACATTGGAGATGCCAGATTTGTCCAAGGTCATAGTTTCCAATTCCACTCTTAAGATGTGTTCTCCAAAGAGATTAGCTGCAGAGAGTTGAGGTTGAGGAGCCCTTGTAAGAGTGTCTGCTACGACTTGGTGTGCTCCTTTCTTGTAGTTCACAGTGAATGACCATCGCGTTGCAGCCTCATGCGCATGGCTTGCAGACGCCTTGGTGCTTTGTAAAGGGGCTTTTTGAAAATTGTTTCAAGGGGTTCATGGTCTGTTTTAACTGTAATATCTGACTTTCCGTAAAGCAGACTGTCCCATTTCTCAAATGCTAAGCATATTGCAAGACATTCTTTCTCAATAATTGCTGATCTTTTTTTTCCTTTTCCCTTTTTGAAATATTTATTTATTTATTTACAGTACTTACACCGCAGTTACATTACAACACAACCTCGTTCCCAGGGTCTCTCTGGAGCGGGGGAGAAAGAGACCCTGGTTGGGGCTGGTCACGTGTCTCCCAGAATCTGGGAGATTTCAAATTAATGACTGATGGAAGGGGTGGTTCAGTATCAATTTGCCCATACTCTGTGTATACTCTGTCTTTCTCCCCCGCTCCAGAGAGACCCTGGGAACGAGGTTGATTACAACATTGATCTACAAAATTACTGGGTTATACCTACATTACTTACACTGAGGTACGTTTTCCCCCTCCCCCTATTGTATAAGATACGATTTGGGCAAGACTAACTCCTATAATAGTTCTAGCAAAAACGTCTTCGATTTCTAGTCTACTCTATATTTCTACTAAAAGATAATACTATTTCTTACAATTGTTTTTCCTTTATTTTTTTCCCTTTTCCTCCATTATGAAAGAACAGGGCACACAATATAGAAAAACAACAGAGAAAGGGGAAAAAAACAAACAAACTACGAACTACGAACGAGGCCCGCCAGTCCAGGTGTAAGGTTTTGGAAGAGTAAAGAATGAAATTAGAAAGTAGATTGAATAGCCAAAGGGGAGCTGCTAAAATAAAGATAGATTAAAGTCACAGTTCATTTGAACGGATTCCATTTGGATTTGTATTTCTTAACAGTGTTTGTCTTGAAAGAAATGATTATGAAGTGCGGGTTAGACATGAACTGAGGAAATGATCCTCACACTTACTGGACAATTTATGCAATTGTCTCTTATGTGCACTTGAAAAATTCAAGTGACTCCAACGGGATTCGAACCCACGACCTCTGCGATGCCGGTGCAGTGCTCTTACCAACTGAGCTATGAAGCCACACAGTTGTTGTTGTTGTTGTTGTTGTGTTTTTTTTGTTGTTTTTTTATAAGAGACAATTGCATAAATTGTCCAAAGAGTGTGAGGATCATTTCTTCAGTTCATGTCTAACCCGCACTTCATAATCATTTCTTTCATTCACCATTCCTTTCACGGGAAAACACGCATGAGCCCAACAAATTGACCTGCTCTCAACTGTGTGGCTTCATAGCTCAGTTGGTAAGAGCACTGCACCGGCATCGCAGAGGTCGTGGGTTCGAATCCCGTTGGAGTCACTTGAATTTTTCAAGTGCACATAAGAGACAATTGCATAAATTGTCCAGAAAGTGTGAGGATCATTTCTTCAGTTCAGTGTTTATCTTAATAAGCATAACACTTTTCGATTTCTTGGCACTTAAGAAAAGTCTGTGCAAATACTTATAGATTCGGGAGAGTCTTCTTTAATTTCGATGTATAAATGTGATATCTGCCAATTAGAAGTGCATGATGTAGAAGTATGTCCTCTGTACTATCAACTAGTCCCAGGCCGGTTGGTAGGGTCAAAGAAAAGTCCTAGGCTTTATCTGTCGCTGTATCAACCAATGTAGGACTCTTTGCCAAAAGGTTTGGACGAGTTCACAGTCCCAGAAAAGATGGATCAGGCTTTCTGTGTTTCGTTTGCAGAAAGTACAGATGTCTGTTAAAGAGATGCCTATTTTGTAAAGATGATCATTCATTGCAATTTTCCTATAAAGAAGCTTAAATTGGAAAGTCAGAAGTTTAGTTTCTTTCGTGCAACAGAAAGGCAAGATATATGACTTATCCCATTTCATCAAGTTTTCGTAATTTTCGTATAATCGACTATCCATTTACTCTGGCTTTTATCAGGTGTTAAAGTGATTCCTTTGACAATTAACTTATACGCCTCCCTGCAAAAGCTTGAGGACGATAGTAACTTTTGACTACAAAAAAGTTGGTCTTCTGCGTCCATCGTAGCCTGGTCCGAAAAATACCTTTTTAATTTTCCCAGGGCGGCGACTACGCCAAAGTACCTTTAAAAAGTGGTATTAACTTTGTAACGAGTTTTAAAATCCTTATACTTCAAAAAGTCAAACTTTTGATCTAGCAGGTCTTTGGCCTGATTAACTCCCGCGCGAGCCCAATCCGAATAAAAGATTAGCCGGTTTGCAATTCTTATAAGGGAGTTGTACCAAATTGGCGCGTTGCCTAAGTGTGTTGGGTTTTGATCATAGGTTAGATTTCACCAGATTTCGATTACTTCCTTGGTAAAAGAATCCTGAATGTTTAAACCAGCTACATCAGCTTGCTTCAAGTTACCAGTCAGAAGTAATTTACCGTCATGTTGCTTAATAAAAAAGTCAAAAAAAAGTTTCCATTTTGCTTGATTGTTATCATCAAGATACTTCTTTACCCGTTTTGACTTCAGACCATAATTGAAGGATCGAATATCTAACATTTTTAATCCACCATCTTTATATGCGTTTAACATCACAATTCTTTTAATTTTATCCCCTTTCCCATCCCAAAGAAAATTGTACGGAAGTTGATGTATTTCTTTCAGATAAGATTGCGAAGATGGCAAAGATGACATAATATAAAGAAGCTGAGATGCAGCTAAGCTTTTAATAACGGTAACCTTCCCTAGCAGAGTTAATCTTCTAAACAGCCAACAGCTTAAGATGTTAGAAATTTTCTCCTTCTTTTCCTGGGATTTAACGCGACAGCTTCTTCCTGACTAATCGAAAACCATACTCCGAGGGATTTAACCTTCCGAATACTCCACTTCATGTTTTGATTTATTGCTAGTTTGTCCGTTCGGTTTTTAAAAGAGCCAATTCATAGTGCCTCGGTCTTCTCGTGGTTGACTTTTAGGCCTGACAATTTGGCGAAGATATCAAGTAGCAGAAAGGATCTTTCTATGGAGGACCTTGTACCGTCCAATACAAGCGTGATACCATCAGCATACTGGCTTATTTTGCATTCATTGTCCGAAATTTGAATGCCACGAATTAATGCATCTCCTCTTACTGCTGCCCCCAGGATTTCAGCACATAAAATGAAAAGGTAAGGGACAGGGGACAGCCTTGACGCACACCTCTACTTAAGTTAAAGAAATCTGATGCCCAGCCATTGTTTTGTATACTGCTGCTAATATCGGTATAAAAGAGTTTTATCCAGAGTATAAGAGAATCTCCAAAGTTATAATATTTCAGGGTTTTTTTCAATAAAAGACCATTCAAGAGTGTCAAATGCTTTTTCAAAATCGATGAAAAGGAGAAGTCCTGGAATTTTTTCGATGTCTGTATAACTTAAGATACTATTTAACAACAATATATTTTCGCCAATAAACCTGTTTTTTGGGAAGCCTGATTGATCGCTATTAATCACCTAAGGCAAGGTTCTTTTTATAATGTTAGCAATTGATTTTGCAGCGATGTTATAATCACAATTCAGAAGCGAGATGGGTCTCCAGTTTTTTATGTAACACAATGCTTTACCTTTCTTTGGAATCAACGTTAATAATCCCCTCGTCTGTGACATGGAGAGAAGGCCTTTAGCATGGGAAGCGTTAATAGAGGCGAGAAAGAAGGGCTTAATGTCATTCCAGAAGACTTTATAAAACTCAACAAGAATTCCGTCCCTTCCAGGTGTCTTGTTTGATTCCATATTTTTTAAACTTTCCAGACATTCTCTAGCCGTTAGCAAACCTTCAAAAAGTCTTCTTTCTTCATCGCTAATTGTACATTGATTCCCTTGTTGAAAAATGAGGTCTTCACCAGAAACGTTTGGAAGAAAGCTATTGTTTGACGTGTACAGTGCCTGATAAAAACGTTTCGCTTCATTAAGGATTTCTTCATCTGTTTTTAGCGTGTTGTCATCGATTTTCAGTTTTCGTATTGTCTTACTATTAAAATGCCTTTTCTCCAACTCAAAAAAATACTTTGTGTTTTTCTCCCCTTCATTGTACCAACGTGTTCTGGACCTGACAATCGAACCTTGGGTTTTGTTGTGAATCCATTGCTCTAGGCTTTGTTTCTTGATCTCCAGTTCCGTACAAATTTCGCGCTTCTGAATTTCAGAAATGTTATTTTCAAGTTTGCGCTAAAGCATTAAAACCTCGGTCTCCAGGGTCTTCTCAGTTCGCTTTTGTTTTGCCTTTTGTTGTTTGGCATATTTAATCGAACTTGCTCTTATCCGCATTTTCATCACATCCCACAAAAGTATCGCGTCAACTGACTCGTCCTCTTTGTATTCATTTGACACTTTATTTATGGTTTCTTTGATAAGGTTGGTATATTCAAGATCCTTTTGAAAGTGACTGTTCACCTTCCAGAAACCGGGTCCTCTGGGGTTAGTTTTAGTGCCAAGAGACAAAGTAATAAGAGAGTGATCAGTTTTAGAGCCCGGTAGAATATCCGCCTCAAGTGCATAGGTAGATAAGCTTAAACTGATCAAAAAGAAGTCTAATCTACAGTGAATTTCTGGTGTATTTCTTCTCCACGTAAAACGCAGAGTATCTGGATGAAGATCACGCCATATGTCCGTCAGATTCATATTTTCTTTGAACTTTTCAATTTCTTCTAAAGATTTAAAATGAGTGGTATGGTTTCCTCCTTTCTTATCATTTTGGATATTTTGTACTAGGTTAAAATCTCATCCTAAGACCAAATGTTCACATTCGAAAGTGGATAGGTTATTAAAGACACTTGTAAAGAAATTTGGATCATTGTTATTAGGTGCATAGATATTTTGTAAGGTTATAATTCTATCTTCGGTTTTGATATCAACTGTGATAAATTTTCCCTAGGGATCTGAAAAGTATTTTTGAATCTCAAAGGAGAAGTTATTGTTAAATAATATGGAAACACCGGCTCTGGAGCTTGAGAGGCTGCTGAAGAGACCTCTATATCCCCATTCAGCTAACCATAGTTTTTCCATTTCTTTTGAACTGTGCACTTCTTGCAAAAAATAAACAGAGTATTTTTTGTTCCTTAGCCAGTTAAAAGTTTCTTTTCTCTTAATCTCGTTCGATAGTCCCCTAACATTTAAGGAGCATATCACTAAATTATCTACTTTGGAAATATTTTACGAAATCGTAATGTAAAAACAAAACACAACAGAGAAAAACAAAGACAGATCACAAAGAGAAGAATCACAAAACAAAATATCAAAATAATTTCGCAACATAAACTGTAAACAAAAATACAGGACAATTAAAATACTTAGGGCACATTAGATGTTTCAATCAGCAATAGGTTGGCTATAGTTAATAAAGCGTAAATAACTTAGTTGTAACGCTCATGGGTAGCAGTTTACTTAAAGTGCAAAGGATATTTACCCATCTACTGAAACGGCTACATCGTTCTGAAAACACACCGGAATATTGTCCGTTGAATAAGAATTTCCTTGAACGAAGATCCGTCCGTTCTTGATATATGCCGGGGCAAGGTTCATCCTTCTGGCGTTTCGCAGAGCATTTGACAATTTCTTTTGCTCCTTTGCAGCCTCATAAGCAAAGTCAGGTACCAGAACGACATGTCGATGACTTGGAGAGTTGGCAAGCTCCTTTCGTCGATACCAAAGATCGTTTCTTGTTTCGCGGCTGACAAACCGTGCGATAATGGTGCGAGGCTTTCCGTCATCTCTTGGTTTTCCGATGCGGTGAACTGCATGGAATTCAACCTTGTTCGCACCTGCCATTTTGACCGCGGCCATCACCCGCGTAGAATTTCCTTGCAATTTTCATCTTGGCTTTCGGGTATATTGAGAAGACGTATGTTTTCCCTTCTGGTGTAATTATCTAGCTTTATCACTCTTGCTTTAGTAGCTGACACTTCAGCTTGTAGTTGTGCATTCTCCTTTGCAAGTTCAGCTAACCGAAGCTTGTTTTGTTCGTCCAGTTGGTTAAATGATTCTATTTCGACCCAAGCAACATCTAAAGATGTCCGCAAATCTTCTGTGGCGTTCTTCAAAATCGAAAGGCGGGCATTTACAACTGCACGTAAATTATTAATTTCATTCATAGCTTCGGCAAAGTTCGAATCCAGTGACTCTTGCATGCACTCCAATTTCTCCATTATGGACTTTAACGCAATGTGGGAGTGTGTCTTATCTGGTGATTTAGAGCCAGAACTACCTTCTCTTGCTCGTTTGTTGGCGTTATTGGGCATTTTCGATGGAAAAAGCCAAAACCTTACCGGAGCGGATTCTTACGCGTCTGTCGCCATTGCGTGATCACATGCTCTCCATAATTGCGTATCTTTGTTCAGTGGCCGTTAGGGTGTTCGAGTAAAATGCCACTGGTTGATTATCTTGGAGGGGGGCTCCACCCACCCCAGCAGCAGATGCATCTACCTGAAGGGTGACAGGTAAAGGAGGATTGAAGTACCGTAAGACAGGGGCATGAGCAATGAGGCTCTTGGACTCTACAAAAGCTTTATCATGTGCACCAGTCCACATGAAGGGGACATCTTTATGGGTCAAGTCTC
Source organism: Astreopora myriophthalma (assembly GCA_014634185.1). Classification (NCBI taxonomy): domain Eukaryota; kingdom Metazoa; phylum Cnidaria; class Anthozoa; order Scleractinia; family Acroporidae; genus Astreopora; species Astreopora myriophthalma. Next base: position 337,961 of record BLFK01000656.1, on the reverse strand, counting down.
TTATAGGTTTCACTACATCACTCAGTTTAGGACAGAATCTTGCCAGGAAGTTAAGCATACCCAAGTAGCGCTGGACAGCATGTTGGTCTAAGGGTGTGGGCATTTTTGCGATTGCTTCGACCATGGATGGCAATGGGCTAACTCCGTCTGGGCTAAGCTGGAACCCCATGAACATTACTTTCTGGGTCTTAAAAACCCACTCGAATGGATTTAACTTGAGCTTTACTTCACGCATACGTACCAAGAAATGGTACAGATTCTCATCAAGATCTTTCTCAGCCTGCTCCTGTGTTTCTCCATACCCATAAGTGAGGACATCATCTGCAATGTTGCAGACCCCTTTGAGACCTGCAAGGGCTTCTTGCTGTCTTGCTTGATACTCCTCAGGGCCACTTGAGACTCCATATGGAAGTCGCAGCCACCGATATCGACCAAATGGGGTATGAAAGGTAGTAGCTAAGCTGGAGTCATTATCTAGAAGAATATTGGTGAAACCAGACATTGCATCTGCAACTGAGAAACACTTCGCACCATTTAATTGTGGTGAAATGTCCTCAAAGCGTGGAATTGGATGCTTGGGTACTCTGATTGCTTCGTTGATAGTGTTTGATGGATCTAAACAGATTCTAAATTTGTCCTTTGTCTCTCTGACTGTCATGTTACTACACCAAGCTGTGGGCTCGTACTGTCGGCATATCTTCCCTTCGCTTTCCATTTTGTCTAACTGTTGCTTGATTTTGGCATGCCTGGCTACAGGCTGGCAGTGAATAGCATCATGGGACGGTTTTACTGAAGGGTCCGTATCAAAAGGAAAGAGGTCTACCAAGTTGTCCTAGCCCTGCGTGCACATCTTGAAATGCATCAATAACTCATTTCATAGTTAGCATGGGAGGTCTGGGCTGCCCCGAGGTGTTAGGAAGAGAAACGTTTGAGACACGTGGGGATGAGGTCGGTTCTGGTTGCACTGGCATGTCTCTGGGACGGGAGTTGCCAGCCATTAGGTGGGGCTTCTTACAATTCACAGTACTAAGTGGTGATGAAACTGAATGGACCTCGTCTGCACAGATTTTCACTAACCCCAATTTAACACAGTCTGAACCAGACAAGAGAGGAGGCTTTCCAGGTATTTGCGAATCTCGCAAGATATGAAACGTGAGAAGGTAGTACCCTGTTGTTGTCTCAGCCAGTAGCTCTAGTTTACCCAGTGGCGTGAGTTTAGAGTTATCATAGGTGAACAAAGTGGCTCTACTTGGGGTAAGGTAATCCTTAAGTTTCTTCCCAAGAGGAATCAGTGAGAGGGCAAGATTTTCTGGTAGTGTGTTGCAAGTGGAGGCGGTATCCAATTGTATCCGGATTGATTAAGTCATGTCCTTGGTGATTCCCAGCTTCAAGTGGCTGAAGAACTTACGGCCCACCCTGGTGCCACGCAAGTTTTCTGCGGTACTAAATACACTTTGGGCATACTTTTCAGGTATCACATCAACCTCATAAAGGTCAGTCTCATAATCCTCACAATCCTCACTTAAACTGGCATCAAGGTGGCGTGCCTGTTGTCCAGCCGGTAGTGGTTCCACTTTGCCTTCGATAGGAGGTGGTGGCAGCGGCTCGCTATCGTGCCATCCATTGAGCTCACACCATCTTTGAACAACTGAATGAACTTTTCACAATTCTGTCGCGGATCACCCGAAGTCGAGAATTTCGGTAGCGTGACTGCTAGACTGCTGCGACTCCCTGTCCAGACGGGGATGCCATAACCAGCTTTCCGCAATATTCTGTGTTCCGGGAACAGTGTCCGAACAGTTAATCCCACTTAAATGACACCATGTTGAAAGACAAGAGGAACTAAGCGTACAAGATGCGGCTAGTATTTTTTACAGGTCACAGGTCATGGGTCATTGTTTTACTTATAGTGGAACAACCCTATTAAACCCTTTCCCAATGCTAAACTTAGGCCTAAATACTACACTAAGACAATGTTTAGGCCTAAGGTTAGAATTATTAAAGGTTAAGGGTTGTTTCAGTATTAGTAAAACAATGACCCGTGACCTGTGACCTGTAAAAAATAATAGCCGTACAAGATGGACGCCATGTTTCTTACAAAAGCCCAAAGCATGCTGGGGCCTGATATAACAATGATGGGGGTATGATGTAACAATTTGTTCAATGATGATAGACCTTTTTTTGCATTTATTACGCTGCTTGTAAAAGCCAGTACTTCAGACATCCCAACCACTGTAAATAGTTCTTAGTTTTTAGTTTTTAACCTTTATCTGAAGAAGGCTGAACAGCCGAAACGTCAATTAAACCGAGTCGGACCAGTTAGAAGTTCACCCCACTGTTCTTGCTTCGCGTTTGTCTATACATATATATATGTGTGTGTGTGTGTGTTCAACGCCAATGTCTCGAAGCAACAACCTTAGAACTACAATATAAATGTGGTAAGTAAGCCGGATGTGTAAAGCCAGTTAAACAAAAATACTGGGAACATATCCTCCAAACCATGCATAATCCACTAAAGCAACCCTGGAGTTAGAAGGTTGAAAAGAAAATAACCTGAGGAAGAAGGAAAAAAAAAAAAACTAGACGGCTGAATGGCGTCCTCTGAATGACACAAATCAAGGCGTAGTCTACATGTAAATAGCTAACAGGAGGAAATACCATGCATAGCAACGACAGGCGTACCCACGGGAAATACATGTTTATAGTGGAAGTGTGCTTAGTTCAAGAGACGATGAAGTAAGAGAACATATCCTCCATACATGACCCTCTGTCACTGATAATTATTTTCAATCTATTTTTATAGTGAGGTCGTGAGACTAGTTATTTCGAGAACGGATTCCGATTGGTCCGTCTTGTGAAACATGAACCGCGAGGTCAAGGGGCTGTGGTTAAAAATAGCCTCCACGTGGGGGGGGGGGGGG
>BLFK01000656.1:323595-333465 GCA_014634185.1 Astreopora myriophthalma | reverse complement strand
CCCCCCCCCCCCCCACAAAAAAAAAATCCATTTTCGGACCTTTCGTTTCTTTGGCCGCGAAGAATCTGTATGATCTTGGATCAGGAATCCAATCTTGGATTTCCCAAAGAAACACACCCCCCTAGTTCTTACCTTGTTCAAAGGGACTATGCACACTTATCAAGTCTCCATTACTCTCACGCCGCTGGCAATATTCTCGTGCCTCGTGCCACGACAGCTTCACATGTGACACAAAGTAGCAATCGTCATCAAGTAATTCGTAGTGCAGAGGGCAAGTTTGGTTTCTAGGTACAACTGATCAAACGAAAGCAATGATTAAGTAAAGTTTGGTAGATTGAGCAAAACAACCCGAGACTTTGCAGTTGTTGGAGAGCCGATTAACGCTACTCCACGAATAAACCCTAACTGAGGTTATTTGAATTCCACCTTGTCCTTTTTTGCAAGTAAGTCTGAAATTTTGCTTGCCCGGGGCACTTCCCCGCTTGCCCAAGTTTTCAAACTCATTAATAATTCATGAACCCCCAAATGGAAGTCATACTACGGGCGTGCTTTAATGTAATAAGCCCATCTTGACTGTAGTCCTCTTAGTGCTGATCACTTTCACGTTTACGCCATTACATTGTACTACTTCCACAACTTTTAACTTCTTCATTCTTGTAAGGGACTAAATTGGTTGTCCGCACACCTAAGGGTTTGCGGGCGCATTTTTCCCACGGCTTTAGGCGGGATTGTGATGTGTTCGTTAGGAGTTTGCTTGTTATAGTCGAGAAAGCATAATAACTTCGAATCTTTCCTTTACTTCGCCTTGCCTTCTGTGTGAATTGGAATGAATACGAGTTGTGTGCTGACAATTAAAATTTAAGTTCAAGTAGCATGTGTGGACGCTACAATTCTGCTTTTATGAAGTTGTACGGTTCGTCGAAGATCGTGTTCGACCCCTTGAATGTTCACCTGCACCTTCTCTGATCTTGTCTAGCTCCACGAAGTCATTGTGAAGAGAAGCACGAGAAATTTACAACACGCAGAATTAACAACAAGGCGCCTACCCACTTCAGTTTTGACACAGGCACAGAGTCGAATTTGAGAAGCCGGCGAGAGCATATTTTTTCATTTGGGTGAATGAAAAATAGTTTCAGTCGAGGGAAAACGTCTTCGTTTGAATCTTCCAGGAACTCTGAAAGTATTTTGATGACTCACTTATGCATTTCTTTTTAATAATATAATACTTTCATTTCGCGCAGCGGCGCCCAAGTATGTTATCACAAACTTGTATGTATCGCCGAAAACAGAGATTTAGCTGGATTTTAGCATAACAAATGCTGGCTTCGTTTTCGCGATCGAAATATGCAGCTATTTCGCGTACAATTTCTACAGCTTTGATATATCGTTGTTGGGTTACGTTTTGTACAGAGAGACTGGAAAATGTTCGCAATTGCTCGAAAGAAGCACAGCGTTTTGGTGACCAACGCAGCTATTTTTAATCCTGGAAAGACATTTGATCGGGGCAGATTATGATCACGTGCTAGGCAACCACTTCTAACCTGTGAGCGTGCGTCACGCAATAAACAAAACAACGCTTTAAATTGTAATTTTCGTCAAGCTTCATCTAAGCACTTGATTACCCTTGAGCCTAAAATTTACCCTTTCTGCTCAAAATCATTATCACAAATTTAGTCGGCGAACGGGTTGCCTGGGCTCTTGCCCGTGGGGCAAGTGAGGAGAGAAAGTTACTTGCCCGAGGGGAAAATCTACTTGTCCCGGACGACCGGACGGGGGTTTTTTCGAGCCCTGCATCAGCAGACAAGTTTCGCACCTTGCAAAAGGAAGCTTGCTGTTTGAGTCGACTTGCATCCAGTTGCAAAACTTATCTTTTTTCAGGTCCAATTTGATCCGAAAAACCACAGGCCCGCGATATGCGCTGTGACTGGTTCAATATGTTAGTGCGCTATAAGCACGCAGCCTTGACTGTAACTACAACAGAAATTGTGTACCGTCCAAACAATTGCACTAAACCGTGTCATTTACAAAATAGAATCCCAACGTAAATTGGCTTTGTGGAAGGCGCCATCAATTACAAGACACCGTGGGTGTGACCAAATGGATACATACCAGTGCTGTTAATACCAATAGGAAGAGCACCTGTGGAAAAGAAAAATAGAACGAAACACTTACAAAAACGCCAGGTAAAACATTTTATTACCACTACTTAGGGTGACCCAAATCGCTATAAGTGCAAGCAGGGTTTCGTATTTGGCCGTCAAATCTGCAACTGGTCTGGAGTGGGCGCGCCACTTGATACACACCAGCACCCCGAAAGGCACATCCGCGCACACAAGAACAACTACAGATCAGCTACATCTGTTGATTGCTTCAAGTCCTACACTACACACGACCGTGGGCAAAAGCAACCATTATGACTAAATTTCTGACCGTGTCCCTGTATGCATATATCCCACTAGGTCTGGCTCAAAATCGATTTGCCTTTAAGCCATTGCCGACCAGTTGGCTCAATTGAGAGTGCACTGGACTTCCTTGCGGGAGGTCCCGGGTTCAAACCCCGGCCGGACCAACACCCAGGGTCTTAAAAAAAAATTGAGGAGAAAGTGCTGCCTTTGTAACTACGTCTGCATATGGTTAGACTTTCTAGTCTTCTCGGATAAGGACGATAAGCCGTAGGCCTGTCTCACAGCCCTTGTTCATTAACTCTGTGGGACGTTAGAGAACTCACACACTATTCGCGAAGAGTAGGGCACGTTGTACCCGGTGTTTGTGGTCTGACCTGTGTTGTGTCAGGGCTTGGGGAGAGTAAATGCTGGGAGATATTAGCTACACCAAGCTACTCTAAAATCCGAGGGTAAATAAAGATATGATGATGATGATGATGATGATCCACCAATCAAGGCCCGGCCTCAAATAAGACCCCCCCCCCCTCCCTCTTTATGTGCAAAACATATCCAAAGTATATTATGAAAGTACAAAACACTGAGCGATGGAAAACGCCAATCGTTACAACTCTTAACAGGTCAATGGTGAACGTCCTTAAGATTCTCTGTCAACGAAGATGCAGCGCGCGCGTGCAAGGTTTCGTATAATATAAAAGTTCCATTTTTCAGTTGGTGCATTGTTCCTCCACTAAACTAAAGCTGACGACGAGTTTGCTGAACTCCGTTCGCAGTAAGCCGAGCGACATTTGCAATTTTTTCCTTTGGATGTTCCTTTCTCTTATTTACAAAACTTCTATGAAAATCTTAATTTTGGTGTAAATGGTGTAATTGCTTTTGTTTCTTCGGCAGCTCATGTCCTACTGAGAGCATTTCTGAATTGACCGATGCGAAAGTTGTTTCTATACGTGAACCTTCGATCCATAAATAGTTTGCTATTTTTTTCCGATTGTCAATCAGACGATTACTTTTACAAACAACGAAGATGCGTATTAAATGTACCTTATTGAAGTTTATTTTATATTTTTAAATCGTCTGTCGCAACGCGAGCCGCGTGAGGTGACGAACTGATAATTCCTCGTTAGTCCAAGGGCGGCACTGCGCTTTATTTGTTGCAAATGTATATATTTTTATTCCATAAGCCAACTTTCCCTCCAAACTTTTGTAGGATAAGACAAAGTTTTCGCTTATTTTATTTCCACTCGTAAAAGCAAAGCAAATAGGTCGACAGAACAGTCTTTAAGAACGTTTCAAGCTCAAGTTTGACACACAATAAATAATTCGCCAGCACAGCTTCATTATTATCATATCACAATTTCAGGATCTCTCCTTGCCCAAAATGGTTTAGCGCGATGGTCGGTTCGCCATTAAAATTGAGGATATTGAATTCCCCAAGTTTTCACGACACATGACAATTTCAATGAAACTGTAGAACCTGAAACTTCACTGGCGGCTTTTTTTTTTCTTTTTTTTTTGCTTTTTTTTTTCTTTAACCGTAGACGAACAATTTCACCAGGGCTACCATGTACCATGTCTACTCATTATGTTACACTATGTAAATCTCACACCTTCTGACTGGCACCCATTGTAAATATCTCGCACCTTCTCACTAGCACCTATCGCACGGCACGCACAACCACTTAATTAGCATAAAGCACTAGCACCGCACATTTATATAAATTAGGCAGTTATTCAAATAAAGCTCAGTTCTTCATAACGCAAACGGAGTAAACAACAATTACTGATACCTCAATACTTAACACCTTACCACTTACTCTTCCCTAAATTCTGACTTCTCTTAGGGTAGCGTTAAAAGGCTTCAGTCAGCCTTTTGTTAAATATAAGTGAGGTATCGAGGACGGGAATGCAGGAAAATTGCCAAACATGCATATGGAAACTGAATTATTAAATGGCTACATAGGAGGAATCCAAACAAATAATGCTTGCCTAAAGCAATCAAATTGCAATCTTCTTCGGGTGTGCAAAAAATTCGAAACGGTAGATAATGCGCTTGAAATTAGCTTCAAGAAAGTTCTGACTTTTTCGACTGACCTGCCTCACAAATGTAACCTTTGTTCTGGTAACACTGTTCGTTTTTCCACCGACCAAAAGGTGTCATCGCAACACAATCGGGAGTGTACAAGGCTCCCTTTCGGGGCTGATTAGCACCCCAGTTTGTGTATTTAACAGGGGTGCTGTCCGCCCAGAAGAACGTCCCATCCTCGAACAAGTCGTTAAGACCAATCCAGAGAGATGAGTGCTTGTCGATCAGCATCGTTATCAAAAATGCCTGTTCGTGCCTACAAACGTTAAGACGGAAGTCCATTGTGACTATTCAGTAGAGTAGAACACCAACAGAGCACTTTTCCCTACCAATTAAAAGAAATCAACTGTGGCTCCCTGGCACGTTTAGCATTCTAGTTATTTCAGGGAGCCAGTACCCTTCTTATTGTCGTAGGTTTCGTACTATATGTATATAGATATTAACTGTGCATTTAAGGGACACTGATAACGGTAATTTAGGAGCTTTCCTTCAAAAACCTGCAAAAAGAAGAAGAAGAACTGCACCTGGACAAAAGCAAGAGCAGGATGACGACATTGAACGTCGACGGAAGAGGAAACTATTGCCATTTTTGGCGATTTCCGAAGATGACATAACTTGAAAACAGTGGACAGTTGTACGCGGCTCCATTTCCATTCTCGCCATTCACTCCCCAAAACAATAGCAGATGGCTTCAGTGCACTAATTCAGGCTCCCTTTCACAGGCTTTCAGCACAATCCAGTTTTCAATGATTAATGTTGCTCAAATTTGCAACACTGCCCTCTTTAATAACACTTCTAGCCTTGTGCCAATGCACATCATACTTACTGGTCGTCAATAGTAACAAGATCACCCTTGGTGCTGTCATTCAAAGACTGTTGGCAAATACTTTTTGCATTCATCCAGGTTTGTTGGTTTTCGGACACAAACAAGTAGCAACTCCTGCCGTAGTTTACCCATCCTTGCTTACACCTCCCAAGTTCTAATAGACAGATGTAGCCAAAATGTTAGTCATGGGAAATGGTGAAACTCATCTCCCTTTGATTCAAGATGCACTGGGTAAAAATAAATAAATAAATAAAATGTCACAGCAAATTTAGCAGTGTGAGTATTTTCAACTCAATATATTCCCACTACAATGACTTTCGACCTCAACATACCTGGACCAGTTGTTGGTGAAATCGTGGTCATAGCTGGGAGAATAGTGTCTGCAAATGAAAACATAATATTTTACTTGCCCAGCCTCAACCCCTTTTGAGAGATATTACAGTTGAAAGTGCAACACTGCAGACCGATTTTCTGGGGTGGGATGTCGTGGGTTCAATTCCTGGTTGGGCCAACACTCAGAGCCTACTGAAATATCTGACGGAAAGGTACTGTGTTCGCTTTGACAAGTGAAACTTGCTAATCTTCTCGGCTTAAATTAAAATCGAACGCCGTGTCTCAGGACACCTCAATGTTCATAAAACTTCACAGAAACAAAAAAAACATCTCTGTTCACTTAGAGTAGGGGACATAGACCTCGGCGTGGTCCTGTAGCTTTTGCGATACATATAATGTACGTGCCCGGGGATAATAAATAGATTTAGAATCACGTTCACAACAAACGTCAAACGTCAGGCTGAAATTTTCCGTTTACCAAAAATGAATGAAAAGTATTTGACTAAAGCTTATCTCTTGCCATTAGCCACAGTAAGTACTAAAATTAGAGAAGAAGAAGCGAGAATTAGGACATTTTCATGGTGGTATGACAAAGATCTGCCTGCTGTTTGCAGTGAACGAGGTGGGTTCTCTCGAGCTACTCAGTCTAAAATCCAAGGGTAAATGAAACGAACAGGTTTCATTACAATATCTTTAAACAGGTCTCCCCCATTTTCAAGGAAATAACAGGATGGAACATAAACATACTATTAGTCGTCTTGCAAATGTATGGCCGTGGCCTACTGCAGTGATTGTCATTCCAGTGTCCCTGTTTCCTTATAATTTCCAGACAGTCTTCCTGGTGAAAGAAGTCATTAGGTTCGCCCCGTGCATAATTTGTATACTGCACTGGGGAGCCGTCACTCCATTTGTAGCTGGATTCTGTTCCCAGATCATTAAGTCCTATCCAGAAAGCAGTACTGCTGTGCCTGCAATGGATAATTTAGAGCAGCAATCACTACTGTCATCAACCTTGTTTGTGCGCAAATGATTGCATCTATAGACAGAGTTATTACTTCTGTTGTATGGAGAGAAATCACTACTGCTCACCGGCTGAAGATTTTTGGTGCTTCCTTATCTTAGACAGTGACTAATAACGTAACCAATGCATCATTCACAATAGCGTGTCCAATGCATCATTGATAAGAGGACGGGCAGGAGGGATGTTCTTTAATCACCAGCACGTATTTTACTATCTACATTGCCAAAACGTTTCAATGCGCGTTAATGACCCTATAAACCCTCCCGGCAATTTGCTTGGCCGAGGCATAAGACGCTGCTAGGACAAACATTTTGGAAGAGGTTGAACGCTGTTGGCAGTCACTGAACGTAGCTGAGAAAAGTTAAAATGCTGCAAACAATTGAGCCAGCATGATTGAATAACTTAGGATCACTTAAGGGTATCCCATTAACACCGTTGGACCCCACACATATCTTTGAAGTTTTGTCCTGGAGTTTATTGCATCACCGGTGTATTATTAGTACCGTTCGCTTTAATTTGATTTGATTTAAGTTAACATGCTAAGGTAACAATTGTGTGCTTTTTTGCTGGAAACAATGAAAAAAATGTTACTCACTGTACAATTTTTGACTTGACGAAACTGTTCTCTGTTGCACTGTGAATGCTAACAAGATCACCACCTCTTATACTCTGGCATGCGAGGCGTGCCTCAAGCCAACCTTTTTTGCTAGATAGCGAGTCATTTGCGAAATAATAGCACATGGCATTCCAAAGGATCCATCCCGAGGGGCAAATGCCAGGAGCTATTAAAAAAACAACCAAATAAATAAATGTATCAAGCAGTAATTTGATAGAATGTCTGCAGCTCTATGTGCATTCATTTCTATTTATAGGCCCCAGCTGTTACCGCCGCTGAACGGTTTTTCTTTTGGGACGATCGGGGGGATCTGGGGCGAGCGGAGTGTCAAGGTTTTCTTACTTGGGAAAATATGGCCGAGGTAATGCGGTAATGTTGACGTTTACGTTGTAATAATCTCGGACAAGTGACAATAATCTCGGACAAAAGCTAGCAAGAAGTAATGGCAACACCAGCAAAAGGAAAAGTATTTACTTCTTATAAAGTGGTTTTGTCGAAAGCTGAGCCAGCGCAGGAGCCGATAACCCGGAGCGGTCAACTTCAATATACTCGTGTCACGGCGTTTTCACAGACCCAGCTATTTTTAGATTGATTTTCCCACGAATTCAATCTCCCACAGGAGCCTTGCTAGCCAATCATAAGCCTTGCTTAATTAACTGCTTGGACGCGTGAGGACTGGAACTGAGCTTTTCGCGGGAAAAACACTTCTATAAATAGCTTAGTCCGTAAAAACGCCGTGACCTAGCCCTAGTATGGGAGTTGTACGCTCCGGGTTATGGGCTCCTGGCCAGCGAAAGAGACAAGGTCTTTGCTGTCCCGATGGGTGCACCTTTCTGAAGCAAACTCGTTTGAGTGTAGATCTCCAGAACTGCAAGCCAATGGCGAAGGCTCTTTGATACGACCCCTAATGCTCCAATGAATGCTCCACTTTAACTTTCATTTCCCATAACCTTCGGAGCTTCGGAGCTTTTGCATCCTTTTACTTCTAACACGCCCGTCCCTGGGTACTCCATCATCCACCAATTTAATAACCTTCTTGTTCTTCTCAATATCAAGCCTTCTAGAAGTGATTACTCAGACGGTTTGTATGTTGAAATCCCAGAGAATTGTTGCTATTGTTATATTTATTGTTTTACTAATCCACTGCCTTGGCAAAAAAAAATTGCAGATCATCGAGTCGCCACCTGCGGCTCCAGATGACCTGCACCTTGTGTTCTCTCTCCAGCTTTTAGACTTCCAACACCTCTCTCAAAATAATAATAGTGATAACAATGATAATAACGATAACAATGACAATGATAATAATAATCATAATAATAATACGCGTCGACGCCACATTTTCGGCCCCTTCAGCCTGGTTTCCACATAATCACCCGACCGCTCGAAATAGCGGACACTAAATTACATTCCGGAAATCCCGGGTGGGGGAACGAATGGAACATAAATTCTTCCGGAATTTTGGGTGTACCTCGCAAGGTTGTCCTAAAAATTCCGGAAAATCGGAATAACTGCAACATTTCGTTCCATTCGTAGATTCCTGCTCGGGCACAGTTTCTCCGAGCCCGGAATAGAACTCAACATGTCTGTTCCTCAGCAATATCAGTTTTCAACATGTTTGTCTTTGGCGGACATCTTGACTACTGCAACACGATTGCTCCAGTATCAGATTTACAGCCACAGCTAGCTTTTGCGAGTAACAGCTACTTAACGTGAAAAAACTTATATCGTCGTCCTCGCTTAATATATTGTTCCTTTTCAACTCAAGAGTAGTAGAACAACCCCAAAGCAAGTAAAGGAAGCAAAGAGTCTGCCATTTGCTTTCCCTCGGTTTATTTCGTATTTTCGCGCGAAACTTGGAACGTGATGGCCTGGGACGCGTTGATCCAACCAACCGGAAAATACTGTTCCATTCATCACGTGGAATACCCGGAATTTCAAACCGGAATATTTGGTCGAATGGAAAGCGCCCAGAGTCACCTTAAATTTTCTTACGTTTAAGCTTGCTTTTATTCTTTGGTGAGTTGTATCCTTCATACCAGGAGTCCGTAACCCGGAGAGTACAACCTCAATATACTTGTGTCGCGGCTTTTTCCCAGGTAGAGCTACTTTTAAATTGGCTTTCCCGCAAATTCAGTGTCCCACAGGAGACTTGCTAACCAATCATAAGCCTCGCATAATAAATTGTTTGGGGACGCGGGCAGACTGTAATTGAACTTTTCGCGGGAAAAACCTGTCTACAAATAGCTTGGTCTGTAAAAACGCCGAGACATAATATGGGAGTTGTACGCTCCGGATTATGGGCTCCCGTCCATACATATTGGTTATTAAAACGGTGATCAGGGAAGTAGCCTTGACAAAACGTGAGGACCCACAACTTAAAGTACTGCATTTTCCTTTAAATCTAAAGTACAGATCTTATCCTGCAAATGCTCTACGAATGACGTTACCGGTGTTGGTTTTGCAACTTCACCTTGTGTAACGGTAGCAGGAGGAGGAGCAGCTGAAGTCACCGCATTGCCGGCTGTCAAGAGAGAGAAACTGGGACTAGTTTCAATACCAAATCGTGCCTTAACAATTTAACGCTATTTT
>BLFK01000656.1:308595-316095 GCA_014634185.1 Astreopora myriophthalma | reverse complement strand
AGAATCTGAACTTGAACCCGGGATTTCAAATCTGGCGCCCTAACCACTACGTTATGCTGCCTCGCCAAGAAATGTGTCTATGGACATACAATTAAGCCCGCGACAAACTTTAGGCGATTTCATACGCTGATCGCTGCGATCGGCGTATATATCTAGCATGTCAAATATCGGCGATTAAATTCACCGCAATTCGCCTAGTGTGCCTCTTCGCAGAGAATTGCTGAGCGATTCAACCAATAAGACCTCACGATTTTAACACGTAACTGACCAAAAGAGAGAGAGAGAGAGAGAGAGAGAGAGAGAGAGGAAAGGCTGGGAACAAAAATAGAGTGGAAATTCTCTGCGATCGGCGTATAAAATCGCCAGGTGTGCCCTTACCACGTAGCGACGAAATTCACTTGCGATTTTCGCTGGCGATCGAAATCGCCGCGAAGATGTCTTTACATGTTGAAAACATACCAAAAATACTGCACCTGTGGCCAAACTGCTTCAAAATCTCTCGCAGTTTAATTGCTTCGGTTGTTTTATTAGAATGCCCGAGTCACATGCACTGCACCGAGCACCAGAAACACGCGGTTAAAGTCACAAAATTAGCAAACAGTCTTGAATCCAATGGCAGATTTACTTCAAAACAGCTTGAACTATGGGGTCCCTTTTTGAAAAGCTACGAAAACTTTTCAGGATGAAAAAGCTATTTGCAAAACTAAAATCTTCTTAGTCTGAAAAGCTGTCTCGTTAACATGGTTTGAAGACAAGAAAAATAAAATAATTGTAGTTAATTGTAGCACACCAAATACAGAAATTTCAAAAAAATGCACGCAAGAAATCACTCATAATTTGATAAAGTAAGATAGTCCGGGTAGGTTTAGTCCTGAGAATCACTGATGTTGATGACACTGAATGACATCATGGACTCACGACAGCCTGAGCGGAAGTCATCTTCAGCGTCAAGTAATTACGTAAGCAAGCAACTTTATTTATGGAGGTTAACACGTGCAAGTAACAAAAATTACTGATGAATTTTGTGGCCCTCACGGATCACTTAGATATTACATTAAAATCTAACATGAATTACAAAAGATTAAAAATGAGATCAATTAAATTACACAATTATGCACAAGTCGTTTAAGTCTAAAGGTATATAATTAAAACGTATTAGAAAAATACGTACGATCTTCCTTTTGTTTAGTCAAAAGTAATGGATACTTTTTCCTCGCAAACGTTTGACACCCGTATTCGTTTTAAGAGATGGTGGCAATTTATTCCATTCTTTCACAGTTCTAACACTGAAAGTCCTTTCTCCTTCTGTGATTTTGGTATACAGGGCGCATTGAAAATTTAAATGGGAAGGACGTGTAGATCTACTACGTACGTAAGAATTTGGGACCAAGAACTTCCTCGAGATAACTGGGAACGATCTCATTACGTCTTTTACAGGCTAAAGAACACTTATTAATGTATGATTCGGTATAAAATGGCACCCTAAGCTAATTCTTCGAACAAAGTGATTGACCGAGTTGTTCTGTCAGCGTCTGAAATGATACGGACAGCACGTTTTTGCTTGCAGAAAACCTGATCAAGGGCTTATTTACCACAGCATGTCCAAGCAGTACTTGAATACGTGATAAACTGGTTTAATAATTGTTTGGTAATATAATGACCGTTGATTCCGTTTCAAGTAAGGACTTATGTGCCGTAATAAGCCAAGACGCTTTGATAATCGATTTCGTGCATAACACATCGATATGGACTTCATATATATAAGATCATGGTCGACATGCACGCCTAAAAAATTATGGCTTGTAACTTGCTCAATCTCCGCTCCATTTAGCTTGATTTTTAAAGTTTCCAAGTTTTGGTTTAGACACCGATTCAGACGTTTACCGATGACCAGCAACGATGTCGTCTTGTTTGTGTTGATATAAATGCGGTTTTTCTTGTACCAGTTGTCAATATCTTGCAGATCCTTTGTTAACGCGTTACTAAGACAAGATATACGGTATTCCTCTAATTTGAGCTCAGAGAAAAAGTTGTATGATCCGCGTAAATATCAGTACAAAACTTTTTTCAAATGGAGTGGGATATCATTTACCAATAAAGAGGGTGGTAAAGGCTACTTTCGTGACTCGTGATCGGCTCTTTTTTTCCTTGTGAATCGTGATTTTCCATAGCAGCCGTGAGTCGTGATTTTGAAATTATTTTCCGTGAAACACAAGTTTAATTCGTTGTGAACTGTGATTTTCAATATGTCTTGTAAAAGGACCATTTTATTTTCCGTGAAACGTGATCTAGAGCCCCCCCCCCGCCCCCCTTTACCACCCTCAATAAACGGAAAAGAACAGGTCCCAGAATAGACCCCTGCGGGGCTCCTGGATAGTATGAGTACCTTCCATGGTCATTGAACTGATTGGTCAATAGAAACGTAATGGTAGTCTTAAGTCGTAAGTACCTTGTTCCGTATTCTGGTCATTTCCTCAAATTGCCGCCGAATTTGGATTTTATCCTGTTCGGTGACCTCAGTCTTTCCCTACCACTTGCGACAGGCCGGGAAATTGCGAAATAAACAAAAAAAGGGGGGGGGTGAGTCACTTACGCGACGGTTAAGCATAGAACCCTTCCATTAATTTGTGTATACCTGCTATGGAAACTGGCCAAGCCAGCTCTAAGACGCTGGCAAGCACCTCTTGCATCCTGCCAGGTCTTTCGATCAAAGAACAAGCCAAAACAGCGGGAACCATCGGGAGTGCGTTGCCAGCCGTAAGGACAACCCATTGGCATTGGAAATACTGGTTCTGCCAGAAAGGAACTGAATTTTAACATCCACGTCATTAAATTACACTAAACTGGAAAAAAACAACAACAACAACAATTGCCCTCCTCAGATAAAACCCAATTTCTCTGAGTGACACACCGCGATCTGATCAATCATTTCATGGATATGCGGTGGAGGCCAAATTGCAACGTATCCTGCGGGGAGGGGGGGGGGGGGAATTGCCCGAGCTGGATTTGAAGGTTCCTGTTAAACAAAGAGGAGAAAGAAGGAGAGAGAAAAACAAAAACAAAAACAAAAACAAATAAACAAAAAAAAAAGGAAACGAAAAGACGGAAGGAATAGTAAGAAAAGAGATCGTTTCCCATACTTCTTGGCTCCTTTGACTTTGACTTTTCGGTCTAAACTGATAATTAGTATTACTATAATAATAATAATAATAATAATAATAATATACATGAAAAAATTCTCGATTCTGATTGGCTAAGAGAAATGCAGTTTTCAGAAAACACGATGCAGAAAAGGTAATTCAGTGCAGAAAAAAAGGAAATACAGTGCAAAAAAGGGAAAGAACTTTTTGGTTAAAGAACTTTAAAAACATTGAAAAACCTTTTGTTTTGACTGAACGCGTGATGATATGTTTGGAGGGTTTGAATAAATTATTTTTGCATGTGATTTACCAGCGTTGCTTCTGCATAATTATGATAAGCTGTCTCGCAATTTTTTACGAATATTATTAGTAAGTAATCACATGATTTTTTTCGTGCAATTTGGAATAAATAATCACTCATAATTCTCTTCAGACCACAAATTGCACTCGCCCTACGGGCTCGTGCAATTTTGTTAGTCTTTGAAAAAAATTACTTGTGCTTATTTATTCCTAATTGCACTGGAAATCATGTGATTACCTGTACGTATACTTCCAGTTAGAAAGGAAAGTAATACATCACTACTCTTCAGTACTATAAGTAGCTTATCTGTGAAATCCGGAAAATCTGTCTTTTCGATGTGTGGTGAAAAGTTGTTTGATTCCAGTAAATAGTCGGAAGGCGGCTTGACTGCTCGTAGAACACAAGTTTAACCGAATTTGAACTTCTTTGTCTCCGGGAAATCCGGAAAATCCGCCTTTCCCGTGTTTAGTGAAAAGTTACTTGGAATGAAAACGGAAATGCATCGTGGCTTGACTGCCTGTTACACTGATGAAGTCTAACAGGTTTTTCATGAGTACGGAAAAGCCGGGTTTCACGGATTTCCCGGAGACATGAATATTTAATGATTAAACTTGCAGTAATGACTGACTGCTGATTGACACAAACGGTTATACGATGACGGAAAATACGGATTTCACGGATGTATGAATATTTCAATATTTATTATTATTATTATTATTATTATTAATATTATCATTGTTGTTAATAATATCAATAATAACAAAAGGGGAATAATAATAATAATAATAAAATTCTGTAAAATGTTGTTTCACTGGAAAGTCCGGTGAGACAAGCTGTCAGCACCTTTAGTTTTTCCGTTTTACAGTCTTTAACGGTGAGTCTAGCATAGGCTCTTGCGTATGGATTTTAGGAGGTCTGTTTTGGAAGACGGATTTTCCGGATGTTTTGGAATTCACGAGAAATTACAGAAGTCCTTGTAGGGAATTCAAAAAGAAATACCATGGAGTGACTTTGTTCGCCTTACATCTCTCGTTGTTTATTTTGTTTTATTCGTTTCCAGTCCTTCTGTCGCCATACACATCCGAGAGCTCTTAAGGTGGCTCAAACCAGTTTCAACACTTTCAAGAGACTAACTTATTAGGACGATTGACACTACAACACTGTATCACGTATTAGCGATGTTGTGGTACCATATGAAACAGCAATTATTGCTGAATAAAATGCGGTCATTATTGTGACGTAATACGTAACCATGGAAACGGGAACGCCCTCAAAAACACCCTATATTTTGGCTTTAGTTGCTCATATCTCAGACCCCCATTTTTTATTGCTCAAAAGTGATCTACAGACCAAAATGAAACTTTTTGCAAAGTTAAAAAAAATTCTGTGCAGCAGATTCAGAGCCACCTTAAAAAATAAAAAAAAAATTAGGTGGCTCAGAATCCGCTCCACAGAATGTTTTGAAACTTTGCAGACAGTTTTATCTTGGTCTGCCGATCACTTTCAAGCATTAAAAAATGGGGGTCACCGAGTTCGTTTTTGAGATACGAGCAACTAAAGCCGAAATATAGGGGGTTTTCATAGGGCTTTCCTGTTACCTTGGTTACCTATTACGTCACAATAATGACCGCATTTTATTCAGCAATAATTGCTGTTTCATATGGTAACATAACATTGTTAATACGTGATAGTGTTATAGTGTCAATCGTTCTGATAAGGGATGAGGCTCTTGAAAGTGTTGAAACCGGTTTGAGCCACCTTAACACGTTCATGTATTGTGTAAAGACAGGCATAGTTTTTGCGCTGAAACACATGCACTGTAAGGGACCTATTCCGTCCCATTGAAATGAATAAGTGTTTTGTTATTTATAAAATGGAACAATTAAAACCGTGGAAAGGACCTATTGCACGTATATAGGATCAAACACTTAGGAACAACGGTTCCTCAAATTCGTAAAGTGGAACTTATTATGTACAGAGGAACAAGCTCTTAGGAACAAAAGTTCCTTAATCAACAGAAAAGGAACTGGGGGCAAGAAAAGGAACTGTCTCAAAACAGAACAATCGTTCCTTAGCAACAGCTAAAAAAGGAGCAGAAAATCTGCGATGGGAACAAAGTGCCGAAATGAGAACACACAATAACGAATAAGAGTTCCTTTCGCCGCAAAACAGAACAATTACTCCTTTTGGGAACACAGCAGTGGGAAAAAATGTTGTTCAAAGGAACTGGCTATTCGCAACAATAGTTCCTAAATTACCCATTTTGGACCAACACGTTCCATTCGCGATTCGGAACTCGGAACAAAATGTTCCCTTTTAACGGTAAAGTGAACATTTCGTTCCCAATTAGCGTACAATTGCGTTCCCTTTTAAGATAAAAGGAACACGAAAAAAAAGGGAACAACCCAGATTCAGAGAAATCACACGATACCCCAAAAGGCAACGAAAAGGGGGAGACATCCATTGTATATTCGTGTTCAATTATTTCCAGGATCGCAAGTCAAGGGAAGCACACACTCATTTCGTTAAACATCACGAAAAGTCTACCGTTCACTCTAAGCATCAACTACTCATACGCAATGACAGGGTTAAGGTTAGAGTTAGGCTTAATGTTAGTCTAGGGTCAGGGTACACGCTTACGTGAGGTTAGGGAGACACTGTGACGATTATCGCCTTCATTTCTGGACACAAGTGATGTCAAGTTGAGGAGAAGGGTTAGCGGACACTTCGTGACAATTATCAGAATGAGTGTACATCCCGTTACCTGGATCGTGGATTAATAGAAGTATATAATGCAAAACTGATCAAGCGGGCCCGCTATGTATGGCAATACAAAATGTCGCAAAAACATTACTTACTAGTTTGGCACACGTAACTGATGTTAAGATACTTGATTACCCCTGTACAAGGGGCAGGACCCAATGAACTGGAGGCTTTCAGTGAACAGTGATTCTTGCTTTCGCATTGTGCCTTTATCTTTGAAGTTGCATCGAACTGACAGTTGGTAACAGCGCTATTACCACACATGTTCATGTCAGAGCGCCCCCAGTAGGCAGAGTTGATTCTAAGAACAGTATATGAAGGGCAGCTGAGCACTGCAGAAGTCCATTCGCAAATATAACGATTCTGTGGAGCTAAGATGACACATTCGTTAGAATATTTTCGGAAACTATTATACCACAATCCCGGCCGAAACAGTGTTGGGTTAATTGATTTGCACCAATAGCAATAACAACGACAATGACGATGTCCGTGGTGATAACAAAAACGAGGATAATGATAATGGAATGATAATAGTGATGATATTAATAATAATGGCAATGAGTCATGATGGCCACGACTGTAGCTGTTCACTATAACATTCACGTTCACTATAACGTTCACTATAATATTATATATTATACTCGGAATAAATAAATAAATAAAAATAAGAAGGCGCTCCTAATTGGACTCATCGTTCGCACCAATAAGTGTATCACTTCATAATAACCCGACTTAACGTTTTCATCTCTTCAGCTCTAAATGCAAGAACGTTTCATTAAATGTGACCTTGTGAAGATTGCGAAACTGTAAGCAGTAGTACCAATAGCCTCGATATGAGAGTGTTGTGATTGGCTCAGACTGCAGCGGAAGTCAACGCCTACCACTGCATAGCAACGACCGCGAAATCGTACCGGAAGTGATGTCACGCAAGTATAACAAAATAAAAAATCAAATTTAAAATGGTCACGCAAAACGAAGTGATCGAAAAACGGGCGGAAATGAAATGTTGGTAGTCAAATGGGTAGGTCTAACCCAAGTGCGATTTCAAAAACGACACACTGGAATATTTTCATTATGTGCATTGGACGGATGGGGTCTTAGGCCTGCCCAGAGAAATGTGTTTTGTAGACGCACAATAGGCGGTCAGAGTGGAACTTTGTTTTTAAACTAGTTTGCATAGAACTCATGGGGTCTTGGGTTGTGGGGTACCACCAGTCGGCCTTCCCACGTAAAACAAACAAAGGACGGGGAGGTCAATAGCACTCTCCCCCCCCCCCCCCCCCCCCCCCCCCCCCC
>BLFK01000656.1:289330-308585 GCA_014634185.1 Astreopora myriophthalma | reverse complement strand
CCCCCCCCCACGCGTTCCCCCTTGTACGTAGTGTTTGGTTTGAACGAAGGAACGGGCAGGTTCCCGTTTTTTTCTTAATTATTAAACAGTTTGTAAACTTTATTTTCACGTGTACTTTGTATCACATCTGGTTTGAATGACCTATAACGTGACTTCTTGTTCTATTGTGTGACCCATGATGCCATCATTCCTAGGACCATTGCTATGGCAAAGGTGGGCGGTTACTTCAAGCTAGTTTGAGCCAGTCAGAAAGCTCGCATAAGATCGAGGATTTCGGTCGTATATGGTTGCATACTATTACTAGAGTAAAATGGATAAATTTGGACCAAATTTAGCGTATTATACAGCAATGAACCTGAGGAATCAGTAAATGGAGGCAAGACAGAAAAACGAAGAAAAAGTAACTCATGATCACTAGAGCAAAATTCCTTACCACTGTTTGTTCCCGTCGGTGCAATATATTCTGTGAGAGAACAAGGACAATGTTAATATTTTTATTTTATTCAGTTTTTATTGTTATTAATACTGGTATTGGTACTGTTATTGTTCGCATTATCATCATCATCATCATCATCATCATCATCATTTTTTTAAAGCTGGTGACCCTACCGCATTACCCTATTATAAACTTGAGCGTGAGACCCTCTAAGTGCCAACTTAAATGCAAAGTAAGCATCTAACTGAAAAGATGTATCTTCCGTCGAGTTGTTTCAGGATCCCAAATTTGTATAACAAACGCCCTACAATTAAACGTTATCCACTATATTTTTCAATAAAGTGCCATTTGCCAAATGAGCACTCCCACAAAGTTCATAATGTTAACCCCAAAGTAGACGACAACAAGCATGCATTTAGTCAGAAAATACCCAAGCTTTGAGACCAGTAAAATACGAACTCGTCCGTGGCAAAGAAGATAAGAAAAATTTCCAATAGTTACATACAACGCAAAACAAGAAAAAACAAACAAACAGACGTCTGAATAAAAACCATGTACGAATTTGGACTGTTTTTTAGGACTTCGCATATTACATCACCACAAGTGACAAACACTGAAACATGTAAAGAAATTTAGCACTTTTAACAGTACTGTGAAAACCGTTTTACTTTCACAATTATTGCTTTTCATCTCAATGCAAACCTTTGGGTTTTTTGCAGATGTAAGGCAGAGCGTTACGACAGTTCTGATCGTTCCATCGTCCATCGTTATAACTTCTGACATTAGTGCAATCCTCTGAGCTTGCCCAGTCGTCCGGATTCCAGTTATCCCAGTTCGTGTACTCAACAGCCGAGCCATCTGACCACGAAAATTCACTCTCAACTCCTTGATCGTTCAACCCTGAATAAAAAGCACTTTAAGTAAATATTGTCTGTGCTGTTCGCCATTTCTTGCGGCTAGGAGGCTGAACTGCGAAGAGAAGAGCTTGATGTGAGATCACGCGGAAAGCATGTGTGGCGCCTCTAGCAGCCACTGTATACAGTTCATGTATGATCTCGGAACACAGATGGAGTCGATTTTGATGAGGGAGCAAAATTGGAGAGCCCGGAGAAAAACCCTTGGAGTCAGATTGACTTACTAAGCCCAGATACGGACCACATGGCTGAGGCCAGAGTTCGAATTCAGGTAAGCCTGATTCCCTAGTGAGACGAGAATGTACCTTTTTCAAAAATAGTCGCAATTGTAGCATTTTTTGTTTGTTCGTTTGTTTGCATTTAAATTAGCCGTTCTTGCCTCGTTCTTGCTTTCAAAACTCAAAGGAATATTTTACTATGAACGAGGCAAGAAGGGACAATATGTATGTAAGCAAGCAAATATTAAAATGGCAGCCATTTTGGAGACAGGGACGATTTCTGTATTTCCATTGCATGAAAGAAACTTGAGAGTTGAGAAAAGAAACTGCTATCGAAATGATAACACAGGCATAGACGACCACTTCACAAACGTCTGGAGGTTCAATGAAGTAAAAATCAAACCAAATGGAACATTTTTGCAAATATTAGAAAGCATTCCTTAAATCTGAAAAAAAAAAAAAAAGACAGGCAACTTCTGTGTACTTGAGCTTGAAATTACCTTACTCGGTAAGTGTGTAGTGTATACCGTTAAATGAATGTAATTTAACAGAATCAATTGCATCCTCCTGGGTTGTCCCGTATAACTTGAACAAACTGATATAGTATGTAAATTCAGCTCACATTCCGCACGGACCACTTAAACATGTTGACGGTTCGCACGGGTTCGTATTGACCATTAAGTGTTGAGTCGTTCCGTATTCTGTCTGAAAAATGCGTCTTAACAATGGGACGTTTACATTTGCCCGCACAAAACCCTTTGAGTGGAGGAGGAGGAGGTCGCGTTTTGCGCATGATGGCGCCTACAGCTGTAAATCTGACGTTTCTGTGCCAAGGTAGCTGGACACAGGTGTGACGAAAATAACCACCGAAAAATACCACGAAAAGAGAACTAACCGTTTCGTAGCCTACGTGCGAAGACAGGGTAATCTTCCTCGGTGCTATAATATTTTATTCAATTCCGTCACGAGAGTATACTCCCTGTGACTACAATAAACAAATTGTTATTTTAGCTCCACAAGTAATGGGGAAAAAATGAAAGAAAAATAAACCAAAAATTGACAAGCGAGCCAGTACCAATTGAACAGCCGAAGGTATCAACAATAGACAAATACCAGAAAGCCGGAAACTACTCGATGCATGGTAAATCCTTTGCCGGGAGGTGGGAACCAGATGAAAAGCTTTTGATTTCATTGTGGTGTAATGTATGCACATTCCTTTTGCCACTTTTGCAGTTGAGAAAATAATTGACCAATTAAGGAACTTTTAAAACAGTGTTTTGCCTTTAGTGTGGTTTCCTTTCTTCATTTCAAATACATACATATTGAGGTAGCAAATTTGTCGCAAACGCTTAAAGAACGAGGCATACATACACGTTTAGTTTCTTTACCTTTGGAGTGGGATCGTCAACTGTTGCTTTTGTTTGTTTGCTTGTTTTTTTTTTTTTTTTTTTTTTTTTTTTAAAGCAAACAACGCAATTTGTCACCGACACTTCAAGAACGAGGCATACATACATGTAGATGTACATCCAGAAGTAGTCTGTTTCTCCGCAAATAGAGTCACTACTCATATTCAGAGCCACCTTAAAAAAAACACAAATTTAAGGTGGCTCTGAATCCGCCCTATAGATTCTTTTTACACTTTGCAGAGAGTTTCATCTTGGTCTGCCGATCACTTTCGAGCGATAAAAAAATGGGGGTCACCGAGTTCGTTTTTGAGATATGAGCAACTAAAGCCAAAATATAGGGTGCTTTTACGGGGCTTTCCCGTTGCCATGATTGCTTTTTACGGCACAATAATGACCGCATCTTAATCAGCAATAATTGGTGTTTCATATGGTACCATGACATTGCCAATACCGTACGTGACACAATTTTGTAGTGTCAGTTCTTCTAGTAACTGAATCTCTTGAAAGTGTTGAAACCGATTTGAGCCACCTTAAAGGACCATATACGGAGCAACTTCCCTTTTGACGATCTGTACTGGGCATATGAATCGTCAAATTATCACGGGCCGCAACGGCCAACCAAGAGATACATGTATATAATTAACGGACCGTTCATTGACCGACTTATCCCTTGACGACCTGTACGGTACGCACAGATCGTTTGAGGGGCTGTATCAGTTTGTATACATTGGCCGTGGGTGGGACCTTGAACAACAAAAATAACAAAAGCATTTGTTACCAATCCAAGCTCCCGCATGCAATCCATAAGGTCCTACTTCTAAAGTTATGTGGGACTGCTCAACTGGGGAGTGAATGCTGACCAACTCTGCTTGTTGATTCACACAGGCTACCCGTGCATCAGACCAAGACTTCTTGTTCATGTTGAACTGATAACAGAATTGCCCAAATTCTTTCCAACCAAGTTGACAGCGACCAAACTCTGAAGTGGAAACAGCATCCTAGTTAGATTCCGGAATGCGAATTTCCAAAAAGTTTAATGTCCATAACACAAATTTTAATGAACTGACGAAATGATCCTCACACTTGCTGGACAATTTAAGCAATTGTCCCTTATATGCACTTGAAAAATTCAAGTGACTCCAACGGGATTCGAACCCACGACCTCTGCGATGCCGGTGCAGTGCTCTTACCAACTGAGCTATTAAGCCACACAGTTGAGAGCAGGTCAATTTATTGGGTTCATGCGTGTTTTCCCGTGAAAGGAATGAATGAAAGAAATGATTATGAATTTTAATTGCCTTTTCCTCCTCGACATTTCGCCTTTTAAGTACCTTAATTTGAAAAAACGGGCAGTTACTTGTCGCACGGCAAAGCTAATGAGAGGAATGGGTCTCTTCGTGAAATGGCATCATCAAGAAACTGCTTTGCGCTTTCTGCCTGCAAGGAATATCTGTATTGTAAAAGAAGTTTTGACCTAAGGAACAAACCAATGCATCTCCTTCTGCAAGTTTTGCTAACTTCCATGTAAAATTTAAAAAAAAAACAACGAATTTTTCAGCAGAAAACCGCAAGACATGTTTACTATGGGTAACCTTCCAATGCCTGCGTAGCTTGTTCGCAGGGTCTAGCATCCTCTGCGTGATGTCAGATAAGATTTTCATTATTGCAGGCTGAATTTTCCTACCAGCTAAGTAAATGTTGTGCACTTCTTGAGCAGAGAGAGATCTCTTCCACACGGCCAACGACCGCATAAAAAATCCGCCGGCTGAGGGTTGAATTGATTTGCTGCCCACAGTAAGAGACTGGCTTGCACTACCAGAGTGAAGGGAGGATCTTCCATAGCGTAATGATGAACTAGAGCAAAAAGGAAACGAATCATCTTCTCAGTCATAGTAAACAGAAATATGGTGATTACTGTTTTTTTTTTCCCATAAAAGCAGTGTCAAGTATTTAACAAGTAAGGTGCTGCTTGTTACACAACATGTCACCAGAAATGATCTAAGGCTGGCCATATTTTCTGTTGTCAATACATTTCTTGTCTTTCGTTATTTTTGCCTTCGTTGTTGTTGTTGTTTTGGGGGTGAGTCGTTTGATGCTTTTGGAGAGTTTTGCTTTTGGGGAGTTTTGCTTTTGGGGCAGTCCTTTACTTGCCGCAACAATCTAAATCATTGAAGCGATCACTGCGCTCCATCTCCGCATTACTAACCTCTGTGTTCCATTTATGTACAATGCAAGACCCTTTTCCAGCTGCCAAGAAACCACTACATGCTGCCATATTTTGGTGCTTGTTATCAGTGGTTCCCACAATATCCATTTCCTTGCTCGAGTGACCACTGTCACATGAAGGCGATTGTTCACGACGTAAACTGCAAACCCGCGATTCCCTTGAAGCAATGTCATGTCTCCCGTTGTGTCCACGATGAACGTGTTTCTGGTCCAGGTTTTAGCACCATCATTAAACTGCACCACAAATGAGACTGTGATCCCGTTCATGCAATGGCTGGGGTCAGTGATACATTGAAGCTGAAACGGGCCGACATCCAAGTACGCCCCATAACCGGCGAATTGGAAAGTGTCTCGCCCATTTTGTATATGGTCGTTTTCGGTTACGTTCCCATGGACAGTGGCTGGGACAGTTCCTAGAGCTTTTCCGTTGACAATTGCATTCAGTGGCCAATAATAATCTGTTCCACTGATCCAATCTGCAAAACATAACCATTACCTCGATAAGTGAATTTTAGGAAACACTGCTAGAGCCAGGCTCTCTCTACAGATTTTGTGACTTGGTAATGATTCCATTTTTAAAAGTTTTTTTTTTTTCCTCTCGACTTCTTTAGTCCCCGGCAAAAAAAAAAAAAACGTTGCGTCATGCTCAATGTACTGCAAAGATTTGAATGATAGAAAACTGAAGTCTTTGGAGACATTGCCAATAAACAATACAGACATTTAGAGACATTGCCAATAGACAATACAGAGTAAAACACTCCTTCAACCTAAAGACGAATCACGGAAACTTGGCCAAATGTTCTCGCCACGTGAAAAATAAAAGTTGTCTGGTACAAATGCCTATTTGTTAACAGGAAAACTTCCATTTCTCGACAACTATAAGCTTTCCTTTTTTTCAACAAGTTAGTGTCGTTGGCGTAAGGTCCTCAAGGTGCTGCTCAGTATATACTGATCATTAAGCCCCGGTCAGATGTAACATTTCACGCAACATCATGCAACATTGTTGGGTGTTGCTGCAACTTGTTGCGAACGGAGGTGGTCAAACACACACATTTTGCGACGATGTTCGGTTTTTCAGCAAATTAGGGCTATGAACAATGCTACAATCAGCATAGGTAAGGTAGTGATACTTGCTTTGGTCTTGTTTTAACCTTCTACGTCGAATGGTAATAGCCGCCGATGATATCCACTTGTTCGCAAGTCAATTTATTCAAGTTCGGCTTAGCGGTCTGTTGTATTGTTGAAATTATAGAGGGCGATGATACAGGCTTGAACACGAGCAAAACTCGCGGATAGATGAAGAGGAGATTTTAAACAAGGGGCTGTTTCACTAACAGTCTCACGGAAGTAACTGAATCACGTATTTAATGATAAATTTTCACATGAGGCAACCCAACAATGCTGCGAAAGGTGGTCAAACAGACGCAACAGGTTACAACATTCCCGGCAACAATGGAAATGTTGCAAGATGCTCCATGAAAAGTTTGCCCCAAGTTGGCGCAGCATCCACACAACATGTCGGAACACCCTGCAACATACCACAACAGGGTGGTCAAACAGACGCAACAATGTTGCATGATGTTGCGTGAAATGTTGCGTCTGTTTGACCGGGGCTTTATGATTCCATGCAAAACTCACAGTGTGAACAACAGTTAATTGTGATTAAAGGTCTACCAGCCTTTTGACTGACATATTTTCCATCTGAAAAATTATCAAATAAGACCCTTCCAAACGCCAGTCCAAAGTATGAGAACAAATATCCATAGCATGGGTAACACGGGGTGCATAACAACTAGGGGCTTATGTATCTAGCGAAAATACTCTAAACTAGCTTGTAAACAAAACTTCTTGATTGACATTTATTAGCCAATCACTTACTGCCTGTCACTGGGTACTTTACATCATCCGTAGAAGCTGATGAAGAAAAAGGGAAAGGAAGAAAGAAAAAACTAAATGCTATGTGCAATCATCCCTTGTATCGCATACCCGCAATAGACCATTTCCGAATTGCTGTTTCCCTCGGTTCAAAAACGAGTCCTGGTGCACAACCATTCAAATGCAAATGAGCTTTGTATCATGCAAATCAAATTCATTATCATTTGAATGGTTTAGCACCAAGACTCGCTTTGAAACAGAGGCAAACAGCAATTCGGAAATGGCCTATTATTGACTTGAGAAAGCATCACTGCAGATAGCTACAACACAACGTTGATCATGCACCTTAACTAGATACGTGCGCTACAAATATAACTAATTAATGACAACATAAAACGTTCCTTGCCTCCTTGACACGACGCAGCCAATTCCTAAAACTGGATATTTAATTGGAGAACAGAATTTGAAAGTTCCGACTGGCAAAGACGCCATGACATATCAGGTATTTGGTGTATTTGTGTGTTCAGCCGGGATCACGGTAACCAAGAAGGAAAAATTTCGATGGGAACTTTTCGGCTAGGTCACCGAGATGATTGCTTTTCCTTGCGGTCTGCCTTTCTCGGCTTCATCTCGAGAACCAAGCTGAAATTTTTCACATGAACAGTAGACAAAATTCACCATGGCAACCGAGCCGGGCTTATACAAAGAAGCCCTAAATTTTTCTATTGACACTATGCAAGAAAGACGGCAGCCGTTAAATCGTCTTTCTGCCTTCGTCGCCAGGAGCCCATAACCCGGAGCGTACAACTTCATTATACTTGTGTCACGGCGTTTTCACAGACCAAGCTATTTTTGGATTGATTTTCCCGCGAATTCAGTCTCCCACCAGAGCCTTGGTGTCCCACAGGAGCCTTGCTAGCCAATCATAAGCCTCGCATAATTAATTGCTTGGACGCGTGCCGACTGGAACTGAACTTTTCGCGGGAAAAACATGTCTATAAATAGCTTGGTCTGTAAAAATGCCGTGACATAGCCCTAGTATGGGAGTTGTACGCTCCGGATTATGGGCTCCAGCGTCGCAAAATGAACCTGGGAACAGTTAGCAGCGTATCTAAGATAATCACTCCCATTAGGGTCACTGGATATGCAATGGTTCTAGCCAGCTGCGCCACGCCCTATTTGCTATCGCCTACAAGTTACAGTACCTATAACTGTACCTTAGGCCGGGGTAAAATGTCGCAGTTTTCATGAGCCAAACTCAATTCAACCAATTTTTAAAATGACAAGTTTGGCGATTAACTCAATTAAGCTCGGTTAATTGAAGTACGATAGGCTCAGGCATTCTCCACAGCTGGGGTGGTTGTGTCAAATAGCTGAAGTTCACCCTCGAGATAAAAGTCGAACCTCCTATGAGCCGAACTAAATACCTAAAAAGAGGCTACGGGCAGTCTATACTCTAGCCTCTCTTTTAGCCGATTTCCGATTGAAAGGTCATTAAGCGTCCTTAATTTTATGCTAGAAAGCTGATAGCAAACAGTAGCCGGCCCAGGAAACTGGTCAGTGAAACATTACACAACGATAGCGATAACATCGACAAAACTCCGATCGTCGAATTGACTTCGTTGTACACATCTAAAAATGTTACAATATGCATTGATTTGATTCAAAATTGGGAAACGGACGCTTGACAAGTTTTTGCGATCGCATTTTGATGACATTTCACCAGCAGTAATTGTACGATGAAAAGAGATCAGCTGGCTAAAGATGGCTGAATGGTAGCATAAGACAACCGGATATGGAGAAGTAATGGTTTCCGGGGAGGTAAAGAAGGTGTTAACAGATGTTTTTCCCCATCGGATGGCTCGATGGCCTTGTGGACATCGCTACCGCCTCTGATGGAGAAGAGAGCGGGTTCGAATCCCAGTGCGTACACTCATTTAAAAAGACTGCTCATTCCTACATCGATGGTAATCGATAATTGATTGGAAAATCGTGACCCAAAAAAAAAAAAACATTTATAACTCTAGCCGCCTACGGCTACAGTAATAAGATTCAAACACGGATTTATAACTCTAGCCGCCTACGGCTAGAGTAACGAGAGGCTACAGGTAGCCTATACTCTAGCCTCTCTTTTAGCCGATTTCTGATTTTAAAAAAGGGCATTAAGCGTCGTTAATTTTATGGTTGAAGGCCGATAGGAAATAGTAGGCAGCCTTTGAAACTGTTCAGTGATCAGAAGCATTCCACAGCGATAGCGATAACATCGAGAAAACCCCACTAGTCGAATTGACTTAGTTGTACACGCCTCTGATGCAGGAGAGTGCCGGTTCGAATCCCAGTGCGTACACTCCTGCAAAGCTTCCTTTAAAATGACTGCTCAAACTATCATCAATAGTAATCTATAATTGATTGGAAAATCGCGACGCGAAAAGAAAAAGAAAAAAAGATTCAAACACGGATTTATAACTCTAGCCGCCTACGGCTAGAGTAATAAATACCTAATCATAATAACGTATGTTTCTACCGTTGTCTCACTTTGTTTGGCGAATGAAAAGTATGGCGCTTAAGCCAACAGGCGGGTTTTTAAGTCAGCTAAACCTGCGAATTTAGTTCGGCTCGAGAAGTACGGCGTCTAAGGAAGTTTGTGTGAATACTTCCCACACTGGAATTTTTTCCCATTTCTCGCCTATAGAGTAAGGTTATGATTTACTTTGTCTAAAACTGAAATACACATTGGGGG
The DNA here is from genome assembly GCA_014634185.1 of Astreopora myriophthalma. Taxonomy (NCBI): domain Eukaryota; kingdom Metazoa; phylum Cnidaria; class Anthozoa; order Scleractinia; family Acroporidae; genus Astreopora; species Astreopora myriophthalma. The sequence continues at coordinate 298,770 of BLFK01000656.1, read as the reverse complement.
TTACCCACCTTGTTTCGGAGAAGAGGAAAGGAGAAATGAGATATATGTATTTTTTCCTTTCATCGTATTTTGTAGCGGAGCTCTGGCGGAGCCCCATACTCATCTCTGATGTTGGACATCCATGTTATGGTCAATTGACACCTGTCAAATCAAGGTATCCGCTGACCAGTGTCACCTGACGATTTCGCGGGCTCAAGTTCAGAGCTCATGGAGGTCAGTTTTTTAAGTTGACCGCTGACCAGGTACTGGTTTCGATTGGATCGCAGGCTCAAGCCCGTAGAAAAATAAGCAGAGCAAGGGATTCACAGAAAAATAATAATAATAAATAATAACAATAACATTAATAATAATAATCACTCTCCATCAAATAGACTTCTACCTCATTCTAACCCTAGGTCCTACAAATGGGCTCGCTTATTATATTGTATTATGATGTAAAGTAAGTGAAAGAAGATAACAATAACAATAGTGAAAGAAATGACAATAGTAGTAATATTAAAAGTAAAGGTAATGGTAATAGTGATCTGTCCTCTTTGAATCACAAGTATAAGGGTAAAGGCGCTAAGCAGTACAAATGCGGTAGCCTCAAGGCGGTTTAAAAGAGAAAACGCTTCATTTCCGGCTGTGGTCCGTCGCTCAAAAACGCCTGTGCTTTTAAGCTCCCCATTGATAAACAGAGGCGGCTAGTATCCCTGTTAATGACGCAACAAAACACGTTCCTTTCTTACCCATTTTCCTTTTACAAATGAATGGCCTGTATTCACCACAGCTGACATCCCTCCAAGCTCCCTTTGTTGCATCAATCTCCACACAGGCCCTCAGGTCTAAGAGCACAAAAGTACTTCGGGTTTCATATAGTGACATTTGCTACTAGAATGTATAACCTTATCGATCAAGGGTGTACAAAAGAAATATCCTGAGGATGTTCAAAGTGATACTGTAACCTTTATCTCCGTGAGTAGAAGTCAGAAGATCTAAGAATTGACACCTAAGACATCTAAGAATTGCCATAGTTTCCCAGGGGGTACTAATTCAAGGCACGGGACGACCAAACAAGCTGAAATGGCTGCAGCTAATTTTGCATGCTTATTATCAAAAACTTGCGTGAACAATAAACGACGATATCTAAAACAATTCACAGATTAATTAGCAATGCACTTCTCAAAAGAGAACTTTTGTACCATCAAAGTGATTTCGTATCCTCAGTTCAAACATACGATATTTCATACATTCTATATCAACAGAGGTTTTGGAAAGATGGCATGATTTCCCAATATTAGGGAACCTTTGACCTTCCGAGTACTAGTTCGGACTGGGCCACAGAAGACTTGTGGGAGCTAGATCATTAAACTAGGTTTAGGTGACACCTTGTCCTGCATACTGCTCGTATTGAAACACCCGAGGGGACATCCTTTAATCGTTGTAAAGGAGATGGTGAATTTTTAGCTCGGTAAATGAAGTAAGTGATGTATTTGCCGATGGGGACTCAGGCATACTCAGGAAAAAATCCAAGTGCTTCTGACAGAACCTACGACCCTCGGCTTCTGATTACTAGTTTAGATGCTTTACCGCTGAAAGTTCCACAAGACATTCATCATGTGTACTTATAGCAATAGAGATTTGTGAATTTAACATTACTCTAAAAGAGTCTATCGACTGGCAAAAATCGACTAACAAGCTAAAACTAGGTTTATGATGGCTCCATAAATCACTGGCATCACTGTTAGTGAGTGACTTACTTTGTGATGAATAATCCTTTGGATAGCCACCATCCCAAGCGGTCAGTCTGTAAGGGCTTCCGTCGCTCCAGTAGAAATGTTTATTCATATCTCGATCGTTCAGTCCAATCCAGAACGTGTAGGCCCACCCACTCAAAGCCTTCAGCCGCCTGCTCAGCCAATTTTTCTCCCGGACACTCACTATGCTGACAAGATCGCCGCCACGACTCAAACAAGTTGCACGTGCATCTAAACCATAAAACATACCAATTATACAATGCTGCTGTACAGCTAATCTGATTCAAATACCTCTCAGTTATTGTAACATGTAAAAAAAACTACCGCATGGACGACAAGGTAAGAAAGGGAACAATATTTGTCAGCCCATCAGAAAGAGCGTTCATCTTCACCACTAGGTTCATACGCCAATACAGCAGTAGACAGGGCTACTTTTGGTACGTCATTTCGCGCGCTAAAAAAAGAAAAACACAATGGCTTGGCATGACACCGATTGACAGCTCATTATTTATGCCACAATTTTTTGGCAAAGAGGAGAGCGCTGCAACTATGGCAACAACTTTTTTGAAGGAAATTCAAGAACTTCTTAAGATAACCTCGTCTTCTCCTGTGCTATTTATGGGCTCCTGCACAGTGCCAGAGTTCCTTGCGCATCGCGGTCGACTCAGTTGTAGACGAAGAGAGTCGCCTGAGGCCGGGGAAGGCTGGGAAGTGTTGCTCTGGGTATCTTGCTTCGATTTCGTCTGTTAGTCACTTGTATGGAACGGTCTGAAAACAATTTTCCCGTGGGCCTGCAAATGATGCTTCGAAAGTTGTTTCCCTTGTCTTCCTCTTTTTTCTTTCTTTTTTGTTTGATGGTTTGCTTGCTTGCTTGTTCTTGGCCATAACTGAAATGGAAACCTCTGAAGCACTCCTCCCTGCAGTACTATTCACTAACCAGAACTTGCCTATGCGGCCGCACTTTACGGCAGAATTATTTCGGACCGTATCTTCAGCTATACCTTATGAGGTGCATCTGACAATTGAATCCATAAATGTAACATGGGACTGCCCCAAAGTGTCGTTTTCTGAAAGGAAACTATTAAGGTATTCTATATTTAAGTACAAACCTGCCCAAATCTTCTGATTTGAGTTAATTTGGTAGCAGGTGTCATCAAGTCCAACTTCCCAACCAACACCACATTTCTTAGAAGACGCTAAAAGCAAGAATAAAGTTGTTCTAAAGGTGAATTTGTCTTTGAGGGCTTGGTGCCAAACGCACGTAACAGATCACAGCTAAAACGTTACGGGGTAAAATTCACTTATTTACCCATACTGACACACGCTTTGAAAGGCCTCCTCGTCCTAAATTCTACCCTTAGTACATTTTAAGACACAGTTCAGGGCTAAGGTTCGCGGTACACGTAAAACAATGACCTGTATCTATTGGATTTGTTTTGAGCCATGCTTCGAATAGAGTGTGGTAAATCAATGCCTTTTATCACAAGTTACATAGATGAAAGGTTAATCAGATCAGGAATATTTGGATTTTTAATTTGGCAACGTACCATTTGCTCGTTTTTTTTTTGTTTGTTTGTTTTGTTTTGTTTTTTTTAATGTTTGTTTGTTTTTTACCAGTAAAATGAGCTAAATTGTAGCAACTTTATTTAACATAGCACTCGATACAGGATTTCATTCTAGCGTTGGATAAAATTGAGCCGTGGTGCATGTGACTCAAACGAAGTCATTGTTAGATATCTATCTACGCACCCGCCCAGTCAGTTATTACGTTTACCTTGTGCAGCACAACCGTAGATCTCTGTTTGCAGACAGATTCGAGAGCTCCAAGTCAAAGGATAGATTCGTATGAATCTGGCATTGATTGGTTCAGGAAGGATCATGTCAACAACAGTTTTGGCATCATTGTTTCCGATTAGTGCCTAGAATTACAATATAATAATCACGATGTACCCGACAAGGTTCGTGCTCTTTTAGACTAAGATTTCAAGGGCTTTCCAGGAAACTATTTCGAATTTTTCAAGGACGGTTTCCATTTCAATACTTTTTCTTTTTTAATTGTTATTTTAAGCTTAGGAACCTCCATTTTACAATAAGGTGCATGCATGGGTTACATATATGAAGGAAACAATTTACCTGTTGTTGTGTTTATTAAAGAGATCAAAAACAATTATTTGAAAATCTGGAAACAGCTAAACACAAAATGCACAAAATGCCCCAATCGAGAATCTTCAAGGTTTTGAACCTTCACTTTCAATTTCAAATACTGTCAAGGATTCTCAAGGCACACCCACACTGTGTTTTGAATTAAATAAGAACAAAATAAAAGCACTTCAAAGTACAAGTATTCACCTTATATTTGGCAGTAGCATTTTCGCCATAGTTGTTGAAGTCAAGCCCATTGTTACCATATCTGAGATAAAAGGTCTTTACAAAGTCTGAAGATCCCGGTCTGCCTTGCAGCGCTATGTGCTCGACTTGACGCACAATTCCTAGATCAATCTGGAGAAACTCCCCCTGCAACAAAAACTGTAACTGCCGCAAAGTGCCTCTATCCAATACATGTAATTTCTTTTTTAAACACTTTGATACAGGAAAACAACAACAACAACAAACAAACAAAAAAACAAGAAAAGAAAACCAGCTACCCCTCTGGGTATTGCAGCCATATAAAACGCATATTTCTGACGCCAGACAGTGATTTTCAAAACTCGTAATACGTTATGACGTGGCACTCACCACTTGATTCTGCGCAGCACACCATGCTCCAGCAGTTGAGTTATCGCTTCTTAAGCGAAGACGTGCCTGGCTGGCACGAGATGACACGTTCAAACTGCTAGAGGCAGTTATTTGGTTATCACCAATGTTACCGTCCTCCATGCCGAAGGGAGAATCACAATGACCCATACCTGAAATTTAGGAGCTATTAATATGCTTCCAGAGCCAGATGTAATCATGTAAGCCACATTAAAGCAAAGATTACTTCACAGCACCCGTTATTTTATCGCTGCTAAAAAACAGAGAATCACACTAAGAAAACCACAGGCCGACACTACGAATGCTCTTTTACGTCGTCGGCAATTACTTTACGTCACCAAATCGGAGATGGGGCCACCATGAAGATCTGAGCAGTTAGCAAATGAACAGGAGTGCCATAGCAGTTTTTTGGTGACCGAGTATTGGACCAGCCAGGACTCGAACAGCAACCCTCCACTCTCTAGACTGAACCCCTTAACAACTGAACTAAACAGACAGTCGTCACCTTCACTAAACAGACAGTCGGGGTTGCCACCGTCATTGTCATGAAAACAATGATCACCATCACTACTGGCACTTCAACAAGCACTACAATCACAAACTTTGTAAATCACTCAGCGTAGAAATGTCTTCACAGATGACTTCCTTTTGTTTTAAGAACAAAAAATGGCACACGAGCCATTAGGCGAGCTGTTATGCAGGAAACCGCTCAACATGCTGGATAATCACAGAATTAAATTCCTCACCTAATCTTCTTTTACAGATGTAGCCACGCCCACCAAAACAAGGTGATGCACTCCATGTTCCATTCACAGTACTGGGATCAATTACCGTACAATCGGAAATTTGAGCAAGGAGCCCAGTCAACGGCTCCTTGGCTTCCCAATTCTTATAGCTAACCAGGGACTTATCACTCCATTCATATCTCCCCTCGACTTTGCGATCGTTTAATCCAAGCCAAACTTGTTTATCGACTCTCATGTCTTGCAGCTGCCGCAGGATGAACTTCTGCTCTGCTTCACTGGTGATGCTGAGGAGTTCAGTTGAGCGATTGTAAGACATGCACGCCTTTTCAGCTTCAAGCCAGTTCCTGTAAAGAGCTCCATGAACATTGAACTTGTAACAGAAGTCTCCGAAAGTTCTCCAGTTTACGGGGCAGAGGTTACGGCCTTAAAAATATATTAGAAGAAGAAGAAGAGGAAGAGGAAGAGGAAGAGGAAGAGGAAGAGGAAGAGGAAGAGGAAGAGGAAGAGGAACAGGAACAGGAACAAGAACAAGAAGAAGAAGGAGAAGGAGAAGGAGAAGAAGAAGAAGAAGAAGGAGAAGAAGAAGAAGAAGAAGAAGAAGAAGAAGAATATAATCACTATAAGCACGGTAATTCAAATCTCGATCTAACGATCCAACGGCCAATTTTCAAAACTGCCTCTTCAACAAAAGGCATCGCCTAAAGGGTCTTAGAAATAAAAATTCTCATTGATAGCCATATTTTACTTCACGAGCCTCGAAATTGCGCACATCAGTTAACACGAATTGTAATATATCGAAATATGACCATTACTTTCTCACTTACGATGCGGCTTTTTATCACTTAGTTGCGTATATATCACTACAAAATGACTTAATTGGATTATTGCACAAGGGGGCTTTTGTTGAAAAGGCGTTGCTCATAGTGACTCAACATCGCAGCTTACAATTTGACTGTGTAACTCCACATACGCTCCCCCCTTTGAGTAATGGGCTTTCTCTATAATGGCAGTTGTCGCTAGATGTTTACAAAAACATCATTAACTTGTCCATCAATTTATTCCTTCATTATTTATTTAATCAAGTCTTTCCTAATTTCTTTCACCCTCTCATTCTTTCCTTCTTAAAAGTGGTTTTCATTTCAGATCTTGGCCAGTTTTAGAAAGGAAGCTTCAGTCTTTAATCAAGTGACAATACACCCCTCCTACCATAAGGTTTCTCGCATATGTAATAGTGTTCTGAGTCACAGTAGTCGTCATTCCAGAAGCCTGCTGATGCACCCCCATACACTGCAACACAGTCCTCGACCCCAGCAAAATCATTCGGCTCCTCTGTTGCCCAGTGAGTATAATTGACTCGTGAATTATCACTCTCCCATCTAAAGATTCCTTCCACTGCCGCATCACTTAATCCAATCCACCTTGTCTGAAAGAGAAGACTTTTGTATTGAAGGGCTCACTGACTGACCAACCAACAGACTGTCACTGGCTGCCTTCCTCTTACCGCCCTTACTGGTAATCTCCTGACAGAATGATCATTGTTGACCAAAGAAGAGACAAACGAAGTGAAAACATATTTCACAGACGGGCCGACATTCCGACCAACCGACCGACCGATTGTCACGGAATATTATTTCTCTTCAGTTTCGTACGATATGAAACCTCCATTTTTCTGTCGGTGCACTGTACTCGTTTCGATCCCTCAAAATAACGTTGGACATCTCCTGACAATTGTATGATGTAATGTTACTTATCTTTAGCGACCAGCCTATCATGGTCAAGCGAACGCCATTTTTTTAAATTAATTTATTTATTTATTGTTTGGTAAAGGCAAGAGAACGCCTTTAGTTGGATAGAAAACTTGTAGAATAGAACTCCAATTCGACAAGAAAGCGCGCTTCTGAGCTCCGCGCTAATCTACAGTACTTAAGTCTAAGCACCGACTTGAAATCACACGACGTCTCGGCGGCCATGTTGGGGGAGCAAGACAAAGAAACGGCGGCCATGTTGGAGAAAGGGAAATATTCTTTTGGGAATTGAACTCTATTTTTATGCAAATTCTTCCTTTTGTTTCAGTACCCAAATCTCGCTGCTGGTCACATGAGCGAAAACACTCTATTAGCTATAAGTTATTGTGATGGTACTTCTATTTAATTGTTTTAAAATATTAGCTGTTTCCAGCATCTTGCCTCGTTAGTCTTTTGGATATCGGTATTACCAGGAAGCGAGAGATCCGAGTTCGACACAGATTTTACTTCATGTAACTCAAAGAAAAAGGGACTCGTCAGTTTGAGCGATGGAAACAAATGCTAGCCGTCGTTCCTTCGCTAAATCATTCATAATCAGAGCCATCCATCTAAACTTGGTCTCCTATTAACTGTTTCGTATTACAGCTACATTGCCGCATTAGGGTGGAGAAATTCTGTCGTTAATTGCAGGTTGAAGCATCTAGATTGACAGAGAGCCTTTAAGGGTCCGCTTATGTGAGGCGAGCCAGCCTGGTTAGGCGGGCTGGCCCGGTAAACGGGCTGAGATGATTACATACTAAATTTCAGCCCGTTTACTGGCCGGGAACAATTTGTTTTGGTTCAATATGATAGTTCATTTTACATCCACCAAGTACGGGATGGCATTTTAAAACAAAGGATACAAAAGTAATCCTTTTGCATCCTGGCAAACCGGGCTGCATCTTTTACATAAGAAATTTTCAGCCCGGCTTCTGGGCCGAGATCTCGGCAGCTCAGAACAGGAGGATCTCGGAGGGAAAGCGGACCAGCCCGTCCTCTCATATACGAACCGAGAATTTACCAAAGAAAATAGGCATTAGCCCAGAGCTTAGTGAAGCGGGCTAGCCCGCCTAAAATTAACAGGCCCAAAGTTTAGTTCTTTTTCGTTACTTTCATTAAGAAATCTTTATGGTGACTGTGTGTACCACTTTTTTCATTCGTTATAGTAGTTCATGGTTTTCCTTTTTTTTCCCTCACGTTGCTGATAGCGCCACTGAGGGAAGAACCCCGTCACACCCACCGACCGACCTGACCGACCACGTGATACTTAAAGTCTTGACGTAAATTATATAAACACTGTACCACTGAGTGTCATTCACAACTTACTTGCGAATGTAGGGTCTGTGTAACAGTTATAAAATGCTGCTCAGTCTTGTCATCTACTTTCAACAGATGGCCTCCCAATCCTCGGCAATCTGTCTTAGCATCAATCCATTTCTTGCTTACATCACTAAACAGGTAACAGGAAGAACCATACAAAATCCATCCAGAGGGACATGCAATTGGTGCTAAATAAGACAAAATAACAACTGCTGGTCAGTTTATTATGATTATGTACAATTGTCTATTACAAGCATGTTTAGTGCAAGGATTTCTTTGTAGAACTGAAATCAATATCTTGATCAAGTGGATATTTACAAGGGCCCGAGAAAAATTCATTTCAAGTCCAAAGTGCCTAGCTTTAGACATCACATTAATGGATAAACTGAAAAATAGGCCCACAAAGCGCACACGTGGCTACTGCCACAATTTTTGTAGCAATTAGTCCCGCTATGTTTCCAAAGTAAATTGGTTTATGCAAAGATGGAGTCCGGTTGTCACAATCATGATAGCAAAATCGTACTGTTGTATCAAAGCTTGTGTACTTTGTATATTGTCGTCGATGTCCCTAATGTACATTGACCAGACAGGACGAAGCCTAGGGAGTCGCTTTGGTGAGCGCTTGCGAGCTATATCCAACAACACTCCTTGGTATTCTGTGACCTAACATTTTAACTCTACGGGTCATAGTATCTCTGGTGTCTAGATGCGGACTATGCTGCAGCTGTTATGCAATGAAAAAAATACTGTTCAGGCAATCCAATCGTGGTCAGATTGTTACTGCGCACGCGCCAGTTCCCTATAGTCCAAGTTTGCGTACTACATGGAACACACAATGACCGCATGTTAAAATATATAATCCCGCGAAATGTTAGTCTAGGTGGAACCGAATTGAGCTCCAAGTAAGAAACGGATCTCTCGCATATGGTCTGGGGACCAACAGTTCTATCCCTCGGTGCCTATCGGTATCCAAAAGGGCCCAATCTTTGGACTGGTATGAGCTGTCTGTGTCTCAAAATCTTTGGGGTTATCATCATTCTACAACGCCCGGGCTTAAATGGTGGAATTTCCTGTTCGCCTCGGTTTCAGTACTCCCTCTG